>ML785750.1:210567-259611 GCA_009831015.1 Picea engelmannii
GGGTGCTTGAACACAGGGAGTTGGTGCTTCCTTCTAGTTGGTGCTAGAGAAACTAGGGAGTTGGTGCTTCCTTCTAGTTGGTGCTAGAGAAACCAGGGAGTTGGTGCTTCCTTCTAGTTGGTGCTAGAGAAACCAGGGGGTTGATGCTTCCTTCTAGTGGGTGCTAGAGAAAATAGAGAGTCGGTGCTCTCAGCAAGTTGCAGCTTGCAAAACTAGAGGTTGTAGCCTCACAATGAGTTGGTGCTCATATGTATGATAATGTAAAGAATGTAGATAATACTTATCATATAAAGAAAAATAGGTTTTTACCCTGTATGGGTTTCCTCAGGAACTATCTATGTCTGTCTTTCTCATATATGTGATTGATGTTGAATGTGCCTTTGTTTATTTCTCTACATTATTGTGATCATCTTCGAGTGCCTTATAAAGATTTCAAAAGAAGCATAATTGTTTAAGCACAGTAACAACTGATTCACCCCCCCTCTCAGTTGTCCAACAGCTCTTCGATTACTTGTTTGCATTTCTCCTTCCATAGATAACCTGCACTCAAGACGAACAACAACTATGCATGCATGATACTTCTATACTCAAGGGTTAGAAATCAAGCATAAATTAATCAAACCATAGACAATTCATGCATTGGGACAGGAAAAGTATTCTTTTTATTACTGAAAGTGAATCAACTTACAACAAAGCTGAGACCGACCACCACTCCTTGAACCTGATCCTGGGCTCCTCTTCTTCTGTCCTTCAGCTGCTTTGCATTAAATCTCCTTTGGCATGAGGAAAGGCTAAAGGGTTGGGACAATGGATTACGTAAATGGGCAGAGTTTCTTCGCTATATTTTTTCCTCCTCCAAATGGTACCCCTACCCCTTCTTTTATAGGTTAGAAGGAGCTAGGGTTTTGGACGAACCCTCGACCATGCATGGTCAAGAGTTTCAGTTAACTAACCCATAGATTTTTGTTCCGTCGACAAATTTCATTTTTTCGTGCTTTGTTAGGTACATGCGGGCTGTAGTGAGTTAGCCAGCGTACACACATGTGCAGTAATGGGTTAGGGTGCATGGGCCTTAACACAAGAGGATTTTCAAAGAGTTGTTCAACAGAGTTTTGGAAAATAAGGGATATGAGTTGGCCTAATTCCAGGTGAGCATGTGTGGTGCAATTTAGGGTTATAATAGATGCCCCCTAATGTGTGAGGTCAGAAGAGCATCTGATGGCCAAAATACATTACCAATCTTTACTGATGTGTCGAACGATTGAGCCCAAGGATCAGGAACTAGGAGGTGTCGCCTACAAAATAACAAATGTCTCACCGAGGCGGGCATACCCATGCTCGGGATAAAATAGAACCATGGCTACCAATCAAATACACTGGAGATCCATGTCAAATAACTATAAAGAGTAGCCGGGAATAATACACAGCAGAGCTACATCTCGAAATCAGAAAGATATACATATAAAGTACCCATCTTTAAGAAGTTGATTTGGCTTAATGGTTGTACTTCAGAGCTTGAGAAACAACTTCAAAATCTTCTAAGACTTGGGTAGGAGTGTAATATGAGTGTACAACTATACTACCCAGAGGTCTTCGACGGCTCGTCAGTTATGGACTTGATAATCTTAATGATCGAACTGAAGGCTTCAGTGATTTCGAACAAGGACTTGATTGGACGTTCAGGATGGCCGGGTATGCAGACAAGAGACATATTGCAGAGGGGCCAACTCAGGCTTAGTGAAAAACTTCCCTTGGACAATAGCACGACAAGTGATAAGACTCAAGTAGCATATATGTTAATCATAATTCTACGAAGCAGGAGGCAACACAAACTCTCCATATCTTTGGAAGAATAACCAAACGGTGGAGGACACAACTCTATATAGCGATAAAAGCTTCCTAAAGTCGTACTACATCCCATAGTCTTATGATCAAACGGAAAGATGTGCTTTATCCAAGGGTGACTCATCATGCTGCCAATAAAGAAAATACTTTTCCCATCCTCTTTTTGGGGTATATTTGATTTTTTTGTTCTTTTCGATAATTTTGGAAAAAGAATAAAGCAATATTACGTTACAATGGAGGAACGAGTACTGCAAACATACAAGCTCAAGGCACAAGGACAAGACTGATGTTCTGGTAAAATGATACTTGGGAAAAATCCTTTGGTGGCTAAAGGTGTTAAGACGCAAAATAAAACTGTCACAAGGTTGGTGGATAAGATATGCAAATGTCGTTGATAGAACACACAATGGTAACGTCCTTCGATGTAAGTTTAATGAGCCCAGAGAAGGTAAGATCGGTAGTTTTTCATGTTTAGAGAGTCTGAAAAAGCATAAAAGGAGACTCCGCTGAGGTACCTTTTTCGACAATAGTCTAGTTGGTTCAAAAAAGAGATAAACTAGCACCGATTAGACGTCAATTCAAAGCCATTTTAACGAGTGTGATAAGGACAATATCACTCGGCTATTTTTTCACTTTTAAGGAGTTTGAAAAAATCTTAACTATGGACTCCGTCAGGAATGTTCTTCTGGACCAATTTAACAAGTGTGAAATAATAAGGTCACTTGGTGATCTTATCAATTTTAGGCAGTCTGAAAAGAGCTTAACTATGGACTCCATGGGGGTTTCTTTTTCATAAATATAGTCCCTCAGGCCCGAAAATGGAATAAAATTATACCTGAGAGTACTCTTCTAAAGAATGGGAATTCGATAGAGTATACCTTTGTTCGTAGAGTTGATCGTCTGGACCGAAAAATGGGTAAACTACCACCGGAGAGACGTGACTTCAAATTTCAGTTTAACGAGCGTGAAAGGCCACAAGATCGCTCGACAATCTTTTCATTTTTAGAGGGTCTGAAAAGGGCTTAAAAGGAGACCCGTTATTTTTTGGGAGTCCTGAGGGTAAAACAAAGAGTGAAAAAGACTCATGCAAATGAGGCTCAAACTCATATTCAGGAAAGACTATATGGACTCCCGAGCCTACAGTGTTATAAACAACATGGACACCATAATGCAACCAGGACCTACCTAGGGCATCCATGTTCTGGTAAGCTCTACCACCAAGTTGTGACACTCCTAGAGTAGATATGATGGTTCTGTGTCACAACCGGATGGGATCAATCCTATAGCAGAATAAAAAGGCAACGAGATGCAAAAGTTGGGGTGATAACCTAACCTATATGCTCAAGTTGATTTTTTGAAAAAAAAAAAAATTATGGACCGTCAATATTTTCTCAAAACTAAAAAACATTGTCCCAATACCTGATCAAATCCCTCCCATATAACTCCTGGATCACTCTAAATGGTTGTTGGTATAAAGAAACTGATAAGGGAGGCCAAAAAAGTGACAAAAAGAGGCCAAAAAGTCTATAAATAGAAGCTGGCAGCTCATTATCACCATTGTTGATTTGGAAATTGACTCTAGAGCCAAAAGACCCCCTTTGCCAAAAATAGTAATTCCGAGAGCTACAGTGTATGAAATGAACTTCTGCTTGGACCAAGTAAGTACAAACTCCCTTATCTAGCTATTAAATACTTCAATTTAGTTATTTAGTTGGTTTTTTGGGTGGGCGTCGACCTTAAAAAAGTCGGCCCTAGGTACACGCGGGCTATCTCTACCCACGTGTACACGCGGTTGTCACCTCTACAGGCCATGTGTACCCCCCTTTTATGATGAAAAAGCAAACTAAAAGGAAGTACAGACCCTCCTTTACCTTGTTGTGTTGGCAGGATGTATGTCTAGTGGAGGGAAAGGAAGCATGAGGCAATCAATGAGTTGGTTGTTGCATATCCGAATGTTGTGGCCATGTTAATGCAATGCGATTTACTAAAATTCTTTCTATGTCTGTTTATGCGTGCGCAACCAAGGCTACTGAATGCCTTGATTGACTACTGGCATCCTGATGCAGAGGCATTTATGCTAGAGGGGCAATAACTAGTGCCCAACACCAAGGATATTTACTTTCTGACTGGCCTCTCAAGGAGAGGGGAACCAATCAACTTCCAGACTTTTCCTGCAGGGCCGAGTAAGATCTCGGAATTGATAGCTGAGCACTATGAGGCTGGGACCGAACGTGCGGGTTCCCAGGTACCCATTAGCAAGATTATTAACTTAGCGCTGCAGACTATATTGTTACTGATTGGGCGGATTATCAGCTCAGCAGCTGTGCATCAGGCTTTGCATGCACAGATGAATTGTGCCATTCAATGCATGAATGCACAAATTTTTGATTGGAGTACCACACTACTCGAGTGCATGAAGAGACAATTGATAGATTGCCGACAGCGGACACAGAGGAACTTCAGGTTCGATACCATTTTGTGTTTGTTCTTTTTTGAGAGTGTTCCAAGTTTCAGTCCTTGGGCTGTAGTACAAGGAAATTAGGCCTCTTTCCCTACAATGTGTAGATGGGAAGTATTACTACCACGATAGGGTGGCAGAAGGACCGTTGAGTCCTTCGACGATGATTTTTTTGCTTGGCTATCACGACAGATCCCTATTATCGAGGACTACTCATATGCAGGGATAGATTTCTCTAGAGATCCTGAGATACCCGTGCCTCTTGGTGAGGAGCGAGGGGAGATGGGTAAGTCTCCACATTTGTAGTTTTTTTTTGTTTGCATATGTAATTTTTATGTCTTTTTGTTATATATATCATTTTTTTTTTCTATGCCAGAGTATTTGACGGGTAAACATTTGTTGCATGTAGATGTGGGACCCATGTGACCTGTCGATTATGCATGGAATAGGCGTCGTCCATGGCTAGAAGCCACGGCTGCTGCCACTGGGGGAGAAACAGTAGCATGGAACCTCCCAGCCGGAGAGGCCAAGAGGGTCCTTAGGCAAAATGAGCGGAACTTCACTGCGCTCACTCGCACAGTCTCGATGGCATAGATAGAGGACCTACCGCCATCCATGCAGCCTCATGTTGTGGGGGCACCTCAGACATGGGTTCGATTGTTTAGGAATTTAGCCTGTTCTGTGGATGATTATAACAGGGCCCATAGGCCCTGAACAAACTTAGACTTTTTATGTGCCACGAGCACCTGCTTGTATATATTTTTTGAGGGCATAAGCCCGGTGACTCATTACTATTCCCATTTTTGAGGCGCTTGCATCCATCTATGTACTCTGGTTATTTTATGATGTTTATATATGGTTTTTATCCTTTTGTGTCTTATGGATTCTGTGTGAAAAAATGTATTCACATGTTTATGTCCATGTTTTGTTATATGTGGGCAAGATGCCAATCTAAAATTTGATTAGCTAGAGTATCTATAATTTGGTTTAATCTCCTAGGAACATGAAAATATGTAATATAATCAAAGTTTCATTCTAAGAGACATACCCTAAGGAATCGTCAGTGTAAAGTTGGATCATGAACCCCGTATACTCTGTTAAGATAGACCCAGAGATGAGAGATACCCAATAACAAGGCATCACGAAGCAACTCAATAACTGCACTATACTCGACAACATTATTTGTGGTTTCACCTAAGCATATACCTCTGGAAGATAACAACTAATCCTGTGGTGTAAAGATTACCCAAGCTGCGGAGGCAAGCCTCCGCGTGTGTCGACTAGCACCGTATGCATACCCAACGAACACCTCAGACTCACTTTACATATGCCATATTGACGAAAGATAACATCAATGACACATCCATAACACTCTAAAAGAAACTTAAAAAGTAATAGTACAAAGACTATACATATGTTACAAAACGTTACCCACGGTGACCTATCTGTTATCACTCCAGGAAACTCTCCTAGGCTGTAAGTCGGACATGCCTGGTAACTAACTCTTTTTTGGGAAATGTTTTCTCAATATTTGATATGGTTTTGGGTCAAGATGAATATCTAAGTAATTGAATGTGTTTTCAAGACTGTCTAGAGATACAAAATCTCACAAGGCCTTCTAGCACCGTGGTCAGACAAGGTTTGATTAAATGGGGGAAAGAAAACAACTATTGAACCAGATTATGCTTCATACCAACAAACACAATGGGTTTAATAACCGAAAAATAACTTATGATTATCAACTAAGACAATTAACCAGTGAGATGACAGTCACTGCAAATTCAATGAGCCTCAACAAAGGACTTCCACTCATAAGATATAAAAGAACAGAGGAGAAAATCTGACACAGAACTGAAGGAAGCTTGCAATTTTTTATAAAATAAGAATAGGTATTTTCATTACAGTGGCAGCATCATAGCACTCAAAATTGAACCCTTTCTTCTTCAAATGTTCTTGGCTTTATAGCCTTTACATACAGTTTCCAGATCCTAGAAAATTGGATCTGCTATACTAAAAATAGAAAGTCAAATTACAGTTACAAAGAGATAGGGATAAAACCCAAAAAGGAGGATAATCTCTTATGAGTTGGCCCTAAAAATGTGTTGACTGTTGATGACGTGGAGATTAGCCTTCCAAGGCTTCTTCGACCTGTTCTTCCAAAGATAAATTCGAGCTGATGATGTGTAGCCAAAAACCCCTGAAATCTTGCCTATGAAAAGATGCCAAATGTGATTAAAACTCTTCCTCTTACCTTATCCCTTATAAATAATCTTTAAATCTGACTTGATAATTCAATATCTGACTATTCGAAGAAGTTTCGTCTCATTTTGATTTGAAAAATCCCGATCTGGGCAGAAATTCGAGTGTTCTGGTCATTACAGGCTTTCGGTGGTTAACTGTATTAGGATTTAAGCTTCTTATCCACCGAAAATGCTTCTTTTCAGTGGTTAATGAGCACTTCCAGGCTTGCCTAAACCACCGAAAGTCAAAGCTTGTTCACAAATCAAAATGTCAAAATTTTGATTAACTATATGATTGCATTGCTGTCCCTCTAGGCTCATTTCCAGACTTGGATCAGATCCATGAGGTTGTATAGAAATCTGCATCTGTTGCTGCTTGACATTATGCTTTTCTTCAAAAGCAGTCATCATGGTAAAATCCTGAGAATGTCCTAGTGAGTTTGTGTCCAACGTTGTAGGATTGGCATTAGCATTCGAAACAATGTCTACTCCATTAGTATATCCATGCTCAGCTTGGCTTGTTTGCGATAATGAGAAGAGATGGTACTGCTGAGAACTTAAAGGTATTTGTTGCTGTGGAGATGAGAAGTTGAATTGCTGCTGATTCTAATCCAACATTGATTCAATGTATCTTCACCAGAGATGTAACTTATAGATACTTTACAGTTGTTGGCTTTAGGATTCCTCTAAAACTAGATTTGATTGACTAATGAGCTAATTGTTCTGCCACCTATAAGCTTTGATTGCCATCTCATCCTAAATAACATTCAAAACCTGTAACTTCCAGGGAATGATATCAACGGTGTTCTCAAATGCAAAAAGAATGTTGCTTAAAAATCTGGGATGTGCTTGATCTTTTTAAGATTTTGTAGTTGCCAGGTACTCTGCCTCATGTAGATATGAATCCCTCCTTTCTAGCAATAATATGGTTTTCCAATCTCCTGCTAAACAGAGTCTTCCAACTAGCTCACCAAGAAATCTTGGTGCCAATGGTATATCAATTGTTGTATCATCAAATCCATCAGTGATGAGCATTAGTCCAGCTTCTATGTCTTTATTAGGCAGTGTCTTTTCATAATACAAAAAATCTAGAAGCTGCCCAACAAGTTCAACATGATGATCACTGCTATCCATAGCTAACATGATTGCTTGCCGGACAAATTTAGGATAGTATCCCGACCATTTCAACTGTTTTCACAGGCTGCCACCATTCAAGGAGGTACCAAAAACAATTTCTCAGCCCAAGCACCACATTTATAATACCATGAAAGACATTCCAAGAGATTCACATTTTCAGAAATCAGAGCACTGTCATATATAACAACTGTCCTTAATGCAGCCTCATTCCAGCTGTATAAATCCTTAGTCCGATCATGCATTTGCATATGTGTCAATCTTTGGAAGAAGCTTTATCGCTTTACCAATGGCTGATATCAAATCTTCACCATTGATTCCACTCAACTGTTGTAAAAGAAGCAGCCGAATGCCAATAATCAGAGGCATTGCATATTTTCGTTCAAATATCTCAGAAAACTTTATTCTGGGTTGTTCATTTCCTGTCTCCAATACAGTCCTGATTTCAACAGCTTCTAGGGACACATCAACCTGACTGCCTCTTAGAGCTTGCAATGAGGCTTCAAAATCTTCATTACCAATTTTTTCCAGCCATCTTGGAGATTCAGGGATAAAAAATAACCCAAGAGCCAAAAGAGCACAAGGAACTACACGTGCAATGGCTAGATCCCTCCAACCAAGGAACAACCCAAACAGGTATGCTAGCATGATACCAATTGTCACAGAAAGCTAATTGACCGCACCAAGAGTACCACGCAAGTACTTGGGAGCTATCTCCGCTATGTAAACAGGGGCAGTGAAGGAGATGACTCCCATTCCAAAGCCAGTCGATATCCTCCCTAAATACAGGAATGAAGCATCCTTTGCAACAGAGATTGTAACCCAACCAATAATATTCAGAATCACAGCTACTATTAAAGCCCCTTTACGCCCGATGAAATCGACAATTTTCCCACTGACTATGGCACTCACCATTGCTCCAACGTTTGATATTGAGCCGAACAAAGAATACTGTGAGAGAGAAAGGATGAGATCAATAATAATTCCATCCTTACTAGGGGACGAGTATCCATTATAGAAACCGAACTGCAAGGGCCCCAATGCTACAATCGTTGTACAAAAGAGAAGTTGCAATGCTTCCTTGAATATCATTGATCCATGGGCCTGTATAAATTCAATGCCGAGCACTCTCATAATAAATCGATGGGTTGTAATTAGCATGGTAAACTTGGTGTTCAATACTAGGTTTTGACATGTGAACTCGGCTTTGGTGACTGTTGGTTTGTTAATTGACATGTGGAACAACTCCACAGCGACACCAGCCCAAAAGAAGTCCAAATGGTTGGTATCGGGCTCGACACTTATGATGGGCTTTGAGATTTCAACCTGATATTGACTTTGGACTTAGCATGAAAGTTAGACTTGTGGTTTAACTCAACCTTTGGCTTTGATAAATTTTTACAATAACTCAATAATACCTAAGCTTTTGGATAGCATTAAAGATTTTTTATATTGCAGGTGAAGAGGGCAAGGTCAACGGAAGCTGGGCAAAAATGATCAATATGAACTTATCAAGATAGATTGAAGACTTTTAGGTCTAGACATTGAGAAAACACTCAAATTTTTATAATTTCAACCTAAATCTGTGGAAGACGCACCCAAAATTTTAAATAAAAAATTAAGTGCTAACATCTGGCTCCTATTGGGGATGAAAGCCTCCCTGTGTGGTTTCAAGAATTCCAGATCTGATGCCTTTCCTGGAGAAAACTCAAACAGAACTTAAACTCTAGTGTTCCATTGGGCATGGAGTCAATTACCTGTGAAACCAATCTATGAGAACTCTCGAATTCTGTGCCACTGATCTCTGAAAACCTTGAAAACCTGCCTTTATTCAACCAATGTTAACTACTATTTCTGCTACAAACTGGAAATGCTCGGGCAACGAGCTTATTTCCTACTCCTACACTAACCGTCTCTGGCATTTGTTAGGTGAATGTTGATTTCCATAGAAGCCATCCAAGCAATTTAAACACTGAGGAAATCTTGTCTTTATTACTGATCAGCAAATGATGTTGAACATGCAACCACAATGACAAGGAGTTTTTCAGGAAACCATACTTACCTGAAAACATGGGCGATTTGAAGAAGTCTGAAACTTTCAAAACCTCTGAAAAGTGTAACTCCATGAAGGTTGCTACTGGATCCTTGAAAAGAAGGTAAGAAACATGCTGCTCCTCGAGAAACAGTTGCACATCTATGGCAGCCTCTTGCTCAGCCATGAATGTTCCTCTGCAAGAAGACTGATCATCTTCTTGTCCTCTTGAGATCAACTCGTGATCATCAAAAGCTACAATTTCATTATCAGAATGATGCTGACAAGAGGATAACAAAACAAGATTTCCATCACATGGATTAGGCTCAGCTGAGAACATATAATTTATTATGCAATCATCAGTCATCATAGGCTCTTCTTGACTTACAAACTGATCATAAGCTTCACATGCATACCTGTCTCTGGAATATTCAGCGAACACTAAAAAATCTGACCCTGAAACTAAATTGAACTTACATGTTGGCTGTTGTCCCAAATCTGCTCCAAACTCATTTCTCTCCTGCTCCACCATGGTTGTTCTTTTACTGGAAAACTGATCACCTCCTTGTTCCCTGTCTATAGAACATTCTGCCAATGTTGACGAATCTGATCCTACATCTGAAATGTACTCATCCTCAGGCTGCTGGTCCAAATCTTCTTTATGCTCACTGCTTTCTTGCCCGAAATCTGAAATATACTCACAGTCTTCTTGCTCATATGTTTGCAGATTTTCAGAATCAGCTTGCATTCTGATCCACCTAGATGCACGAATATTCTCCTCCACCTCTTGAGCGTCTTCGAAAAAGTTCCCTAATGATGAAGATTTTCTTTCTAACAAGAGAAGGACAAGTTCATTATGCTGAGCCATCAGATAATATACCATGGCAACAATCTCAGTAGGCCAAATCTCCAATGGGATGTCATAATATGTCCTATGGAACCTCCTGTTGAAAACAGTCAAAGATTCTTCCTCCTCTCTCTTCAAAGTACAAAAATCGTTAAGGTACTGATCAAGACATTTATTCTCACCCCAGTGTTTTGAAAAAACATCATAGAAATCAGTCCATGAACCGATTGATCCAGGTTCCAAAAGTCTAAACCATAAAGTGGCCTCTCTAGTTAGAGATTGAGAAAATAATCTCATAACAATATCTTCATGAACGATTTCCAGATTATCATAAAATTTTCAAAAGCCTCCAAATGTTTTTTAGCTGAAACATGACTCTCTCCGGTAAAATGAGGAAGGTACTCAACAAAATATGGAGGATAAGGATGAAGGTGAGCTGGTAGCTTGAGAGGTTTAAACACCCTTTGTCTAATCTTAGACTGAAATTCTGTGGGATGAAAACAAGGTTTAGGAGGCATAGGTGAAAGTAATGAAATTTGAGATGATTTAGATTCAAATTCATCATTCTCATGGTTACAAGGATGATCAGTTTCAAGAGAGATTTGTATGCAGTGCTCATCTTTATGGACAGGCTGAGGGAAAGAAATAGGATCGACGTCAACAACATAAGGAGGCTGCAAGATTTCCTCTTCTAAATATGGACTTATAAAGGATGGCCGATAATCTTCAGTATATGAAACAAAAAATAATTCTCTTTACACGCGCAGGGAAAAGCATGAAAGAGCTGATGAAGAAATCCAATAGTTCATGAAGCAAAATAATGAACTGATACCTGGATCTTGACTTCAGCCTCTTCATATTTTATCAACAGGATCCTCCCCAGTGGAGTCTTTGAACGTGGAGTCGCCAGATAGAAAATTACAACCAAGTGAATGTCCAGGCTTTGTCTATCATCAAAGATGGATCTGTGTCATGTCCCAAGGAAGCTGAGCTTCAATCTCCTCTCCCCGGCAACGGCGCCAATTTGTTATCACTCCAGGAAACTCTCCTAGGCTGTAAGTCGGAGATGCCTGGTAACTAACTCTTTTTTGGGAAATGTTTTCTCAATATTTGATATGGTTTTGGGTCAAGATGAATATCTAAGTACTTGACTGTGTTTTCAATATTGTCTAGAGATACAAAATCTCACAAGGCCTTCTAGCACCGTGGTCAGACAAGGTTTGATTAAATGGGGGAAAGAAAACAGCTATTGAACCAGATTATGCTTCATACCAACAAACACAATGGGTTTAATAACCGAAAAATAACTTATGATTATCAACTAAGACAATTAACTAGTGAGATGACAGTCATTGCAAATTGAATGAGCCTCAACAAAGGACTTCCACTCATAAGATATAAAAGAACAGAGGAGAAAATCTGACATAGAACTGAAGGAAGCTTGCAATTTTTTATAAAATAAGAATAGGTCTTTTCATTACAGTGGCAGCATCATAGCACTCAAAATTGAACCCTTTCTTCTTCAAATGTTCCTGGCTTTATATCCTTTACATACAGTTTCCAGATCCTAGAAAACTGGATCTGCTATACTAAAAATAGAAAGTCAAATTACAATTACAAAGAGATAGGGATAAAACCCAAAAAGGAGGATAATATCTTATGAGTTGGCCCTAAAAATGTGTTGATTGTTGATGACGTGGAGATTAGCCTTCCAAGGATTCTTCGACCTGTTCTTCCAAAGATAAATTCGAGCTGATGATGTGTAGCCAAAAACCCCTGAAATTTTGCCTATGAAAAGATGCCAAATGTGATTAAAACTCTTCCTCTTACCTTATCCCTTATAAATAATCTTTAAATCTGACTTGATAATTCAATATCTGACTATTCGAAGAAGTTTCGTCTCATTTTGATTTGAAAAATCCCGATCTGGGCAGAAATTCGAGTGTTCTGGTCATTACAGGCTTTCGGTGGTTAACTGTATTAGGATTTAAGCTTCTTATCCACCGAAAATGCTTCTTTTCAGTGGTTAATGAGCACTTCCAGGCTTGCCTAAACCACCGAAAGTCAAAGCTTGTTCACAAATCAAAATGTCAAAATTTTGATTAACTATATGATTGCATTGCTGTCCCTCTAGGCTCATTTCCAGACTTGGATCAGATCCATGAGGTTGTATAGAAATCTGCATCTGTTGCTGCTTGACATTATGCTTTTCTTCAAAAGCAGTCATCATGGTAAAATCCTGAGAATGTCCTAGTGAGTTTGTGTCCAACGTTGTAGGATTGGCATTAGCATTCGAAACAATGTCTACTCCATTAGTATATCCATGCTCAGCTTGGCTTGTTTGCGATAATGAGAAGAGATGGTACTGCTGAGAACTTAAAGGTATTTGTTGCTGTGGAGATGAGAAGTTGAATTGCTGCTGATTCTAATCCAACATTGATTCAATGTATCTTCACCAGAGATGTAACTTATAGATACTTTACAGTTGTTGGCTTTAGGATTCCTCTAAAACTAGATTTGATTGACTAATGAGCTAATTGTTCTGCCACCTATAAGCTTTGATTGCCATCTCATCCTAAATAACATTCAAAACCTGTAACTTCCAGGGAATGATATCAACGGTGTTCTCAAATGCAAAAAGAATGTTGCTTAAAAATCTGGGATGTGCTTGATCTTTTTAAGATTTTGTAGTTGCCAGGTACTCTGCCTCATGTAGATATGAATCCCTCCTTTCTAGCAATAATATGGTTTTCCAATCTCCTGCTAAACAGAGTCTTCCAACTAGCTCACCAAGAAATCTTGGTGCCAATGGTATATCAATTGTTGTATCATCAAATCCATCAGTGATGAGCATTAGTCCAGCTTCTATGTCTTTATTAGGCAGTGTCTTTTCATAATACAAAAAATCTAGAAGCTGCCCAACAAGTTCAACATGATGATCACTGCTATCCATAGCTAACATGATTGCTTGCCGGACAAATTTAGGATAGTATCCCGACCATTTCAACTGTTTTCACAGGCTGCCACCATTCAAGGAGGTACCAAAAACAATTTCTCAGCCCAAGCACCACATTTATAATACCATGAAAGACATTCCAAGAGATTCACATTTTCAGAAATCAGAGCACTGTCATATATAACAACTGTCCTTAATGCAGCCTCATTCCAGCTGTATAAATCCTTAGTCCGATCATGCATTTGCATATGTGTCAATATTTGGAAGAAGATTTATCTCTTTACCAATGGCTGATATCAAATCTTCACCATTGATTCCACTCAACTGTTGTAAAAGAAGCAGCCCAATGCCAATAATCAGAGGCATTGCATATTTTCGTTCAAAGATCTCAGAAAACTTTATTCTGGGTTGTTCATTTCCTGTCTCCAATACACTCCTGATTTCAACAGCTTCTAGGGACACATCAACTTGACTGCCTCTCAGAGCTTGCAATGAGGCTTCAAAATCTTCATTACCAATTTTTTCCAGCCATCTTGGAGATTCAAGGATAAAAAATAACCCAAGAGCCAAAATAGCACAAGGAACTACACATGCAATGGCTAGAGCCCTCCAACCAAGGAACAACCCAAACAGGTATGCTAGCATGATACCAATTGTCACAGAAAGCTGATTGACCGCACCAAGGGTACCACGCAAGTACTTGGGAGCTATCTCCACTATGTAAACAGGGGCAGTGAAGGAGATGACTCCCATTCCAAAGCCAGTCAATATCCTCCCTAAATACAAGAATGAAGCATCCTTTGCAATAGAGATTGTAACCCAACCAATAATATTCAGAATCACAGCTACTATTAAAGCCCCTTTACACCCGATGAAATCGACAATTTTCCCACTGACTATGGCACTCACCATTGCTCCAACGTTTGAGATTGAGCCGAACAAAGAATACTGTGAGAGAGAAAGGATGAGATCAATAATAATTCCATCCTTACTAGGGGACGAGTATCGATTACAGAAATCGAACTGCAAGGGCCCCAATGCTACAATCGTTGTACAAAAGAGCAATTGCAACGCTTCCTTGCATATCATTGATCCACGGGCCTGTATAAATTCAATGTCGAGCACTCTCATAATAAATCGATGGGTTGTAATGAGAATGGTAAACTTGGTGTTCAATACTGGGTTTTGACATGTGAACTCGGCTTTGGTGACTGTTGGTTTGTTTATTGACATGTGGAACAACTCCACAGCGACACCAGCCCAAAAGAAGTCCAAATGGTTGGTATCGGGCTCGACACTTATGATGGGCTTTGAGATTTCAACCTGATATTGACTTTGGACTTAGCATGAGAGTTAGACTTGTGGTTTAACTCAACCTTTTTCTTTGATAAATTTTTACAATAACTCAATAATACCTAAGCTTTTGGATAGCATTAAAGATTTTTATATTGCAGGTGAAGAGGGCAAGGTCAACGGAAGCTGGACAAAAATGATCAATATGAACTTATCAAGATAGATTGAAGACTTTGAGGTCTAGACATTGAAAAAACACTTGAATTTTTATAATTTCAACCTAAATCTGTGGAAGACGCACCCAAAATTTTAAATAAAAAATTGAGTGCTAACACTATCTATGAGTAATACTTTTTGAGGTAGAGCCCATTTCTAGGCTCCACCAAAGGATTCCCCTCAAAATCAACCAAACGATAAGTGTCCTTTTTTAATACCTCTTTGACAATGAAGGGTCCGAACCACATGGGTTTAAACTTTCCTGCCCCCAAGGGGTCCTTGTCTTGTTCATAGACTAGGACAAGGTCACCTTAAGAGAAAATCCGAGGACAAACGGACCTATCATATTGACACTTGACCTTATGTTTGTGAGCCTCGTTGGCCAGGGCCACATCGCGACACTGCTCATCAAGTTGCTCAAGGTGTACTAATTGTTCTTCAAGTGGAGAAGTGTTTGGCAATGACTGTACTACCAATTTCAAAGATGGGATTTGACATTCGATGGGAAAGACTGCCTCCAGCCCGTAAATGAGTTGAAAAGGTGAGAAACCGGTTGCAATATTAACAGATGTTTGGTAAGCCCATAATGTTGAGTATAACATCAAATGCCAATTTGACTTGGCTGAGTTGATAGTTCGCTGTAGAATAGTCTTAAGAGTTTTGTTTACAGCTTCCACCTACCCATTGGCTTGGGGGTAGTAAGGTGATGAATGTTCCTACCATAACCCAAGCTTTGATGTTAATTTGGTCATCATTTGGTTCTGAAAGTAACATCCATGGTCAGTGACAATTTCTCTCAAGACGTTGAACCGTGCTATGATCTGGTTGAATAAAAAGAGAGCTACAGTCTCTCCATCATCTTTAAACGTTGGCATAGCTTCAACCCACATAGTGAAGTAGTCAATAGCTACGATGATATAGCGATGCCCCGTTGCTGATGGGGGGTTTCATGTAGTGTAATCAATTCCCCACTTAGTGAAGGGACCAACTGTGATGACAGGAAACATAGGAGCGGGATGTGCCCTCATCTTCCAAGAGAATATTTGGCATGAATGGCACTTCTTGACTGATTTGATACAATCTTTGATAAGAGTGCGCCATAAGTAACCTTCTCGTAGAATCTTTTGGGTTGTTGCCAACCCAAATAAACGACCACCACAAGCTCTAGTATGGCAATTGTTGAGCAATATAATGGCCTCCTCATGAGTGAGACATCGATGCAAGATGCAGTCTACACCTCTCTGATACAACGTATCATCGAGTATGAGATAATTTTTAGCCTGATGGCATATCCGCCAACGCTCTTCATGAGAAGCAGAGGTGGGGCACTTCAAAGTCTCGAGATAGATAAGTATATCTCCATACCAGGGGTCTGAAGATGCAATCAAAAACATATCCCCCCGGATAGGCGATTCCTTAGGCACAACATCACCTGACTCAACCAGAAGTTCCAAAATAAGCTCTGCGAAGACCAATGACTTCTTGGACTTTGCTGAAACGAAGTATAAGTCAAATTCTTGGAGGATAACTATCCATCTACTGATTTTTCCACCTATAACTCATTGTGTCAACATGTACTGGAATGGATTCACAACAGAAATGACGGTGGTCTTACGAAACAGAACATAGTGACAGAAGCATTGAATAGCATGAACTACTGCCAACGCAAGTTTTTCGATATGGGAATAATTGAGTTCTGGTCCTACGAGGACTCGTCTTAGGTAATAGATCATGTATTCTGAAAATGAATCGTCTTCCTGAACTAAAACCATGCCTATGGTTGACTCTGTGACAGCCAGATATAATAAGAAATATTTGTTATAGTTAGGTGGTCATAGAAGAGGTGCGGTTGTGAGGGCGTGTTTTAATGCGTTGAAAGAGCGTTGAGTGGCTTCGTCCTAGAAAAAAGGAACGTCTTTCTTTCGTAAACGTATAAAGCCCTTGGTGATTTCGGCATAGTTGGCGATGAAGTGTCATAAGAAGTTCGCCTTGCCTTGTAGACTCTGAAGTTGTAAGATTGTGTGGGGGGGGGCAACTGGATTATTGCCTCCACCTTAAGAGGATCGACCATGATTCCTGTTGTTGATATGATGAAACCTAACAAACATCCTGACATTACATAGAAGCTGTACTTGTTTGGATTCAAGCGAATCCTGAAGTAGCGACAGCGTTTGAAGATTAGTATAAGGTGCATGGGATGATCCGTTTGCTTTCCATAAAGTGATGCTAAATCATCTAGATAGGCCTTGACTATATGCTTGAGGTCATGAAATGCAAAATACATGACCCGCTGGAATGTGGATCCAACATTTTTAAGGCAAAAAGGAATCTTACGATATGCGAATGTACCCCACGGACAAATGAATTTCATTTTGTGTTGGTCGTCAGGTTTGATTTGGATTTGATTATATCCCAAAAAACCATCCATGAATGAAAAGGCTTCACAACCAGCACATTCATCAATGATCTGGTCAATGAATGGTGTTGGAAAATTATCTTTGGGACATGGCTTGTTCAAATCATGGAAATCGGTACATACACGAATCGTGCCTTGTTTTTTATTGACCGGCACGGGGTTTGACACCCATTGAGTCAAATGAATAGGATAAATGAAACCTGCCTTTAGCAATTTCTCAATCTCAATCTTGATGGATGTTTCTTTCTTAGGATTGAATGGATGAATTTTTTTTCGAACAGGCTTGGCATCAGGATACATTGTGATTTCATGTTCAACTATTTTCGGATCGATACCTAGCATTTCCTCATAAGACTAGGCAAAAACGTCGCAAAACTCTTTGAAAAGATCCGTGTAAATTTGAATCTCTTCGGGGGAGCAATATGCTCTGACGAAGACATTCTCCACGACGCCAGGGTTTCAGGAGATGTTGATGGGTATAGTTTCAGCGATAGTCGCCATATTTCCCTCAGCATAAATTTCCTGTGTAGCTAAGAGATTAATAGGACATGGCTGATCTCCCGTCATGGTAACGGTGAATTCTCCTGCTTCGATTCGGTTTAACTTGGGGAGAAAGTATGATCTGTGATGAATATCTTCCCAAGGTTCATCCGGACTAGTCATTTCTTCGATTACTACTTCGTCAGAAGGCAAGACTAAGTCTAACGAATCGACATTAGCGAGAGAACCCTGAGCCCAAATAGGCTCTAGAAGTGGATCTAACTCTTGTGCACGAGTCAGATTAGGGTTAGCTGAAGCTTGCTGGACTAAAGAGTATGCTACTTCAGTGGCCGATAAGGGCATGGAAATGCCTGAGTGCCCTGTCTCATCCATCGTGGCTGATGGGGAAGGAAGAATCCAAGGATCCTCAAAGTAAGTCATGCAAAATGACGAAACTTGAAAAATCTCAACCTTATGGTGAGTAGATATAAATTTGACATATTCATGAGGAGGTGGGTAATCGAAGGTACCCGTCAAGGATGAGCACAAACCAACTCCTACGTTAACGACACCTGGTTGAGGATTATCAATCATAGGGACCGTGGATGCCCCCAAAGCTGGGTCAGGTCTGGAGAAAGACAATTGATTGATGGTCACTATCCGACCTTCATGTGGAAACAACAAGATTCATAAAACTGTAGCAACCATAGCTTGCATAGCATAAGTCCAACTCCATCCTAACAAGAGGTTATAGTTGAGGGGAGCATCGACTACATCTACTTCGACACACACGGTCTTCCCTCCTAACTGCACAGGGAAAGAAGGAACGATGCCATGTGGTCAGAAAGAATGACCATTGAAAGCAGTGAGGAGAGTAGGTGATGCAGACAAAGCGGGCTATCCAACGGCCTTCCAACATGCTAACAACATAATGCATGTCGAGGCACCCTCGTAGACCACCGTGCGGAAGATATTCCATGTAAAAGTTTTTGTGGGATGAGCCACTACTATCTGAAACGCTACGTGGTAAGGCAGACAAGGTTTTAAGTCGGTTGTATCCAACATGATGGTACCTGGATTACAAGTCTCAGTAGAGCCCAAAGTGGTTAACAAGGCTTTCCTCTGAGCAGGGTAGCTTTGGAGGACCTCCAAAGCAGACATCGCACAAGGGGTTTGTGATAAATCGTCCACCACAGAGTAATTCTGGGTGGCGCTTGCGTTTGGGTTGTGAGAAGATTTTTTAAATGCACCCTTTGGAATACATGTCATAGTTTCTCCCAATGTCTTCTCAATCTGTAGAGGAAGAGATTGGAGGTCAGCTTCTTTACCCTTCTTAGAAGCGCTTGGTTTACTATAGTCATGCTCTCTAGTCGTTATGAAAGAATCACCCCTAACCATATATGCGTTCATGGATGAGGGATTGTTTGGAGGAGGGCAGGTTTCTTGGCTGCCCCCTTCTGTGCTTGTAGAGGCTTGAGTTAAATTTTGCCCATGTTTAAAGGGATTAGTCAACACTGCCTGTTGTTGTTGTGTGAAAAATTTTTGGGCCTCTGCAAGTCGAGGACAAAGATGGGTCGGGTGGTCTTCCATGCACAAGTTGCACAGATACCTCGCCTTCCATTTTTCCGTGTTGTCCCTACCAGCATTATCAGTGGGTTTTTTATCCCCCTTACCCTTCTTTCATTGTTTTTTCTTCCCTTCAAGATGCTAGGGGGCCTTTGGGTTATTCGACTGCACGGAGTGTACTTCTGACGTTTGGGTAGGGGGAGCAGCCAAAGTAGTAGTTTGGCTGGCCGCTATGTGTTGTATGGATAATTGTTGCAACTATTTTGTCAATTGCTCAGCGGGCTTGGTTTGTGCTGAACCAACAATACCATCGGCAAGTGGTCCATCTCTCTGTCTAGTTTTATCCAGTATCGAATATGGTACATCTGGAAAGATGTTGTATAATAAACCAGATTGAGAATAGATGAGCTCAAACTGTTGAGCCCTCATGATGGCATCTTCTTCAGAGAAAACTCTGGAAGTTGCGACGTCTTTGGATAATTGTGGGACCAAAGACTTAAAGAAGCACTCAAGCAGGAATGTTGGTGGGATGGGTACTTTGATTAGACTCTTCTGGCGTCTCCATTCTCGGATATGATCAGAGATATGGTCCACTGTTGTTTGTTCGAAATTGGAAAGCAGCTCTGTGCTAGCATCGTATCTCACAGGTAACTAGAAATGGTGAAGGAAGGCCATCGCCAGTTCACCAAAAGAAGAGTATCTTGAGCGATCGAGCTCGATGTACCATTTCATGACACTCCCGATAAGAGTACGTTGAAACTATTGCAATTGTACGGAGTCGTCTTTCAATGAGTTAGATGAACACCAAAGATGGAAGGTAGTCACATGATCACCTGGATCTTCATTAGGCTTGGCCTTGAACTTTGGAATGTCCGAAGGCAACTTCGTTGGCATAGAAGGCCAATGTGGATCATGACAAATAGGATCATTTAACAACCTTCTCAAATCTGGAAAGTGTAACATCGCCAGGAATGGTATTTTGGGTTGTTGCTGATAACCTGGGAAAAAGGGTCCTAGAGTTTGATTGGCACCAGGTTGCCAGGAAAAGTTTGGCTGCTGGCCCAAATTCTGGTAGAAACCATGGCCCTAACCAACATAAGGATTTTTCATCTGTGGAGACATCATTGCCTGATTTCCCATAAAGGACATAGGGTGTTGGGCATGCATCATGTTCAAAGGACTTTGGGAAGGATTACCCCATGCCAGTCCCAATGGGAGAGGCATAGTGGTCTATCTAGGGTTCCATTGACTGTGGAAAGAATTACCCCAAAATGAAATTCTAGAGGAGGGAACGAATCCTTGTCCTGAGTTCCAAGGTCCTACTATATGTGCCCCCGGAGCAGGAATAGTACCCTACACAGGAGTGGATTGTCCAAAAATGGGATTACCCCCAGATGGGAAAGCGATTGATGAGAAAGTGTTGTTACCAAATGTCCAGTTCCAAGAAAATGGTGTCGAACCTACCGAAATACTGTGCGCAGGTGTTCCTTGACTCCCTGCTCCAAATAAACTAGTGTGTATAGGCTGCCCGACAGACTGCTGATGCGGTACACCAAGTGAAGGGGATGAAGGAGGAATATGACCTCCTGCGTAAGGAAAAGCGTTAGAAGGGACATGAGTGCCCCCAAGTTGACCTTGCAATGGAGCGTTAGAGCTCCCTACCCCCAGACCCAAAGTATGTAAAGTGGAGTAGGTTAGTGCAGGACTTGTACCCGAACTAGGAATACCGTATGAGAACGGAGGGCCTGTCGCACTAGGTGTGAAGAGATTTGTGGCTGCCGCCATAGACAGGATCGGTCCACTATGTGATGTAGTTGCGGCCGATACCATGGTGGCTCAGACCGACAATCGTAACTTAGGAGATGATTCTCCTGTGGTAGCAACTGTGGTGGGAATGGAAGAATTCCCAGAAGAAGTAACAGTGTTTGTTTCCATAGCTGCGTGAGGCACTGACTGGCATTCGTGAAATTGGATCGGTACAATAAATGGTGCCAAGAAATCAGTGGTTGGGATTTCAACCAAGCCAAGATTGACAGTTGATTCCTCTGGGAGTTGTTCGGGCACAAAGGTTTGTAACCCGATCGCTTCAAAAGACCCTTGTTGGTATATCTTCCGCCTTAATGGTGGTGGAGGTGGCTCCAGTGTAACCAGTGACAGGCCAACAAGACTTCACGACCGACGAAGCTCAATATCCTCCACTGTGTGATAAGATCCAAGACATGCTAAGGTATTCTACACATTCAAAAGTAACACACACTAAAAAGAAGCCCCTAAGAGATAAGACAAGCAATCACTAAACTATTTGGAAGAACAGTTACAACAACCAACACTAGAGCAACTTACCGGTGCAAGTGAAACTTGAATATGGAAGCACCCTCCGGGTATACTCTGCAAGGCATGGCACAATGTATGTCCTAGGTACTGCGGTATACCCCCGTAGTCACCCGTGTATGTCCCTAAAAAGATTGGCAACTAGGTTGCCAGCACGCAAACAGTCACAGGGAGGGTACAATCGAAAGTCGGGTAGACCACAATGAGTAGGGTATCAAGCCCGAAACCTGTCAAGAGTATCGAGAGAAAATGGTCCAGAAGACAACTGAGGACCTCGAATGGATTCGAAACCCATGAAGCCCCATGGCAAATGAAAATGATGGAATCCCAAAACAAGCCCTCGATATGTGTTCTCCACTACGATTGGTCTGTCTTTGGAGGGGTTATCTCCGCTACCTTTCTGCACGCGACCTTGTGTTTATCCCCTGTGTTAGAGGGGGGTCCCAAATAAATTCCACGAAACTGGACTTAGACACTCCCTATTGCAGACTCTAATGTTTGGTTTTGAATGGCCTTGGAGAGTTTCCTCTCCAACCTAATCCAAGGCCCTAGTCCTGAACTAGTTTGTGAACCCTACAAACAAAAATTCTAGTAGATTTTAAATTAGCGTTGCTTTTATGGATTTTTTTTACGTCAAGTGGTATGAGGGTGAAACTAATGATGTGTAAAGATGAAAGAAAAAACGAATGAAAAAAACTAGAAACAAAAGACTTTTACTAAATGAAAAATTTCAACAACTTTTCACAAAGAAAGATTTATTTTCTTTTTAATTTTTCTAAGATTTTATACAGCCAACTTAAAGTAATTTCGCTCGACTACGAGCTACTTATGGTCTAAATGCACTTCAAAAACTTACAAAATAAGAGACTTCTCCCTAGTTAATGATGTAGAAACACACTCTTCAACCAAAGAAGAAAATGAAAAGAGATTTTATTTTATTTTATTTAAGTGCTAGTTAAAGCAACAAAGGGAAAATATCGACAAGCACAAAACCAAGAAAAACAAATTCTGGCTTAAAGCGTAGATCGTAAAGAATCAAAGTAAAGAATCACACAATGGTAATAAAAATAAAAAACAAAGACTCTCATGCTTGTCTAAAAACCATAAAAAAAATATATATATATTTTTTATTTTCTGTCAACTATTAACTGAGAAAAAACATGCTAAGGGTAAGATGACCTAACCTACTGACTGTTCAAACCTAGACTCAAACACCTGAGAGGAACACTTCTCATCAAAGGAGGGGATGAATGCCCCACCCTGAACAAAAAGTAGCATGTCCAAGCACGCGACTGTCACTAAAACAGCACGCATGCAAACACATGATGAACAGAGACAGAAAGCGTGTACACACAGGCTGACCTATACAGGTCGCGTGTATATCTAAATTCTAAGGAAAAAATGAAAACAGGAAGTCCAGACCAGGAAGAGGCCTCTGGTATTGATAACCAGGGTCCCTTGAAGGCTAGGATTCTCTTTCTTAACAGAAAAAGACGAATAACTTTAGGAATAATAAGGCGAAAAAAGGCAATCTGAGATAGGACTGTGAACCAGCAAGACTCAGAAAGGATTCCAAAAAACCCCCTGAGAATGTGAAATTCTGATAGGGAAGAGGAGGACTGCCTCTAAGGTTCTCTGAATTCCTACACGCTACTGTTATCTCTACAACTAGTATTCACACACGTGCTATAAGAGGATAGGGAACGGGTACATGCGTGCAGGCCTTCTGCAGGACGCGTGTACCTCTGTGTGTCCCGACAACTATCGTCAAGCAAAAGTCAGGAAAAAATGGTGTGGAAAACCAGACTCCCTGCTAGCTCAAACCTTACAGAAAAAGACAGGCAAAGAAAAAAAACAGAAAACCTAATCTTTAAACTACCCAAAAAATCAAATAAATCAAGAAAACCTAAAGAGTATTCTCCCCAGTATGGTCGCCAATTCTGTTGTTGGGAAAAACACCCTACGAACTAGCAAACTAGGGTCAGACTTGCATGGAGATTTTGACCGAAAAGAAACTACTTTTTTACCTACAACCCAAGATTTAAACCCCTCTTTCACAGTAAATGCATGGAAAAGGACCACTAACCTTATTACTGGCATTTGATGTAGATCCTCCATTGCTCTTCTATTACTTGCTTGCGTTGGTCCTTCCACAGATAAACTGCACTCAAGACGAACAACAACTATGCATGCATGCTACTTCTATACTCAAGGGTTAGAAATCAAGCATAAATTAATCAAACCATAGAAAATTCATGCATTGGGACGGGAAAAGTATTCTTTTTATTACTGAAAGTGAATCAACTTACAACAAAGTTGAGACCAGCCACTGCTCCTTGAACTGTATCATGGGCTCCTCTTCTTTTGTCCTTCAACTGCTTTGCGTTAAATATCCTTTGGCACGATGAAAGGCTAAAGGGTTGGGACAATGGATTACGTAAATGGGCAGAGTTTATTTGCTACATTTTTTCCTCCTCCAAATGGTACCCCTACCCCTTCTTTTATAGGCTAGAAGGAGCTAGGGTTTTGGACGAACCCTCGGGCATGCATGGCCGGGAGTTTCAGTTAACTGACCCATAGCTTTTTGTTCCGTCGACAACTTTCCTTTTTTCGTGCTTTGTTAGGTACACACGGGCTATAGTGAGTCAGCCAGCATGCACACATGTGCAGTAATGGGTTAGGTCATGTGGGCCTTGACACAAGAGGATTTTCAAAGAGTTGTTCAATAGAGTTTTGGCAAATAAGGGATATGAGTTGGCCTGATGCCAGTTAAGCATGTGTGGTGCAATTTAAAGTCATAACACTACCTAAAATAATACTCCTAATCTAACTCTAACTAAGATCTAGATGGGGACTCTCATTAAATGAGAATTTGGGGAACGAAGGCACCACTAAGATAAAAAATAGGAACACGTTGGGGAATGTGAGGGGAAATGGATTTTTAAATAAAATAAAAAGGGTAATTACTTGTGCAAAATGGGGAGAGTGTGACAAGTGTGTGGGTGAATAATATTAATTAAATTAATCAAGAAGTTAATTATTTGTGCATGAGGCAATGTTTTATTGGGGGATTTTTCTATAAAGTAAATGGTGAAGAAGGGAAATGGATCTGACCTTCCTTAGTACTGTTATGTGTTGACGATTAAAATTGCCAACAAATTTTTTCCCGCAAAGTGTTTCTAAAGCCTATTACTATAAAAAAAACTAAATAATACTAGTAGGTGGGACCCCCTTTAACTATTGAATATCAGATCTATTCACTTTTGATGTTGTGATGATTTGAGACATGGCTTACATGGTTGATGAGATACTATTATTATTGGTTAAGATTTTAGTTTATGAGGTGTTGATTCTTGATGTTACTACAGCCTATGCTATTATGTTCTTATCACACCTGCACAACAAGCATGTTAGTGAAATTGCATGAAGGACAATTTTGAGAGAAGAAAATAATACTATAACAAATGGGATCTAATTCGGCAATTTTACTATACTACATGCAAACAAATGAAAAAAACTAAAAGAAGAAATTGTCCTATGCCAACATACTATACTATATGCATTGGAAAAGATTGTGGCAACTCATAGCTAACATACGATAGCCTTGTGAGTTATTGAGGTTGTATATAGCATAGTTGGTATGCATTTCTCCATAGTAGAGATGGTAATATTATGATATAGGTGGTGCTCTTGGAAATTAAAGGTTGTTGGTTCAAGGTGTTTCGAGGGAAAAACTCTCTATGGCCAAGGGTAAACCACAAAAGACATGTATGACTATAGAAATCGACTCAATTCCAACATATGCTAAACAAACTAATGTGCAAGATAAGAAAGAGGCCTACCTTGATCCAATGTTTGATGATGTTCCACCTTTGAGAACTTTGACCCAAAGCTTTGAACCTACAATAAGTTCTTAAAAAACAAGAAGAGTAAGTATATAGTGATAATGTAAAAGGAGTTAGCACATCAGATAGCATAATCCATTAATAAACATTACAAACTTTCCCATGGATAGTAATCATATATTTGCATGATACTAATAGGACAGGAACGGAGTATTTCTATTAATAAATGATCAACATAAGTGACAACATTATAGACTTCTGTGTTGGCACGGTTTGAAACCAAGAAACCAAGTTCCTTCCAACTGGGCCTCCACCACTTCAATCCTCCACCAAAGGCAAGCTCATAGGAAAGAGATAATGAGGTTCTCTCAACAATAGGGAAAGAGATTGAGGGATGAACACTATGTTAAGACTTGAGGGCCAAATGGATGCAGAGTCAATATGAAGTAATTTCTCCATAGTAACTTTGCTCTTAAAGTTGAATGCTTTCTCCCCTTTTCCATAGCTCGGAATTGTTCTTTTATAGTTTTCAAAATGCAACTGAAGGGCCGAGTCGAAATGTTTCCAATATGTGTAAGGCCAAGGATCAAAGATCTCCTTTCGTGACATGGAAACCCGACTCCATTTTTGTATTTTCTGGCACAAATCCCAATGTATGCAGGTTGTAGTGGAGCAACCCGTGTATACGCATGTTGTATAGAAGATGGGGCACGCATATGTGGAAAAATATGTATTTTTGGCTCTGGATTCATCAAAAAGGGATGACAAGTCTGCATAGGGAAATGGAAAAAGACCCTCTGTGCAAGATAGCAATGGTAAGGCAAACCTTGCTATAACGGATGCCCCTTAATGTGTGAGATCAAAGGAGTATCTGCGATGGCTGAAATACATTATAAATAACCTAGGAGTGGAGTGGTAGAGAACCAGTTGGACAAACCCGATTTCTCATTACATTATGTATTGACTTTGCATACATGGATGCCAAGAATACAATGGAGATCCATGTGGATAATATACTAAATAAGTGTCTGTGGCCATGAATAAGAAAATACAAATGCGGTTACATGCCAAAAGTTGTCATAGTCATGAACAAGGCCCAGTGAAACCAGTCTCTAAACCAATCTAAATATATCTGTATACCATGGAGTATAATTTGATCTCCTATGATCACTAAAGTGATATAGGTATTGGTCCTATGAAAAGGAAGCAACAGCTCAGAAAAGTTGCGGCCACATAGTGATGTCTTCGAGTATTCTATACTATCCGCCAAGGGTGAAAGTCTACATCATGTGAATAAAGGATTTGAGGTTGAACGAAATGAGACATCGTTTGATTACCGGTCATTGAGGTATACCGTTAAAAAACATGAGACAAACTACGAATAATGAAAGTAGGTATCAAGGCATTGAGTACATTTTTACAAGTGTGAATAAAGGAGTAGGTGTCGAACACTTGAGAAATCCATTGATCAAAAGACATTGATGTATTCCCATCTATCAATGGTGAGAGAGCCTACCACTAATGACTACAAGCCCCAAGGTACTCATAAAACTCTAGGTCCCATATCCAGAATAAATGAGTTGAAGTCGATGAAAAGAGACCCACTGAAAGGAAAGAATTAAGGCATCTCTCATCAATCAACATGAGGAACAAAGCAAGAGCTTCATAATTTGGTGGAGATCAGACAAAGAACATGTTCACAAACCAATGACCCTATGCATATTTCGCGTGTACCAAATGAAAGAGGTACATGAAAAAGACCCTCTGAATAGCCAATGATGAAAACTATTGAAAAAGGCGAGGAAACCACCAATAAGGCTAATGGAATCCAACACACTTCACGAATCCCAAAGTGTGAATAGATGTCTTTTTGTCGAACACAAGGGAAACCACCTAGTCAATGACCAATGATGAAATGTTCTTTGATGGGTTCAAGGTGACCTACCAATGATGAAAGTAGGGCCAAGGTGCCTAATAAGACCATAGTATCATGTGATTCTAAGACAAAATGAGGGTATGGACGACATGAAAAGTCAATATTTATGAGGAGTGGCCGACACAAGTTGATAGACTTCCTTTGAGCAAGAGCGTGAGGCATATGGTAGACTCCAACAACATGGACCCAATGATGTAACTATGAGATGAAGGAGGCATCAATAATGTTCTCTATGGGGACTGGAAGAGTAACCAGTCAGTAGAGAAAAATCTATAACGAGATCGGCTTCCTAAGGCCATGCTAAACTAAAAATTATGATGACACGAGGACTCAATAACTTTGTGCTCTATTCAAAGGCGACACGACTGCTGCCAAATATAATATACTACTCCCTTCCCACCCATACTTTTTTTTTGTTTTTTCATAACAAATGAATGTTATGATACAAAGGAGGGAATGAGTGTCGCAAGTAAGCAAAACTAGTTCCAACAATGGAACGTATCTATGCTCAATGTAAGGAAATGAATGCAGGAGATGGAAACTCGGGGTGATGTTCCCTCCAGGGTATAGGGTGTCAAATTACGAAGGATATAAACAAGGCTCTCCTTGGTTGAGGATAAAAATTTCTTAGGAAATGGTTTATAACACAAAGCGAGAACCAGCTAAAGGCTTAATACTGCAAGCGAGGGCATGAGATGCAATCACAACTTAATGCCAAAAAATGTCCTTTTTTTTATGTCTTTTAGTCTACTTGGTGTGAAAAAGGGATGAACTTGTGCCAAATAGACATATTTTCAAATCCAATTTATGAATGTGAAAAAGACAAGTTCAGTCGACGATATTTTCTATTTTTGGTAATGAGTCGGAAAAGAGATTAACTAAGACTCATGACCTTTCAAATCCAATTTAACGAGTGTGAAAGGGAAAAATTACTCAACAATATTTTTTATTTTTATACGAGTCATAAAAGAGCTTAACTAAGACTCGTTGTGTTGGTCTAATCAACATGTAAAGAGGGAGGCCAAGGCTCCTATACTGGTCTTCTGTGGAAGGTCAGTATCTGACAAAGAGCCGACACAAGCTTGAGAAGACCCAAAGCTCTCCAAGTTAAGGAGGACAAAGTGCTAATGGAGGTTATCCTCTCTGTGTTATATAGTATAATTTATCTTCCTTGAAAAGGGATAGGTGGAGTCATTGGATACCACACAAGACCATCCCAATCAAAGGGAACCTCATCAAGACTTGGAGGGAGAGAACTTGAGAAGAGTACAACTATCTCTTGTTCATAATGTGAACTAATAGAAATGATAAGGACATGGCATAGAGGGTATAGAACTAGAACTAGAAGAGCAGGATAGACAAAAAATTGCATTGGCGCGACCACTTCCTTAGACTTTTCACTCTACCAGAGAAGAGTGGGGTCGATCGAATATTTCATTGATATGACCACCTCTTCAGCCATTGGTTGAATAGTATGCACGACAACAAGGTCAAGAGGTGTATCACCCAAAAAAATATGAGTGTTGTCGGTCGAATATTGCATCGACAAGACCGTTGGTTGAACAATATGCGAGACAACAAGGTCAAGAGATGCATCAACCCTGAACATAGGAGAGATTTCAGTTGAATATTGCATCGACACGACCAAAGATTGAATGGGATGTGAGACAACAAGGTTAAAGGATGCATCAACCCCTAAAGGGAAAGGGGTATCAGCCAAATATTACATCGGCATGACGGTTGTATCAACCAAAGAAGGAACAGAGTGGTATGAAACCATAGATGCCTCAAAACTCGAAGGGCCCTTAGGTGAGCCCCACGTTTTTGGTATCCCAATAGTAACAGGACACAAATGAGTAAGGTGACTTCCTTCACAAATCCTGCAAAGGAATCTAGGCTTATGTCTGAGACATCTAGGCTTCTCAATCATATGAATGCCCCCATCATGATTGGCAGTGGCTGGTGACAAACTTCCAGCATGACTTGTAGAGGCTATTAGAAAATCTCTAACATGACTCATAGAGGTTGGTGATGGATCCCCAACATGAATAGTAGAGGTTGGTGATGTATGTGTAGTGTGATTGGCAGTGACCAAACATGTTCCCCCAACATGACTTGCAGTGGTTGGTTGCAGGTCTTCAACATGACTCGTAGAGGTTTTCGACCAATATCCAACATGACTAGCAGAGGTTGGTGATATAATGCTAGTACAACACACATTGAATAGACTTGTTCCCCCAACATGACTTCCAGAGGTTGGTTGCAGGCCTTCAACGTGAATCGCAAAGGTTGTCAACCAATCTCCAACATGACTAGAAGAGGTTGGTGATATAATGTCAGTATGACACACAGTGACTAGAATTGTTCCCCCATCATGACTTGTAGCGGCTGGTTGCAAGTCTTCAACATGACTCACAGAGGTTGTCGACCAATATCCAACATGACTAGCAGAGGTTGGTGATATAATGCTAGTATGACATGCAATGACTAGACTTGTGGCGGTGGTGAATTGCGGCAATCGAGACCAAGGTCCAAGGAAAGATTGGTTTTGAGAAATTGCAGGCCAAGAAGGATCCTGGTTTACACCCTTTCCCTGTCCAACAAGATAGTGTCCTCTTCCACATATATTCATAAAGGGTTGTAAGGGCATCAACACTAAGGAATCTGCTTGCGAAGAGAAATCGACATGACAAGGGTTACTCATGTGAGGATATATGTTTCCCCTAGGTGAAGGAACTTCATGAGGGGGGTTGCCCATACTATAAAAATAACTCTCGGCAGATGAAACACCAGAGGGCTGATGAAGGTCCGCCATGGGAAAAGTATTCGTAGGAATCGACATAGCGGAAGAAGGATAAGTGGACGGAGTGTAACAAGTAGAATGATTTCTTAATTGGGCACTTAATTCTCGCATAGTGGATTTGTAGGAAGGAAGATTACAACCTCCTACCATAAGAGGTGTTTTAAGGATATGACTCCCACCAAATGGACATGGATAAGAAGGAGGCATCATGCCCCCAACCCAAAACTTGTATTTGCATAATGAGGCGAGACAGAGGATGGTAATTGCAAAGACATGTCTGGCATTCCATTAGAAAAATGATTATAGACCCAAGGCATTGACTGAGTATTATAATTTTGCATACCATAATGCAGAGTGGAAGTATCTGTCCCCATAAAATGAGTGAACATCACGGGGGGGGGGTAGCAGCAAATGAGGGAGCCAAAGGAACTCCACTATCCATGATAATGAAAACTCAGTAAAGACCTCTAAGGCCAACTAGTAATAAAAGAGCATAGCAAAAATTCAAACGGCCAATATTCATGCAAACAGGCTAAAGTGGTTGAGTGGCCTCCCTCGCTAAAGAAGGCATGCCTCATCCAAGAGGGACCTGAGACTCTCTGCTAAAGTTTGGAGGTAACATAATCAGTTATAGGGGCCCTCGCGGGCTTAACAACTAGTCGGTCATATCCCCATGGAGACATAATACTCCATAGAGGTTGTGTATTGTCTAGCCCCCATGTACAAGCAGAATAACCCCTGCAAGTAACCTATGAGATACCTAAGTCAACCAACTAATAAACCATTTTATAATCGATGCATAGGCGAGCAATCGTAAGTCTGGATCACCATATGGGCAGGGTAGCAAAGCCTCAAACCTTGAAAGTATCACCTCTCACGGAGGTATGGGCACTAGAAATATCCCCAAATACGAATAAATCCACAAAAATATCTCTGACACTAGGTGAGTATCTAGGGGTTATCCCTTCAAGTAAATTTGCACGGCCTCGTGATTAACTTCGGTGTGAGTGGAGCCTCCTGATCTTACCAATTATACAATGTATTTCTCAACTCCGTATCTCAAACACATATGTTGATTTAATTGCCTTGAAGAAGTTTACTCACAAAAGCCTATTCCAAGGCACTAAAGCCTAGACTAGTTTGTGCACCCTAAAAACAAAATCGTGGCTAATCAATTTTAATTTAAAGTGTAAATTTTATTGGTCGTGATTACTTAAAAGGTATGGAAGTGAAACTCATGATATTATGACTCTGCAAGAAAATAGATATAAATATAATGCAAAGTCTAATTTTAATTTTTCAATGAATGATATGTGTATAAAAACAGTGCAATTTTCAATTTCAACTCTGCAATTCAGAAGTAAAATGCAATCTTTCACTAAATTCACTAAGCTAATGATAAAGATTCAGAAGAAAAAAATGCCAAGCAATGTAAAATGCCTATTTTTTGTATTTTCAATATATTAAAAAGAAAATGCATGGACTGAAAAGAAACCTGATATATAAATTCTATTATGTATAAACATAATGACTCAAGTAGAATACCAAGCATCCAAGCAACAACCCAGAGTTCAAGGAAAAATAAAAAATGAAAAACGATGAGAAAGACTACACACAAAAATTCAACTCCAAACAGGTTTCCTGTCAACCCAGAGAAACTCAACAGCCACTACATAGACCTAAGAAAGCTCAACAATCATTAAATCTCACCCAACAATCACAAAACCAAGAAAACAGGCAAGGAAAAGTGGTATACACGACTTTTTAGGAAAACAATGCATATATACACAGCTTGCAGTGAGACAACATGCGTGTATACACGACTGTCAAGGCAAAAGGCACGTACAGGCTTGAAAACAAGGTTCGGGAAGTGCAAAAAGTTGAAAACTCATACCTAGAGTGAACAGAATCTGTCAAGAAGTGACACGACAACAAACACAAAAGAAAAAGAGCAATCCAAGAAGAAAAAGTACTTCAACCGTTAGAAGGAGGATCTATCCCCAGTGGAGTTGCCAATTATGTTACGAGGGAAAAACTCTCTATGGCCAAGGGTAAACCACAAAAAACAGCTATGACTGTAGAAATCAACTCAATTCCAACATATGCTATACAAAATAATGTGCAAGATAAGAAAGAGGCCTACCTCGATCCAACATTCAATGATGTTCCACCATTGAGCACTTTGACCCAACGATTTGTACCTGCAACAAGTTCTTAACAAACAAGCATAGCAAGTATATAGTGATAATGTAAAATGGGTTAGCACATCAAATAGAATAATCCATTAATAAAATTTACAAACATGCCCATGGATAATAATCATATATTTGCATGATACCAATAGGACAGGAAAGGAGTATTTCTATTAATAAATGATCAGCAGAAGTAACAACACTACAGACTTCTGTGTCAGCATGGTTCGAAACCAAGAAACCAAGTTCCTTCCAACTGGGCCTCCACCACTTCAATCATCCACCAAAGGCAATATCATAGGAAAGAGACAATGAGGTTCTCTCAACAATAGGGAAAGATCTTGGGGGTTGAACAATGTTTTCATACTCGAGGGCCAAAGGGATGCAGACTCAATATGAAGTAATTTCTCCAGAGTAACTTTGCTCTTAAAGTTGAATGCTTTATCCCCTTTTCCATAGCTCAAAATTTTTCATTTATAGTCTTCAAAATGAAACTGAAGGGCTGAGTCAGAATGTTTCTAGTATGTAGAAGGCCAAGGATCATAGATCTCCTTTCATGACATGGAAACCTGACTCTATTTTTGTATTTTCTGGCACAAATCTTGATGTAATCGGGATGTAGTGGAGCACCCTGCGTATATGCATCTTGTATAGCCGATAGGGTGTGTATATGTGGAAAACAATGTATTTTTGGATCTGGATTCATCAAAAAGGGATGACAAGTCTGCATAAGGAAATGGAAAAAGGCCCTCTGTGAAAGATAACAATGGTGAGGCAAATCTTTCTATAACACAAGGTAGATGATTTGTTTGATTGAGTAGCTAGCGTGCACTAAGAACTGAATGAACTTGAAGTAGGTAAGTGATGTGCATTTACTGCACATCATCTTACCCCTACCGTTGGACGCCAGCCTAGTCAGGTTATTGTTCAAAATTTGTTGTTGTGGTTATGCTTCGATTTCTCAGTAGGGAGGAACCGCTCGACCAACCCGCATTTTAAGAAATTCAATTATAGGTATGTTATTTTATTTTTTTGGCCCTACACGAGTCTGATTTGGTTACGAAATGGATATTGGCTCAGGTGTATTGGTTTGTGCTTTCCTTAAGTTTCGCAACTATGTAAAATGGTGATTGTGAATGAAACGTTGATGATTCTCTTTGAAATGATGTTGGAGTCATAGAATTACGGGTTATCCTTGGTGTTAGTAGTGATAAGAGTTCTATGTTATCCCTACCAGTTTTATTAGGGTGTCCTTGTTAGTCTGGGTGAGCTATCTTCATGATTTCGCATTACTGTATCTAGTCTATGGTTTTTTATGGGGTTTAATAGCTGAATCTTTCATGTCACCACACATTGTACATATGGGAAGTTGGTTGATTTCACCACTAGAGGTCACGAAGTGGGTTTTCTTGTTCTTACTCAATCATGTATTCACCTCTATGTGGTAGTTTTTGGACCGAAAGGCACGAGGATTATACCTCGCGTGCGTTAAATAACAGTTCCATGCCAAGTTAAAGCCTCACCTCTTGTTATGGCCCCTATCATGGAATTGTTTCCTTTTCACAAATCGATCATAGCTCTCCTTGTGTGTACACCTTTTTCCTCGAGGTTTTCACCATTACGAGGATTTGACTCTGTTACTCTTGTGATGGCTACCGAGCAAAGCCTTAACCCTCCAGTCTATATTTTTATAGAGAAGATTGTATGTCTTGTCAGGTTTACTATGGGTTATTGTGGATTGAATGTTTGGTTGATTAATTTGATTACAGATTCACCCAGTTGGTCATATGGTAGTCATGTTGGTTTGGCATTTGGTTACTTCCTCTGTGATAATCATGGCAAACCCTGCATTGTTATTGGTTCCACTCAAATCACACGGCCCCTGTCCTTATGATTAATAACTAAGTATTGGTTAATGTAGAGGGTCGTTGCCCCGATTTAGATTAATGTGTGTGCATGGTTTTTTTCACAATGAAAAAAATGGTCATGGTAACTATGGTTTTCTTTTGGATCGAATGATTATGGAACTAAACAATTTTAGAAACTATAACCATTGTATCCTTATGATTGTTCGATTGTATAAACCTAAGTTTGCACAACATAGTTGGTTGCAATTGGTTTAAATCGAAGTAATATTGTGTTATTAAGGACTCAACACGATGGATTGAGTTACTACTGTGACTATGTGTTTGATTTTATTAAATGGGGATATTGCATCATAATGTTTTGGTGACTGCATAGTATGTATAACAATAGATATATTCGGTTTTGCAGAGTTTTAAGAATGTTATTTGTTTCAATATACTGTTTGTTAAGAAAGGGCATGATGTCGAAGACATCGTCATGTGGGATGGATGGCCTAGCCTTTTAAGTCACATTGAATATTTATTTTTTAGAGTGGTTGAATTACATTGCCTAGTTGAGTTACCTTGTGTATCACTTGTGTCTAAATGGTGCTTGTTGATTATATGTTTAAATATCAATTCGGATTTTGAAATTTAACCCAGATTATTGGGTTTAACTCCTATATATATGTTTAACGAATATCACAACATTTAAATAACATGCCCAATTGCAGTAATTATGTGACTTCATTGTGAATTCTGGAAATGTTAATTTGAGTCTATTTGTTGATTGAAGCAATGTATGGGCAGTGGTTGATTTCAATGGTTAACAGTGTGGAAAGGATATTGTTTGGAAATTATTATAAGATGCAAAGAATGGGACAAAATCCTCTTTACGGATTGTGTGGAATGCATACTATCTTGTGATGGAACTATGTTGGATATTTGATTATGAACAGTAAACTAGTTAAACACACATAAATTGTTATTTGGTCAAAATTATTGATGGTTGATGCATCTCTTCTTGTAGAATGTTTTATGGATCACTTAATTAATTTCATGAATAGTAACCATCTTTCTTCCCTTCCATTATTTCATTTTTTGCTAATTACAAACCCCGTCACCTCCCATATTCATTTTTCCACTCCCTGTTCTGAGATTAATTACGGTCAAGAGACTTTTGGTGTTAAAGTAGTCAGAAGTGGCAGTGTATTTTTTAGATCAAAGTGACGTTTTATTGGTTTTCTTATAGTTGATTTTTTTTTTCTTTGAGCATTAATCATGTTCTTTTCTCGTCATGGAATCATTGTTTCGCTCAATACAAACCCCTTGCATATCCCAAAACCCTTTTTCACCCCCTGCTCATTGATAAACGGTAAAACATTTTGTATGGATTGGATTGCATGATTCTGATATATTGCTGAGCCAAAATCCATTTCATGTTTTAAAAGAGTTTTCATCTATGGTTAATTAAAAGATCGTTGCTAATCAATAATGCATGTAGGGATGAGCTATTCAAGTAAAAGGCTAAAAACATAGGCCTATTATGCTTCTGTAAAAGAGAAGGATTAAAGATGCTAGCATCAACAAAAGAAAGATGACCTCACAACTGGAAAATAGGGCTTTTGAGTTTTATTTTAACTATTGTTTTATGACAGTTGACTTCAGGGATCTTTGGACAAAATGTTTTATTTTGGATATATGAGTATTATTTTTGAAATAATATCATGTTTCATGAGATAAAATTTCCAAAAGTGAATATGTTGATGGGAGACACAAGGAGGTGTGTTTTTATTAACTAATGGTTATGTTATGATTGTTATAATTGTTATGAACTAAAGGGAGTCACAAGGGGTCCCACCTACTAGTTATTATTTAATTATGACCCTTATTATAATTATTATTCTTCCCCCTAACTAAAGTTAGTTGAGTCTTTTAATTATCTTAACTAATGAGTTGGTTCAACTACTTCAACCAATTCTAATTTTTTAAAAGCAAGAGGAAAGGGAGGAACTAGAAAGGATAGAAGCACAAGCATGATAAGATTTTCTCTTTGAGTTTATGTTGAGATAGTTCAACTTTCATTCATTCATATATTCATCACAACCTAATTCTCTTTTGTGATAGCATGGTATTATTGTAGACAAAAATATTCAGGGTTGAATCAAATCATTCAGACACTTGTTCTTCAGAGGTGTTGATCTATATTGGATAGTCTATGTAGACTTGTCTATTTGTGAATTAACTTTCATGACTGATAAAGGTTGTTGTGCAGAGTCGAGTGGGCAACAATCTGTGGCAAGTTGATCCATCTTTTAGAGTTCAGTTTTGGTTTTTTTTCAGAGGTCCTTTTGTATGTTCCATCGAGGATTTCTAAGTTTGACTTTGGTCAAAGATTTATGTATGAGATTTTGTAAAGAAATGACTCTTTGGTGAATTGGAATGAAATAAAGGATTTCTTTATGTCTCATCTATATTGATTATCCTCTTGGTGCGTTTACTTCTGTTTTTACATTTATTTCAGCAACTGATATATTCAAAAAATTACATAAAAGTGAATTTCTAGCAAGCGTTTTTGTTGATAAAAGACTAGCCTAAGCATCCGTAATTAATACTTGTGAGTTAGGATGTTATTTTTATTGGCTATAAACATAGGGTGATATTCCCGTCTACTTTTATTTAGCCAAGTAAAGTCTGAAAATGCTTGAGTAAGATCAATTCATATCTTTTCCTCAACATTATCCTGTCAATTTTTTTTTCACTATGTTTTACTTATGAGAGTTGGGATACCAGGCTTGTGAAAAGAGTAGAAGATATTCCTTGCATAGCAAGCTTGGGAGATATTGTGTGATAATTTTTCTGCTTGGCCCCTTTTCGTGTTGGGGGACTAAGGGGGAAGAAGAGTACCCCTAGAATTGACTGGGAGGAAGCATTGTAGTCTCATGATTAGCAAGTGAAAACGAGGATCTTTTCTCAATATGCTGATTGAAGTTCAAATATAAGTCTTCAGTTTCTTTGGATTATAATATTCTAATTTTTTAGTCGTTCTTTATTATAATAGAATTGTAAGGATCAATGTAATTTAAGAATTCTAGAGGAGGAGCTATATAGTTGATGGATATATAATAATTTAGGTGAATCAAATTGTTATGACTTTTATCGACTTTTGATTAAATTTGTTTGCATATAAAAAAGTGAGTACATACTACTCTATTTAAATTTATAAATGTTCTTCTATGTTTAATTTAATGGATGATTTATAGATGTTCTTTCTATTTCAATTTAATGGATGTTCAATTGAATAACTGATTATTAATTGTTTCAAAAATAAAAATTTAAACATTGTATATGTACATATTTGATTCCATAGAGATCAAATTATTTACTAGTGATTGTTGATATGTTCTAAAAGAAATTTTTTGTGCTGATTAATAAAATTAAGGGTGTAACGATTTTAATCTCAATGATTTCCTTTCTGATTTATTTAAACATTTACCCACCTATATAATGGTTAGAGTGTATATGGTTGAAATTTCCTATTTATCCCGTACATTCTCACTGAGATCCTTAATTGAAAAATCCTTCATTTTTATAATTTTTATTTATGTTTTATGTATCTTACACTTATGCATTGTTATGATATATGGCGTTTGGACCATTTGGGTAAATCAAAATCTGTTGTATATGTATTTATAAATATATCAAGAGAAAATTTATATTAACTAAAAGTAGATTAGAACACATTATGATTAATATATTTATATAAAATAGGTTGAACTACTTAGGGATAATCAAGAAAACGTTTAACAATGTTTTATTTAGGCATGTGAAATCCGTAGGTGCTATCCCTTTCTACCTTGATACAATCACATGTGACCATGGGCTAGAACCAAGTGTTATCCAAAAAGGAGCTATTCGAAGCTCCAAGAATCTGATGCTCATAGGATTCACCAACTCCAAAAAACTCCCATTTACCTAGAGTGTTATTGATCGAACTTCATCATAAAGTGAGGTTGGCTGGTAGTTGTAAGTTCTAACCTATCCTTTCACTTTCGTTCATCAATGGTTATGAATTTAATCGGAAGGATGGTGCATATTCTCCTCACAAGAGAATATATGTTGTATATCTACTCTAGGACTCCAGGCTTCAAAGTTTCTCTGCACCAAACAATTTTGAACTAATTCACTCGGATCAACGAATCGATGAACGGATTGAGGATCTAACGATTCACATTGTACTTTGATCAACAATTGACATCCACTCCGAACTTAGGGACTCTGGGAGTTCCTCACCTTTACAACAATGGCTCAATTTTACAGAGTGTTGAATCACCGAACCACCAAAGGATGAAGGATCGAAGATCTAATGGCCCTCATCTGATCAATAGATCCACAGATGTCATTTTCTTTAGGGCTTCATGAGTCTAACACAATAACTAATTTATCTTGGATAGCCAAAGTGTCTAATCCTCAATTATAAAGGCCTCAAGGATCTATGATTGATGTTATTCTCTCATCCAAATCAATGGTTGGTGTAGCTTTCTCCTTTCATTGGCTCCTCTTTCCTTCAACAAGGGATTTTTTTCTCAGGGTTTCAAGGGTTGATTATGATTTATTCTTTTCAAGACCGACTCCCTGGTCTCTTCTTACTTTCATGAAATTCTATCTCTCTTGAGCTTGGTCACTTATATGAAGTGAAATCCTGATCCAGGTAGATATTGGTGGCCACCCACCTATTCCAATTAGCTCCTCATGTCCTCTTTTTGTTCAACATGTTCTTTTGTATTTCTTTGTAATTGTGAGTTCTACACTTTTGAGGATGCATGAAGCCCCACAAATCCTCTAGGTGGATATGCGTGGCCTCTCACCTAATCCAACTAGATTATTTTGTATGTCTTCATGTCAGCACATATTGTTGTACTTTCAAGGCCATTTGGGGGCCCTAAATGTTGTTTTTTTGGCTCGCCACAGTCAAAATATAGACGAAGTCAGAGTTTGATGGAAGAATGTGTAGTTTTCTGAAATATCTTTCCAACATGATATAAATCGCCTAAAAAAAGTTACGACCCTTGGAGGTTGAGGTACCTAATTACACCAACTTACCCATAGAACCCACATGAATTTTGGCATTTCACCTTCTAGGGTTATTTTTTTGGATGTCTAGGGTTTTGGAATTCATGAGTAATATAAAAAATTTATCTGGAGCCTCATTGTAATCCATTCTTCTCAAATGGATAAGCGTAGCAGACAAATCTTTTTTCAGATATAGCTACCGCCATTCGAGCAAGTGTTTCAGTTTTGTAGTTTTACAGTTTCATCTTATTTCATTATTTAATAGAAGATATTTTTCACTAGATATTTGTGTTATTATTCATATCTCTGTGTTTATTGGATTGAGTTTGTTAATCAGTTATTTCCTCTCCTAAATATGGATCAGTGGTATGAGAGCGATCATCTTTTCATTTATTTTTTTTCATGCATGTCGTCGACAAGATATAGGTACAAGAAGTTGGGAATCGAACCAATCGAGACATTACAAGATCGGTCGCATAGAGCCTGAAAAAAACCCATGGGGGATGAAAAGAAAGATGATGGAGTAGGATATCCTATTAAAATGTTGCTCAATGAAGCCCTTGTGCGACAAAGGAACGAAATCATGGAGAACTTCACTCAGATCCTTTGACGACTTCCCATAGAAGAAGAATATTCATCAAGCAGCCACGCAACCTCATTCAAGGTACATGTAAATTTTGATATTCCATTATTTGAAGGACTGATAGATGAGGATGTTGCAGATAAATGGTTGAATCTGCTTGAAGGATAGCTTTCAGTGCACAATTTTTTTGATAGGGAAAATATCACTTTTGCACTCCTCAAGGTCGTTCCCCATGTTAACGACTAGTGGGATACTTACTTTGAGAAAAGGTCCGTGGAGAAATCTATAATGTTTTTTGTGGCCCCTACATGGGATTCCTTCTGAGATGCCATTAAAGAACAATACTACCCAGTTGGAAGCTACGAGGACTAGTACACCAGATGGACCACCCTACTTCAATAAAGGGACCAGACAGTACCAGATTTCACCAATATTTTCCATACCCTATGCACCAAATTGGGTATCAAAGACTCTGAGTGTCATATGGTCCTAAAATACCATGATTTTTTTCATAGATACATTCAAACATAAATGGATTTCCTAGGCATCGTCTCATTGGGCACGACTTGCAGATACGCTATCAAGATCGAGCAAAAATTTAATCAGAAACGACAAGAGTTTGGATATGAAAACCCCTCATAGGTGAAGTAGGGAAAAGGGATCCCCAAACCACATAGAAAGTAACTGATTTGAGATCACCACCCTCATGAAAACTATTCCAAACTGCAACACAAGAAGGGAAATGAGAATATGAAGAAGGACACAAAAAAATGGTGTGAGTACCATAAAAGTCCTTTGCACAACACCGAACAATGTCATTGCAAGCAGTCCCTCATGGCTGAGATGAAGGATTCTAAGTCATAGGTTAATTATCATTCCGAATTAAATCCTGAAGGAGAGAAGCATATGATCGATGTTTAACCTAGTTCCACTTTCTCTACCATGAAAGTCTGGCCAAGGGAACCAGAAGAAACAGAGGAAGGGAAACACCTCTTTCACTCACATATGTGGGTCAAGGGGGCTCTGATTCATTTCATTGTCGACAACGGTACTAAGAAGAACCTAATTTTAGAAGAGTTCCTCAAGAGGATGGACCTTCCAATGACGCCACACTCGCAACCCTACAGAATCGGTTGGTTTCACCAAGGAAGAGATCTGTGTGTTAGCCAATAGTGTCATCTTCCCTATGACATCAAGCCTTTCAAGGATGAGGTACTATGTGATATTTATCCCCTTGAATTTTTTGATTTTATTTTAGGACAACCATATTTTTGGAAGCTTCATGTTGTGTATGAGTCTAGACCCCACAATGTTATTATTACTTTGGGTAGACAATTATACAGGATCCTAGAGGTAGCACCGCATACTAACATTTATTTAGTCTTTTCTAAGAAATGCAGTAAGGTCATTTTATAGAATGATAAGTTCATAATATTTGTGTTCCATGCTCACAGTAAGAATAAAGTCGCAGCCACATTCGTGTCCTCTACACAATGCCTCTCTTTGCATCATAAACAAGTGGACGAGATCATTGAAGAATATAGAGACATCTTCCCCTCAATTGCAAGGGTATCGACATAGAGCCAAGTCAAGCATCCAATTGATATGACCCCCGATGAACCTCTCCCTAATGGACCAGTATATCAAGACTCATTGATGGAGAATTATGGAATCATGCGTCAGATCCAAGAGCTTCTTCAAAAGGGGCACATCGAGCCCAAATACTCCCCTTGCGAAATTCCAATTGTACTGGTGTAGAAGAAGGAAAGGACTTGGAGACTTTGCATTGATTACATAGCCTTAAACAAAATCATAGTGAGGAATCGCTACCCCATTCCCAGAATTGATGACCTTCTTGACAAACTCAAGGGGGAAAAGTTACTCAACAAGATTGACCTAAATTCTATCTACCACCAAGTTCAGGGATGATTTTAAGGATGGAAATTTGTTTTAAAATGTAGAAACCTTTGCGAATCTTAGTAATCATTTATATGCCAACTATAAATATTTGGCGATATTGTAAAAATATTCAAATTTATGAGGATTTTATATAGTTTTTATAAAATTTTGGCAATTTTTAAGGTAGAATAATTTTATCCTAAAGAATTTGGGCGAATCATTTTTAAAATAGCGAATCTTGTTTTTAGAAAAACCATGGAAAATTAGCCCATGAGAGAAATTTAGCCCCTAAAATCATCCATGACCAAGTTCCCATCAAACCAACTGATGTATGGAAGACAACCTTCAAGTCTAAATAATGTATCTATGAGTGGCTAGTCATGCCCTTTGGCTTAACAAATGCACCAACCACTTTCATGAGGTTGATGGATGATGTGTTGAGACCTTTCACCAAATCCTTGTTGGTATTATATTTGGATGACATCCTCATATTCAACATAATGTGGGAGGAGAACATACGACATATTGAATAGGTTTTGAGCACTCTGCAACAATAGAAGATTTATGCCAACTTGGAAAAATATTCTTTTGGCATGAACAGGGCCCAATAATTGGGCTAGATTGTTGATTAGAATGGGGTACATGTTGATCTAGCTAAGATCCAAGACATTCATAACTGGCTATCCCTGACCGCACTGACCGAGATTCAAAGACTTTTTGGACTAGACAAATTCTACCAACAGTTCATGTTTGGATTCTCCCATACTTCATGGGCCCTCAACCAGGTGACCAAGGATGGTGGCAGGGCTAATTTCATGTGGGGGAAGGAGGAACAATGAGAATTCGATGATCTGAAGCATCACTTGTGCTCAACTCCAGTACAATCCTTGCCCAATCTACAACAACCATTCAATATTGATATTGATGCATCTGACTATGCTGTGGGTGTAGTTCTCACTTAGCACAGGAATCCAATGACATACCATTGTGAGACACTCTCTAATACTTTCCATAAATAACTCGCTTATGACAAGGAAATGTATTTCATTGTACAATCCTATTGTCAATAGAAACGTTATGTTCTGGGGAAAGAGATGATCATACACACTGATCAAAAGTCTTTGTAGTTCATACAAACACAGGGGAAATTGCAGAACGACCACCATCAGAAGTGGCCTACCTACCTGCAATTGTTCCATATCAAGATCAAGTATAAGACATGTGTCTCCAATCGTGTCACTGACTTCCTTAGTCGGCCTCCTGTGGTTTCACTCACCACTGTGCTCCAATCCTATGGACATGAAGCATATGAGTGGCCCCACCTTTATCAGCAAGATCCAAATTTTTCCACCACATATTAGCTCTTGGGTATAGACACAACTATCATTGATTTTCACATTCAGGATGGACTCTTATACCACCTGGTCCATATCTGTGTTCCTACAAGTGAGCATGCAAAGATGATTTGGGAAGCACACTACAATCAGGTGGAAGGACATTTTGGCATAGAGAAAATTGTGATCATTCTTCAGAAACGTTTTTATTGGCAAAAAATTTGACATGACGTCAGAAAATATATCAGATCTTACACTGGTTGTGCCATTCCCAAGCCTATCATGAAGAATTAAGTCTTATACACCCCTATTTCTATTCCCGAGAAGCCTTGGGAATCCATCTCAATGGACTACATGTTTGGTTTTCCATCCACCAAGCAAGGAAATGACTATGTGCTTGTGGTTGTTGATCGGTTTTCGAATATGACCATCCTCACATCTTGTAAGAAGAATGTCACAGCGACAGATATTTCCAATATCTTCTTTGAACGAGTGTGGGTCCACTTTGTGATACCATAGAACATCATCTCCGACCGAGAAAACAAGTTCCTCAACAGCTTTTGGTCCATTCTCTAGTGTCTGTTGGACAATAAGCTCACAAAATCCATTNTAGGTTGTCAATCGAATGATTGTGGAAATCATGCGCATGTAAAATTCTAATCATCCATGTACATGGGATGAGAGTATCCCATATGTCCAACATAGTTACAACAAGGCTCTCCATAGTTCCGCTAGACATGGCCCATTTTAGGTGGGTCCGAGATTCCAACCCTTAGGACCCATTGATGTTGCACTTCCTCTTTCCATCGCATAGACAGACTCTTCCCCTAATCAGTCTGTGATAAAAAAAGCCACCATATTAATGGAGTGGATTCAATACATCCGCCAATAGGTCTAGGAGATTTTGCATAAATCTAATGCTAAGTACAAGCAACGTCATGATCAACACAGGGTACCAAACCACTTCGATGTTGGATATAAAGTCTAGTTACATTTGTAGAAGGAGCATCTCACCAGGCCCCATTGGAAGCTTCACCCACTTCTTTATGGGCCTTAAACTATAACCAAGGCTATGGGTAGCAATGCTTTTAAGATCAACACTCCACCCTTCCTTGGTCTACATCCAATATTCAATGTGGACCTCCTTCGACCATATTTTCCCCCATTATTGGACACCTCTGAGATCGCAGAAGAAATGACACCAAAAGAGCTCAAACCTAACTGCATGGAACAAGCATCCATTGATTAGATTGTGGACACAAAGGTCAAGGGAACTTGCCAGCAATGGATCCAACTTTATCGGGTTTTCAAGGCAGGTCAAATCCTACAACAAGGCTCACTCCAGGCTAAATATAGTAGAAGTTTCTTCACTTAATGGGGGAACTCAATGCAATGGATACCATTGTTTCCTAAGGGGGGAGGATTGATCCAAGTGGATATTGGTGGCCACCCACCTATTCTAGGTAGCTTCTCGTGTCCTTTTTTTCAACACATTCTTTGGTACTGCTTTGTAATTGTGAGTTCTACACTTCTAGGGATGTATGAAGCCCCACACATCCTCCAAGTGGATACGGGTGGCCTCTCGCCTAATCCAAAAGGATTATTTTGTATGTTTTCATGTCAACACATCTTGTTGTACTTCCAGGGTTGTTTTGGGGCCCTAAACGTTGTTTTTTTTGGATTTTCGGAGTCAAATTGTAGATGGAGTCAGTTGAAAATGGAATGTGTATTTATCTGAAATACCTTTCCAACATGCTATCACGCTCCTAAAATGAAGGTTGTATGCAAAATTTACGACCCTTCGAAGTTGGGGTACCAAATTACATCAACTTACCCATAGGGTCAACATGAATTTTGGCGTTTCACCTTCTAGGGTTAGGTTTTTCAATGTCTAGGGTTTTGGAATTCATGACTAATATCAAAAAGGCCTCTGGAGCCTCATTGTAATCCATTCTTCAAAGACAGATGCATGTAGAATCCACATCTCTTCTCAGAGATAGCTACCACCATTTGAGCAAGTGTTTCAGTTCTCGAGTTTTACAGTTTCAACCTATTTCATTAGTTAATAGAAGATATTGTTCACTGGATATTTTTTTTATTCTTCATTTCTCTATGTTTATTGTATTCAGTCTATTTTGCTCCTAAATCCAAATCAACTCCAGCATACACTTGTGCTTACCTCATGAATTATGGACTTTAAAAGGTCGTCTGTGCACTCCTTGCACTTAATCTGTACATAATTACAATCCCCTTCTCATCTCTAATCCTTATAAGTTAATGACCTATGCACACATCACATTATCTCTATGCACACCTTTCACTGTCTCTCCTGAGATTTGAACCTGTAGAAGGTTCATCCTTTGCACACCTTGCATTAGAATTGTGCACACTTTGCATCGTTACCCCAAAAGAGAAACATTGAAACATAAAACATAATTATAAACTCACTCATAGAGAAAACAAATAGATAGATGCATAAATACTTCAACACAATATCTTTTTAGTTCATAAAGTACAAAACAAGCTTCTAGTCTCCTCTCAGGATTTGAGATCATTTCTCTTCTCTTCTTTCATTTAAAAAATAAGAAGGTAAATATATCATGTTAACCCATACTATCTACTTATTTTGATAATATTTCCCTCGTATATAAATTTATTGATATACCTTTCAATTTGTATACTTTAGTTTGGGTTGATTCGATAAGTTTTGGAATTTGATAATGAGCCTGCCATAAATTTAATAGATCTTTAAATTGGTCGTTCTGGAGGCAATCCTTCTAGATTTTCAATTACTTTTTCAGAGGATTAAACCAATAGGATACATTTATTTCAATTATAATAGTATGAAAATTGACTCAGTGCATTAATTAATTGAAGAAATATATATAACCTCCACTTGATATATATTTATATACAGACTCACACTGAGTGGGAATGTAGTGACCCTTTAACGAATCGTAATAAAATTTTATGTTTGAGTCACAGGATTTTTCTCTTGCATACTTGTAATGAAACCATGAATTTTTAATGATTTAATTCCAGGATTGTCGATATACTGGCTAACTCTTATACCTAAATTGTTTTAAAAATGGAAGAACATATCAATTTACATGATTCTAGAAGGCATGTCTTTCCATTTTAATTTTCTCATGTATTATTATGTTTCCATAAAATTCATTGTGGCCAACAAAACTATTGGATTTCTCTTATTTCAATGATATCTCGTGAAATACACACAATAGGCATTTAAGGGTTCTGAAAATGATACAATCAACTATATATAACTCATCACTTGATTACACACTGTGTGTTCGGCCTATAACAATTATATTTATGTATATTCCAACTCCTATATAAATCGATAGACCGACCAAAATTGAAGGAATAACCTATTCCAGAACTTCGTTTGGGATTTTCTGGATGATTTGTCTTCCTTTCGGGACTTTAATTATGACTACATAAACTATTCATTTTCATTTACCTTAAGACATTCTAATCGTCATATCACTTTATTTCTACCTATTTATTTGATATATAACAAAATATATCTGTGAAATTCTAAGTTCTCAAGTGTATTTTCTGAATTTTATTGTTAATTAGATATAGTAAAATCGTAAGGATTATAGTATATTTACTTCATTTCGATAGTGATAATCAATAGGGAGATTCATCCAGATTTAAAGAATATGATTGTATACACACACACACATAGACACACACACACACACACACACACATATATGACCCTACAATGACATGACTGTACATATATAATTATATATATAGATCTCAGTTTTAATACATGTGTAGTCTCTAATATTTCCATAATTGAATTCCATACTCAACCAAGATACAAAGAAAATTTTTTCTCAACACCTACAGTTAATCTGTTAGGGTTTACCCTATAGTTCATCCCATTTCAACAGACTTTAATGAAATAGAACAATTCACTCAGATTTAAAGAGATGCATTCTATCAATCAAATAATTCAAATAACATTTGACCAGAGAAGGAGTAGGTAGACATATCTGAACAATTTCCCAAACAACAAATGGAACAACCAAGTTCCTCCCAATCTTAGAACAAAACAACCAATTTATTTGTCCCGTTCACCCCATAGCCTGACCATGAATCCATGAGAGAGAACTCAGAACTCCCCCTCAACAATATTGCTTCATTTTTAGTAGTTTCTTCTTGCCTCACACTCAGAAATCAATGTTCATAACAGCACGAGATAAGTCCCCTTTTCCTCAACATACTAGGTAGTGTCCTGCCTCCTCCCATATGCTATACATGCCAAAAGATTTTGTGCCTCGGTATTTTTCCCCTTTGGGAATTTTTGCATCTTTCCAAATCTCTGATTTTTAGGTGCTACCAATGGCCAAATTCCTGATTTTCCACTTGTAACAATCAACCCTGAGGTAGTTCCAACATGTTCCCTACTCATGGAGTCATGGTGAGCTGATTTTAACCTCATTGTTCCATTTGTCCATCAGCAATAAATATAAAATATTTTGTTTCATACAAGTGTCATAGGCGAGTAATTAGTTGGGTCAAATCAAATCTCTTCCCAACAATCACAATTATCAATTACAATTAACTAAATTCAAAATTTGGAATTGTCATAAATGGCAATAATTTTTCAATTTCAAATTTACCAAAAACGAAAATAATTTCCTAAGCAATTTCAAACTTAAAATTTATTTTTGTGGATGTTGCATCCTTTCCCCCTTCAATAAAACACTATCCTTAGTGTTTGTTCCTTTCTTGGAACAAGATTGGATGATATTTCTGCAAATCTCCCTCCAACTCCTAGGTGGCCTCCTCAGGGATAAAGTGCTTCCATTGCACTTTTACCTGGGTAATTGCTCTATTTCGAAGTGTTATTTCTCTCCTGTCCAGAATGTGCAGAGGTTCCACTCGGAACTCGCCTTCTGGTTCCACCTGTTGGAGTCGCCCCTGTTTTTTCGCCTCACACAATTTTGAATATTCTGATGCTTGAGATATGAAGTTGTTTTTCTTCCCCTGTTCCTTCCAAAATCATAAAACTCTGAAAGAACTTTTGTTGCCTGAATAATAATTCTTTGTCACTTACGAAGGGCCCGTTTTTCGCAAGTATGTTTGTCCTTAGGATTTTTCAAGTTTCATGATCTCGCAAGTCGGACACCTTATATCTTGAATTCACAAGTCCTGAGTCGCGAGAATGCGAACTCGGTTTTAATTTTCGTCCGAGGCAAGAATAGTATAAGACCTTTAACCCTTGATTATGACATCGTCGGGGTTTCGCGCCTCGGCATTTCTCGACCCTAAATTTTTGTTTTCTCAACCCCGAGAGCCGAGAAYGCGATAATTGTTAAATAACCATAGTCAAGAACCAAGAGTAAACAACTAACCATAGTTAAACTTGATTCTCGGCACATCGCCTCTCGGCATTTTTCTCTCATAAGTCAAAATATCCGAAACTCCGATTCGCGAAGTCGCGACATAATTGAGCCTTGATTATCGCTGCATCGCAATATCGCGACTCGACATATCGTTCTCCTAAAAAATTTTCTTCGAATTCCCGATTCACGATCCAGCAATTAAGTTAATCACATCATTAAGGATCCGCTACATCATGTTTATTGTTAATTAATACTGAGATCGGAATTCGCAATCTCGCGAGTTGTAAAGTCAAAACGTTAAAGGGAATTTCACGAGATGACGAAAAGCGAGGAAATC
>ML785750.1:261628-310576 GCA_009831015.1 Picea engelmannii
CAAAAATCCTCTCTGATAATTTATTCAATAAAATCACCGAGTACCAAGAGAAGAAGGCAGCCGGGAAGCCGTCCAGATTCTACATGTCCGCGTATATCATGGACGCCATATGCGCCAGGACGCCTTTTCCTTTAATGAAATGGTCTTGGAGTCCATCCGAAGATAAATATGTGCATGAATACCACGATAAACTGTGGGAGAACAATGCAAATGTTTTCATTTATGAAATTTTTAACTGGGTGATGGTGCCCCTGCACGTCACCATTTTTGGCCTTTTGCCACCCCGCATCCCGGATGGCATGGCCGCAAATCTGAGCCATATCGCAGATTGGTATGTGGAAGAGGAATTCTCCTATTTGAGAGTATTCGGATCTGTTGTTCCTCCTCTGGCACTCCCACAATTTATCCCCGACAAACTGGCATGTCGCGAGATCGCTCGCCAAACAGTGATTGGCGGCGTGAGCAAAGAATTAAAAGCGAAGAAGGTATGGCCGTCTTTTCCTATCCGGCTTAATTCTTTTTCCTTGTTAGATTTTGGACATGCTAGGGCTGAGGCTGCAGCCTTAGAAGGCTTGAATTTGGCCTATATCGAATATAAAAGGCATGATCCACAGAGCGTCGTGAGTACTCATTTAGGAAATTGCGGTTTAAAGAGGTTCGAGCATGAAGAATCACCCTTGGATGATGTTTTCCGAGGGGCCAAATCCTATCCAGAAGTACAATACCGAATCAAATCCTTAGCAGCCGAAGACAGGGATTCTGTCTTAAAATTTCAGGCAAACAGGAAACGATGTCTCCCTGTGGTGCTAGGAGGCCTGGGACTTCCCAAAGATCAGGAAAAAGAGGCCGAAAGTTCCAAGGGACAAACCTCTAACCCCGAGAAACGTCAGGAAGGGGAGCAGCAGAAGAGTCCTGAGCGGAAGAAGAATCCCAAAACGGAGAAAGAATCTGAGCAGGAGAAGAATCCAGAACAGGGAGGAAATCCCAAAACAAGAGAGAAAATTGCTGGTCCTCCCAAGGGACCTAATCTGGAGGAGGAAATAAAAGATACAGGTCCACCCGAAGGCCAGAATCCAGAGGCAGGAAAGAGGACTCCCGACCCCCCGAAACAGAAAAGTCCATTCAGCACACCGAGGGAAGCTGCAAAACAAATCGGGCAACCCATCGCCTCTATCACACCCTTGCAGTCAGCACAAGCAGATGTCAGAGAAGGGTGGATATTTGGTGAAGAATTGAGGCTTATAAGGGCAGAAGAACTACCTCCCAACGAATTCTTTTTTGACAAAAAGAGGAAAGCCGTGGTGAAGCGAGAGTTTTATCAAGAGGGAGAGTCTACTCCTAAAAGATTCAAATTAATGACCGATGGGATGAATAAAAAGAAATATGAATTTGCCACAGAAATTGCAGGAACGCTAGGAGCGTACGCAACGGCAAATCGATTCTCAGTCGAAGCATTAAAGAAGCAGCTCAAAACAAAAAATCGCCTGATCAAGACCTTAGAAGCCAGGGTGGCTTCGGCGGAAGAAAACACCAGGAGTCAAGCAACCGGAGCAATAGAGCTGGCCCAGTTGGCCGATAGGAAAGAAATTGAGGTCCTCAAGACCAAGCTCGAACAGGCGAATTCAGTTATCCGAGATGGTCGGGTGCAGTTCGACCATCAGAGGGATACGATCATGCAATTACGAGCTCAGTTACAGGTTGCAGAAAGCAGGGTGATTGACGTCGAGATGATCAAATCTCGAGCAATCGACATTCGGAGCAAGGTCTCTCCTGCTCAACAGAGCCTACTAAGAAAGATCGGGGAGTTTCGAAACGATTGCTCGTTAATGAATCATATTTCCGAGAGTCTGACTGTCAAGGAAAGAAACGTAGAGGCTGCTTGGATCATCTTCCAGGAAGTGGTGATAGCTAACAATAACAGGTTTTCAATAGGAACCCCCGGGCTCTCCATTGCTGAACAGATAAGAGGTAATATTTTGTTAAAGAACTGGGAGCATGATATTTCTTTGAGCAGAGAACAGGCACAAAAAGTGACAAATTCTCTCGAAGAAACCTTCAAAAACATAAATACTGAACTATTAGGGATGGAAAATGGAGGAGGCACAGAGGCGCTGAGGCAAATAAATTTGGAGCGGATCTCCCTTGATATGAAAGAGAAAAATGAGAGAGATTTGGTGGAAGTATCTAAAATGGATAGGGCAGGGATGGCTCAAATTGATGAGCATCTAATTCAACCTAGCGCACAACTCAACACCCTTAATATTGTTGATTCATTTATGGGAAATCAACTTCCGCAGTTAGCCCGAGAATGCTATTCTGCCGAAGCCAGTTGTCAGGCAGAACCGTCACAACTCATATCCTAATTCCTAGACAAATGTAGGATATGCACTGAGTCTATGCAGAGACAAGCACCTGGTGCGCCTTGAAAACGGAGTTGAAGAGATGGAGTGGCTTCACTCCTAACAGCTGCCAAACGGAACCACCGCAGCTTGTATCTAATTTTACGGACAAGTGTATCATATGCGCCGACTCATGTAAAGAAAGCACCTAGCACCCTTTGTATAAATAGAATAGAGAAAGAAGAACACGAGGCTGGAATTTTTGGTACCCATTGTAACATAATTCTCCTATGAAGGAAGTTAATATGAAGCAAATTCAAGATTCCCGATTCTGTCCCGACTATATCTCAAGTTTGTTTTGTCATGTTATTTGTTTCTTTTCATTTTGCTCTACACAATTAATTTGTTTTGTTATGTTCTTCGTTTCTTTTCATTTTTCTCTACATAACTGAGAGGTATCACTATAACTTAATACCACCACTACTATAGTGAAGCAAGTTCATATTATAGTAATTGTCTCTTGTCTTTCCTCTGCACCGGCTATCAACAGGTGTAAGACCAAGCTACAGTTATAGGATTTTGTGTTTACTTGCACCATGTCAATTATGTTCATGTCAATTTCTTTTTCCATATATATGTGAGTTTTTATCGATAAGGATTTTACGTTACTAGTATTAGACGTTCATCTCTCATTTCACATCTTTTACGAAAATCATACAGTTACGGGAAAGGGCCTTTCGTTTGTAGTCCCATTTCGTTCTTCATACGAAGATTTCTCTTATTTTCGACCGAATCAAATCAGCCATTAAAATATTTTGTTAAATCATTTCCATACCCTTATTGTTCCTCAATGACTGTACCCACGGTAATTCAACCCAATATTCAACTCGGGATATTAGATCAAACTAATATCGCATTAAATCTTTTCAGCACGACCCTTAGAACTGCTAATACCCGGGAAGAATTAGAACGTTCATGGGCGGCCATTGAACAAGATATCGCAACCCAGGAATAGTTGGAAGCTAGACGTAGGGAACGCAGAAATCTCCCTTAGTTTCCCATACCGAATGAGACTTTATTATTGTATACATATTTTATCTCTTTTCGGATGCCTTGACACTGTACTTTAAGCCTTAGTACAGACTCAGGAACGACACCACCTACACCAAGTTCCAATCGACCATATGAGTAGGATCATGAACATAATTCTTTAACAAAGAAACATGAAATACATTATGAATTTTTAGATTGGCAGGAATTGCAAGTTGGTATGCTACGGGTCCAATTCTAGCTAAGATCTCAAAAGGGCCACAAAACCTAGGTTCCAACTTGGCACAGTTCCCTAGCTTTAGCAAAAAAAAATCGGCTTTGACTTTTAAATAGATGTGGTCTCCCACTTGAAATTCTAGGTGTGTTCTTTTCTGGTCCGCGTAACTTTTTTGTCTGTCCTGTGCCTCTTTTAAGTTATGTTGTACTTTTCTTACCGTGCTCTCCATTTCTTGGAGCATCTCTGGTCCTACCATGAGTCTGTCAATTGGGTTATCCTAGCTAATCGGATTCGTACACTTTCTGTCGTACAATACTTCGAAAGGGCTCATCTTAGCCGAAGTTTGGTACCCATTGTTGTATGCAAATTCCACTAGGTGTAGGTAGTCTTCCCACTTGTTTGGTTTTTTTCTTACATACATGCATTGCATATTTTCTACGATTTGGTTTGTTCGTTCAATATTCCCATCCGTTAGTGGATGATAACTCGTGCTGAAATTCAACTTAGTATTTAACCATGCAAACAATTCTTTCGAAAAAGAAGATGTAAATTTTACGTCTCTATCTGAAATCACCATTTTAGGAATACCATGCAGTCTAAAAATTTGTTTCATGAATATTTCAGCGATGTTAATGGCTTTAAAAGTAGACTTTACAGGAATAAAGTGTGGAGAATTACTAAGTTTATCGATTACCACCATAATTGAATCATTATGTTTTTGAGTTCTAGGCAAACCTGTAATAAAGTCCAGTGATATAGTCTCCCATTTCCATTCTGACACAGGTGAGGGCTGCAACAGGTTGGCTAGATGTTGGTGTTTAGATTTTAACTATTGACAATATTGACACTTAGCTAAGCATTATGTTGTTTCACCCTTCATATTAGGCCAATAAAATAACTTCCTTAGTGTTGTTATCATTTTCTGTTATCCTGGATGACCAGAGTACGGTTTCTTGTGAACTTCATCCAAAAATGTTAACTTTAACTCTGCCAAATCTGGTATGTATATTCTATTTTTAAATCGTAGTAGACCATTTCTATCCAAACTCAGATCTGTTTTTCTGAATTTGTTGTAGCGTTATGTAATTCTGCCATTGTTTTAGTGTAATTTTCATTGTTATTACCTACAACCTTTATCGTCTTCTCAAGATTGCTTTCTTCCCTGCTAATGTTTATTTCAAATACTCCATGAACTCTTCTTCTTAAAGCATCAACCACATTGTTTTCCTTACCCTTGATATGTCTTACCTCAAATTCAAATTCGCTCAAGAAGGCTAGCCATATTGCTTGCCTTACATTAAGGTCCGACTAACTAAGCAAAAATTTCACACCGCTGTTGTCTGTCAATAAAATAAATTTTCTGCCCATTATATAGTGCCACCACATCTTTAAGGCGTGTATTACAACTGCCATCTCTAATCCATGTGTGACATAGTTTTGTTCGTGTTCCTTTAGTTTTTAGGACTCATAACAAATAACGTTCCCTTATTGAGTTAGAATACCACCTATTCCTTCTTTACTCGCATCCACACAGACTGTGAAGTCTTTGTCCAGATCTGCTACCTTTAAAATGGGTGTAGTCATTAACAATTCCTTTAACTTATTAAAATTGTCTTGACATTTTTGTGACCAGTTAAACTTGATTCCCTTCTATTGTAATGATGTGATAGGGTATGCAATCTTGGAAAACCCCTCTATAAATCTGTGGCAATATCCAGTGATTCCCATGAATGACCATATGTCCACTACATCCTTTGGAATCGACCATTCCATGATGGCTCTTATATTCTCAAGATCGACTGCAATACCTTGTTCAGATATTACATGTCCTAGGTACTATATTTTCTTCTGGTAAAAGTCGCGTTTATCGAATTTGGTGTACAGTTTGTGTTTTCTCAAAGTTTGCAGAACTATCCTTAGGTGTTCTTCGTGTTCTTCTTCTGTTTTAGAATACACTAAGATATTGTCAATGAATAGAAAAACAAAATTGTCCAAGTACTGACTGAAAATACTATTCATTAGACACATGAATGTAGCTAGCATGTTAGTGAGTCCAAATGGTATAACAACAAATTCATAGTGTATGTATCTCATTCTAAAGGTTGTTTTACTTATGTCCTCATCTTTTATTCTAACCTAGTGATAACCATATCTTAAATCCAATTTAGAGAAAATCTTTGCCCCACCTACTTGGTCGAATAGATCATTGATCCTACATAAGGGGTACTTGTTCTTAATAGTCATTTTGTTTAATTATCTATAATCGATGCATAATATCATAGTTCCATCTTTCTTTTTAACAAAGAGGACGGGTGTTCCCCATGGTGAAACACTCGGTCTGATATATTCTTTGTCCAATAATTCATGTAGTTGAATTTTTAGCTTTGTTAATTCTAACAAACTCATTTGGTAAGGTTCTTTAGATATGGGGGTTGAACCAAGTAGTAGGTCGATAAAAAATTCTATCTTCCTCCTTGTGGGTAATTCATGTATCTCATCAACAAACACATATCTGAAACTATGCAAAATGACAAAATCCTCCAAGATGGGTTTATTTTATTTTTCTAACATGCTTTTTACTTGGATGGAATAAACCTAACAACCCTTTCTCATGCATTTCTTGAATTGCATTGCTGAAATCTGTTTGGCTGAGATTGGATTTTGTATACCTTGAACTGTCCTAGCAGTGTCATTTTTGTCTTTATAGTTGAGTTTTTTTTCATAACAATATAACACTTCTTTATTCCTTTCCAACCAATCCATTCCGATAACTACGTCATAAGACCCTAACGATAGAATGTTCAGATTTGTCTTTATGTTTTGACCACCTAAATTGAGCTCATAATCAAGAATAAAATCGACTACTTTTCTTTTTGTTCCAGTTTCTAGTTTTACCAACCCAAATTTTGCATGTCTCATTTTATTAAATTTATTTGAATCCACTATACCAAGAGTTATATAACTCAACGTAGCTCTAGGATCAACTAAAACAAAAATACGAGTGTTATTAATTTTACCTTGAATTTCCACCATAGAGGACTCATGGTCAGCTTGTCGGCCATCCACGACTACATTTATCTGATGTAAGATTATGTCCATGTCTCCCACTATAGAGGCTTCCTGTAGGTTGTGAACAGTAGTTCTGGTTGTTGAAGTCAAATGTGGACAGTTCCTCCTTAAGTGAGGTTCTCCACATTACCAAAATTTTAATGGTTCACGGGGGTTGTCCCCAAACTTCTTTATTCCTAGATTTATCGGTTTACCACCTCCTTGGGTGTTCTGATTGTTGGAGTAAAAACATTTCCTTGGAAAAAAAAATTCTGCATTCCGATAAGGAGCTGGCTGATATCCCTTCTTCCGTTGGTTCATTCGATCATGTTTCTTGTATTTCCAATCCTTGGGAAATTTTGACCATTGTTTGTATTGGTCGTAACACATTTGGGCTTTCCTGAATACTTCACTCAAGGACTTGGGATTATCAAATTCGATTCTGTACTTATAGGATTGTGGTAAACAACTTAGGAACCACTAGATTTTCACTTTGTCCTCCCAGATATAAGGAACGAACCTTAGTAATTCTAGGAATTTGTTTATCAGATCTTCCATAGCCATTTGACTGAGTCATAGATCATAAAATTCTTTTGTTTTTCTTTCATAGTAACTTTAATATAGGTACTATTTCTTAAAGTATTTCTTAAAATCTGACCATTCCATCTGTTTTTACTTTAGACCCTTGTCCAACTTCAGGTCTTGCCACCATATGTTGGCTTTCCCTTTTAGATTATAGTTGGCCATTCTGACCTTCATATTGTTGGAATATTTGTATATCTAGAAATACTTCTTGATGTCTAATAACCATGCTTCAACTTCCTCCCCTATTCTGGATTCCCCATCAAAGGTAGATGGTTTGATTTTATTAAAATCTCCCTCAAGGTGATCTACTTGTTTCCTCTTTCTTCCTGTTTTTGTTTTATCTTCAGCTGAAGGAGTACCTTCAGATGAGATGTCCCCTTTCTCTACTTCATGAACAAAATTCTTGGAGGCCCTTTTACTGACTTCTTCTTCCTGGCTATCATCCTTTGGGATTTTCTTTGTCACTATACTTTGCAGCAAGACTTCATTTATTTATTGTTGTTCTTGCTATGCCTTTTTCAGTTTCTCGTTGTCTGGTTTAAAAACTTGTAGTTCAACAATGAGATTTCTCATAGTTTCTAGAACTTCGATAAGTGAGATTCTGTCACTGTTTTGTCTCTAATCTTCAAGAGGCCTTTGTTCAGGATTCTCCTAGAGTCCGATTTATGCTTCATCCTGGGCTGCCATGATTACAATAGAATAAAGTGTTTATGTTTGTAACAATAATTGTTTTGTTAATTTTTACATAAACATGAAAATATATGCTAACTAAATATTTGGCCCTGCTCAAGGGCCAAGTGTTGTAACCTTTGCTTTGATACCATATGTAATGAACCCCAAAATTACCAAAATAAAATAATTTTGTTAGGGACATTAACTCTCTCCTCTATAATTAACTTAACTTTCTTTCTTTATAGTTAACAGATTCAAAGATCTAATGATAAGTTCTAAAAGTAGACGTTATCTCTATTCATCTCTTCCTAGGCTTATGTTTTCTACCTTGTTTACTTTCCTGGAGTTATTCAAGTCACATGGTAATCATATGAATGGATAGGAATTGCCTTACCATTCCTAGCCTGTTGAACTCCTTGCTATATTTCTATAATCAGTGGAAGTGTTAACAATATTCCAAAAACAAATCCTTATTCCTTTCAAAATACAGTCTAGTATATATATATATATATATATATATATATAATCTCCTATCTATTAACTCCTTTACATGTGTATTTGCATATATTTAAATGTATCGCGTTGGACACTATTAAAGCCCCTTTATAATTTATATTTCATGGTAAACTCCAAAGTCTTAGAAATCCCATGTTCCTGTCTAGCTAGTGTTACCGTATATAGGATAACACACTATGTCCTAGGTAAACATAGAGTATTCTAGCATGCATATAACTTCCATGACACCAGTCCTAGTCGTGGTATGGTTGTGAGTTCTTGGTCCACTTTCACGTTAAAAAGAGTTAGTCGCATCTCGTCAGTGTCTAAGGGTAACCTCCTTATGAGTTGAATCGTTACACTCTAACTGAATTGAGGGCTTTACTTCATTAGTTACAAGGTAACGTTTTGAAACCTTTCCCTACTTCATATTAACTCGCCATGAGAAATGAAGGTGGGATGTCATGGTCGCATTGAATCCTCCGTCCAGTTCCTTAATGGAGGTCTGCGCAGGGTCTCATCCAAGGCTTGTCACCTGGCTTCGTGTCTAGTGTTCAGTAGGCCACCTCCCAAATATCACATGGAATGATACAATTGCATTAAGTGTTTTCCCTCTTAGCTTCCAGAAGGTTTAGTTGGGTTTATCCCCCTTTCGTATTGATTACTCTGCGTAAATTTTCGAGGATGACTGTGGAGAATCCCTCTAGTATAAACATCGAGGAGAAGCTTCATCCCGATGGAAAAAGAATGGATAAATGGAATCCTAAATGGCCTCCCTCCTTAAACCAGGTAAGGATACTCCTCCATCGATTTGTTAAAAACCCTTCTGAAGTTTCTTGGTGTTCTACCTTCAGATTTCCGACTTCAATGATTCTTTCACAGGCATTTCAGGATTAATGCATATGAAATATAATCATAGGGTTCCCTTGGTTTTATGCTCAGTGGTTTGATATTGGGTAGTGTTATACTGGGTCATTTATTTGGGTGTCCACCAGTCTGTATGTTCTCTTAAAACTATTAGATGACTATTATGATTCGTTAAAGGGTTACTTCATTCCCATTCAATGTGAGTCTGTACATAAATATATATCAAGTGGAGGTTCTGTGTATAAACCATATGCTAGGAAACACCCTATAGCATGATACTATTTGAATCCATGATTAATATTTAGGATTACGTCTTCGATTTAAATCATATCGTTGTGTGTGTGTGTAAACTACCATTCGAAATTTGGTATTCGACATAAGTATTAGCTTTGTTAAATCTTCGAGCATTGCATTCTCTTCAGAACTGATATTATATTTATGTTTTAGACTTTGATACAATGTATTCGGCATAATATTTAATTCAGTATTATACTTTAGGCAAAGCATACCTTTTGGAAAGAAAATATTTGAACTTCTACCCTGGCTTAATTAGTGCATTCGGTTTACACCTACCATGCAACCCTTGCAACTCGAATTTGTAATTTATTACGGTGGCACAAGTGAAGTCTCGGGTATTTATTGGTGAACTACATCTATATAAAATTATAGAATACATTACATTATGTACTTTCTTGATCATTTTAATTCTCATAAGTTCCCTTTGATTTCCTTCTGGTATTTAAGTTTAAAGGATTGTTTATCATGACCTAATGATGGGACCCCTCATTTTGTGAGAGTACCAATCTGATCGATGTTGGTCCACTTCTCCCTTCTAGTCTATGGATGACTTCATCGATTGTGTAGAGGAAAGACAACTTGTACTATGGCTCCAAGTTAAGTGCAATACAAACTTTTCTATGTTTGTTTCTTTATAATCAATTTACCTTGAAAATTTAAATTCTGTAATTTCTTATAAGAAAATTTATTGTTCCTCAGTAGTTACTAATTTAAATTTCTTGATTCCCTTATAGGGTTGGAGCATCTGAAACATTGGATTCTGGGCATCCTCTCGTACCAAATTTATTCGATTTCTTTTTAGAATTCTCAGCACTTATCATTCTAGGTTCTAACAAGGAAGCTTCTCGGTTCCAACTTACATTATCGTGTTGTGTACAGTTCCGTCTCAATTCCTATTAACAAATGAAGCCATTGTTGTAATGATATTCATTGTGAGAATACTATAACGCAATACTTGCGTAAAGTTGGGCACACATTTGATTTCTAGTTTCGATTTGGAATGTGTAATAAACTTTAATGTTTGAGTCACAAGATTTTTCTCCTGCATACTTGTAATGAAACCATGAATTTTTAATGATTTAATTCCAAGCTTGTTGATATACTGGTTAACTCTTATACCTAAATTGTTTTAAAAAGGGAAGAGCATATCAACTTACGGGATTATATACGGCATGTCTTTCCATTTTAATTTTCTCCTTTATTATTATGTTTCTAGAAAATTCATTGTGGCCAAAAGAACTATTGGATTTCACTTATTTCAGTGATATCTGGTGAAATACACACAATAGGCATTTAAGAGTTCTGAAGATGCTACAGTCAACTATATATAACTCATCACTTCATTGCAGACTGTGTATTAGGCCTATAAAAATTATATGTATGTATATTCAAACTCCTATATAAATCAATAGACCATTCAACCAGAATTGAAGGAATGACCTATTCTAGAACTTCGTTTGGGATTATCTGGACGATTCATCTTCCTTTCAGAAATTTAATAATGACTGTCTGAAATGTTCATTTTCATTTACCTTAAGACAATCTAATTGTCATATCACTTTATTTCTACCTGTGTATTTGATCTATAACAAAATATATATGTGAAATTCTAAGTTCTCAAGTGTATTTTCTGAATTTTCTTCTTAATGAGATACAGTAAAATCGTAAGGATTATACTATATTTACTTCATTTCGATAGTGATAATCAATGGGGTGATTCATCCAGATTTAAAGAATATAATTGTACACACACACACACACACACACACACACACACACACACACACACACACACACACATATATGACCCTACAGTGACATGACTGTACATATATAATTATATATACAGATCTTGGTTTTAATACATGTGTAGTCTCTAATATTTCCATACTTAAATTACATACTCAGCCAAGATATAAAGAAAATTTCTTCTCAACACCTATAGTTTATCTGTAAGGGTTTACCCTACAATTAATCCCATTTCAAAAGACTTTAATGAAATAGAACAATTCACTCAAATTTAAACAGATGCATTCTATCAATCAAATAATTCAAATAACATTTGACCAGAGAAGGAGTAGGTAGACATATGTGAACAATTTTCTGAACAAAAAATGGAACAACCAAGTTCCTCCCAACCTTAGAACAGAACAACCAATTTACTTGTCCCATTCATCCTGTAGCCCAACCATGAATCCATGAGAGAGAACTCAGAACTACTCCTCAACAATAGTCCTTCAGCTTCAACAATTTCTTCTTTCCTCACACTCAAAAATTAGTGTTCATAACAACAATATATAATTCCATTTTCCCCCAGCATACTAGGCAACATCCTGCCGCCTCCCATATGCTATATATGCCAAAAGCATTTGTGCTTAGGTCTTTTTACCCTTTGGAAATTTTCACAGCTTTCCAAATATCTTATTTTCAGGGGATGCCAATGGCCAAATTCCTTATTTTCCCCTTGTAACAATCAACCCTAAGGTAGTTTGAACATGTTCCCCACTCATGGAGTCATGGTCAACTGATTTTAACCTGGCTGTTCCATTTGTCCATCAGCAATAAATATAAAATATTTTGTTTCATACAAGTGTCATAGTCAAGTAGTTAGTTATGTCAAATCAGATCTCTGCCCAACAATCATAATTATCAATTACAATTAACTAAATCAAAATTTGGAATTGCCATAAATGACAATAATTTTCCAATTTTGAATTTACCAAAAATGAAAATAATTTCCTAAGCAATTTCAGACTTAAAAATAATTTATTTTTTGTGATGTTACCCAACGTAGATAAAAAACTACTCAATCAGTTAATCACAATCAACTGAGGCAACATCACAATTATTCAATCAGCCATATCTCAAATGATAATATAAGAAAACTACCCACCCAACTTATCCTGCATGGTTATGACCTCGAGGACACATAAGTAACACTGAAGTCCAGGATTCATCTGATTCGTTTTAACCACTTAAGGTATTAGGATGCAACTGTTCTGAGGAACAAGGAGGTGTCTAGATCCCATTAATCTAGTCATAATCCAAAATTTTCAACTAAAATTATCAACCATTCAACCATCGATTCTTCCTACTTCATTTGAAAAATTAAATTCTTAACCAAATATTCGAACAAATCAAGTGCAAGTTGAGTAGGAGAAAATACATAAGAAATTATAAACCACGAGAGCATAAAAACAACCTATTTTACATATAGAAATCCCTTTTAATCATCGTTAGATATTTCCAATCAGTTTTGTCAAGGTCAGGCATCATTTATCATTGCTTCAAACCTCTGTAGCCATAACCGTTACATTGCTCAACTAAGTTTTCCTTTAAAAAAGAATTATTTATAAGAGTATAATTGGAATCAACATTATTCAACTTTTATTTAGGACTCCATAAAGATTAACCTTAAAAAAAAAAGCATAAGAAAATTTATATTATAAAAAAAATCCAAAAGTAAGGCCCCAACAAGATCAAACATCATAGTTAATACTTAAAGGTTTCTAGCATTCCTTAAGGAATTATAAATTTAATCAATACAACAAAACTAAGTATTCAAGTTGTTGCATACCCATTAAAGAGGGACTTGAGAGAAGACCCAACCCTTGTTAAGCCGTAAGAAGACTCATTTTCTACTTCACTTAAATAATGTTAAAATACAAGAAAAACATAAGAAGATTAAATATTATTTGATCCATACATATCAATATATATTATACGACCTTATATTACATATCCATTAAAACTATTAAGTAAAACTATTAAGAAGGTCTTCATTATATTAAACAATAAAATGGATTTTTTTCATCCTTCGTATCCATATAAAAACAACTATAAAAGGTCACTTCATAACACGAGCAACAACCACTTTATAAAAGTGGTTGATATATGCCGATCAACCTCATTAGTTTGGAAATATGAAAAATGACGTCAATCGACGTATATCAACCACATTTATAAAGTGATTGTTGCTAGTTAATGATCAACATACCTTGGGACAACCATTAATTTATCACATTAATAATCAATGTATTACATTGATGTAATATATAATAATAATGTATTAATGTAATACATTAATTTATTATATTAATATATATAAATTAAAGGTCTATTAATATGTTAATGTAATGTATTACATTAATATAATATATATTAATAATCTATAAATGTAATGTATTAATTAATGAATACTTTAATACATTATTTATTTACATTAATGTATAATTTATCATATTAATATTAATTGATTGATACATTAATAATGTAATGCATTAATTAATCATTATGTTAATACACTATTAATTAATACATTGTTAAAGTATTAATATACAAAGGTATTAAATTAAATACATCAATAAATATATTAAATACATTAATAATGTATTAATACACTAATACATTAACAATACATTTTAATGTAGTAATACATATTAAAATATTAACACATTAATAATGTAAATGTATTAATTAATTTCTATATTAATACATTAAAACTTTAGTAAAGTGATGATGATGATTGTTAACGTCCCCTAGAACCTAATTGGTCTATCGAACCTTAAGAGGGTAAGTGATTACTTGTAATTATTTAGAATTTTGTTTATGTGCTAAAAAAGCATTAGGAGAAGATTTCCAAGATCACCATACTTTTGTTGAGTTAAGATGTTAGGAAGGTTGATAGTGTGATAAATATTTTGAAAATGAGATCTAATATGGGTATAGGCTTGACAATCTAAGAGAAAGTGATTTTCATCTTCAACCTTATTAGTGTCACAAAGGTGATAGAGTCTTTCATCCCATGGCGTTTTAGGAATTGACCAACGCCCAATTTCACTATGGAGCTCGTGAGAATTTGTTCTTATCATAGTAATGCTTATTTTTTTCTTTATACTTGGCAAAATAGATAGATAATTTTGATCTTCTAGATTATGGTTGATTACATCTTTATAATACCTTAATTTTCTTTTTTCCTCTAACTCTTTATCACACCACATTTTCTCTTTAAATTTTCATTTGACATTTTCTTTTTTTGAAATTATCCATTTTTCCTCTAACCAAATATGGTTTCTTCCATGATTCCCCAATAATTTATCCATGACCGTGCATCTTTATGCCATCCTCGCTTGAGTCGATGGTGGTTATGACTTGATTTTGAAGCAACTTTAGATATCCTCGTCTTCCATGAATAAAATATTACATTAGTAAAGTAGTAATGTATTACTACATTATTAATACATTATTCATTAATGTAATGTATAAATTAAAAAAAAAATTACATTAATCTATAATGCAATGTATTAATTAATTAATACATTTATAAAATAGTAAATAATATATTGCTAAAGTATTAATTTACTAATAAAGAAATGCATTAATAATACATTATTACATTCATAAAACAAATAACATTTAATACATTAAATGCATTAACGAAAACATTACTAAAATATTAATACATTAAAACAATAATAAAGTAGTAATACATTGATCTTAATAATGTTAATAATACATTATTAAAGTATTAATACATTAATATACTAATTGTCATTGACCATGGTTGATCATGAACATGGTTCAATATGGTTGATTGAGGTTTATTATGGTTGACCATCCCCATGGTTGACCTTGTTGACCATGTGGATACAATTATGGTGAGTCATGATTATTTTAGACCATGATTATGTTTTGTTCATCACATTGCGACACTAGGTTTTGTCACATTGCACCGAAAGGGAAATGTTCATTCATTTGTGACGAAAAGGAAATGTTCATCACATTATGATGATAGGGAAATGTTCATAAAAATGCGACGATCATTTATGATCGTCACATTATGACGACAAGGGAGTGTTCATCATACTACGATGATCGGGCTATGTCATAACATTGTGATCGTCATATATGTTCATCAAACTATGATTGCCATGTATGCTCATCACATTGTGACGTTCATATATGTTCGTCACATTGAGAAATTACTATTTTTGGCATTACTACATTGCAATGTTGATTATGTTTTGATCATCACATTGCGAAATTATGTTTTCTTTGTCACATTATGACATCAACTTTTATACGTCAGATGACATTGTAAGGTTATTGCATCAAATTACAACGAAGGGTTTTTGTTTGTCACATTATGGCACTCAAATAAGTTTGTCACTCTCCAATAGAGGGGATATGTTCATCACATTGAAATATCACAAAGTGTTCGTCTCATTGCAATGTTGGTATATGTTGGTCACATTATTACGTTAGGTTGTGTACATCACATTATGAAAATGGGTTGAGTTCATCCCATTGTGAAATTTGGAAAGACAATGTGACGTCAATATATGTGTGTCAGATTGCAATGTGAGGATATGATTTCACATTGCAACAATAGGGAAATGTTTGTCACATTGCAACATATGTTTAAGTTCGTTACACTATGATGAAAGGGCTATGTCGTTAGATTGCAACTACAGGGATATCTTCATCACATTGTGATCGATGTATATGTTTGTCAAATTGCGATGAGAAGCAAATGTTCATCGCATTACGATGATAAGGAAATGTTCATTACATTGTGATGATAGGAAAATGTTCATCACATTGCGACGACAAGGAAGTGCTCATAATACTCCGATGAAAGGGCTAAGTTCGTCACATTGTGATCAACACATATTCTTGTCAGATTGTGAAGTTCATATATGTTCGTCAAATTTTGAAATCCATATATGTTTGTCACATTCAGACGTTACTATGTTTTGTATATTACAATGTTCCTATGTTCGAGAATCGACAAATTTTTGTGTATGGAAATGTTTTCACATAATGACATCGCGATATCTGTGTCACATAGAAAGGAGAGTAAATGTACATCACACTACGAGGAGAAGACGATGTGAAAAACTTTTTGATGCTTGTAACCATTCGTTAGATTGCGACCTAACTATCCACATTGGGATGGCATGCCTATGTTCATCAAATCACGACATCAATTTATGTTCATCACATTGCAATGTTAATATGTTCAATAGATTGCAACATTGTTATGTTCATGAGATTGCAATGTGCTCTTCCCATTGTGATGTTTGGAAAGGTCTGTCACAATGTTATGTCAGGATATGTGTGTCAGATTGAAATGTGAGGATATGTTGTCACGTTGCGATGATAGGGCAAGGTTCGTCACAATGTGATGATACAGATATGTTCATTAGATTTTGATGATAGGGATATATTCGTGATATTGCGATTGGCATATATGTTTCTCATATTGCGATGATAGGGAAATATTTATCATGTTATGATGACAAGGAAATGTTCATCACATTGCGACGTTTATTTATATTCATCATAGTGCAACGACAAGGCAGTGTGCGTCATACTGCGAGGATAGGGATATTTTCATCACATTTTAATCATCATATATCTTCGTCACATTACGATCAACATATATCTTCGTCACATTGTGACATCCATATATGTTTGTCAATTACGACATTACTATGTTGGGTACATCACAACGTTTCTATTTTCAAAATATTGCGACGTTTGGAAATGTTGTCATTGGGATGTTACATTTATTTCCACATTTGGATGACATGCTTATTTTCTTCAAGTTGTGATGTCATCTTATGTTCATTACATTGCAATGTTACTATGTTCAGTAGATTGAAACATTATTATGTTCGTCATATTTCAACATTACGACGGTTGTCACTGTGTGATGTTACTATGTTTGACACATTGCAACATTACTATGTTCACCATGTTTTAAATTATGGTTTTGTTCATCATATTGCAATGTGAGGGCATGTTCATCGCATGACAAGGTTGGTTTTTGTTCGACACATTATGAAAATGAAGTTTTAGCGCAGTTTAAAAAAAAAAATCTAGCAAAGTGTTTTCTTTGTGAAAAATATAGGAACTTTAAACTGATGTGATATATTACTTATAGAGAAACATAAAATCATACTTGTTCTATGGTCTTTGATAACATATGATCTTGAACTATAAAATCTATCCCTTCCAAACAAACAATCATAAAATAAGAGTATGCATTTTGGCGTTGCAAATTGCAATTGTCACTAAAATAAAAAGGAAGAGGTTAACAAAATAATTATAGTTTATAGTAATTAACTGAAATCCGTTTATAACTAACTAATTGAAATCCATTTTAAAAGACATTTAGTTTAAAATTTAAAATATTATTTTCTTCTTGATATAATAATTTTACATTTGATTATCCTTAAACACTTTTTATTATTAAAAAATAAATAATATAATTATTTAATACTATTGAATTTTTTTAATTAAATTTTACATTAATCTAATGTATTAATTATAAAATGTATACTATTAAATTATTATTAAGCCAGCCCTATAAAGTCACGCAAGACTTAATTAAATTTTGTATTTATTTTGTTTTCTAACAACTAATCTATATATTGCAATCAATTTCTTTTAAACATTTATGAACTTAGAAATTTCTTTATTCAAATGTGTAGCTTTCACCATAAATAATTATGCTCTTGAGTTTTTCTAAAATTCAACACCTAAATTTCTTTCTGATACAACTTTATAACAAAAACCATTCACTCAAAAGAAACCTTTGATTTTTTCAATGTTTCTGATATGTCATTTTTTTTTATTGAGGGATAATTTCCAAAATAGAGTTGGTCTTTAACTTGATGACTTTCTTACCCAAAATTAATCTTTCTTATTCATATTTACAACTTCATAAAAAAAAAAACCTTTTAATAATGAAATAAAAATACATTTGATATTCATATTGATATCTATGTTTATATTTTTTTCGACTAATCCCTACAAAAATTAAGAGTTGGATTTTAATGAGCTTTACTTCTCATTACACTTGTTTTTTAATAATTTAAAAGTCCCCAATAAATATTTAGTAAAACTTATAATTTAATAATCACTAATAAATATTTGATAAAATGATACTCGGAACATTAATTATCACCCTAAACACTTGGTAAAATAAGACACAATTAATGCTAAGGATAAATTTATGAAGTTGTAAAACATTATAGATTAATATTAATAATTTAAATGATAAATATAGTAATATAATTGTTTATATTAACCATATAAATTAATATTAATAAAGTGAATTATAAATATAATAATATAAATGTCTATATTAACATTATAGATTAAGAAATTTGTATCTTATTATTTTTTGAAGACTCGATTTTTTCTTTTGCGAGAGGTTCGGACTCCAAGTTGGACAACTTACACAAACCTAAAATTGTTTTTGTTTCACATAAAATAGTTTACATAAACTCTAATTTCAATGCATGGCTTCGCCCAAAACCCAATCGATCACGCCAGAACTCCCTATACTCTCAAGAGTGTATTGGATGCACTCTATCCTCAAGGTCCCTCCCTCTGTGGTATAGTAATATAATTGTGTATATTAACATTATTGATTAAGTAATTTGTATCTTTTTTTTTTTTATATACTGGGGGAATCGACAACTCGCGGTTCTCGTACTCGTGTGACACGGGGTCAATCTCCGTCGACTACCACTATAACTCCAGGTGCAACCACCCAGCCCACAAGAATGGCGTACGAGTAAATTCGGGTGAGAATCGAACATGAGACTTCATTTTTACAAATTTCCTTCAATACACGGCACTTGCCAATCCGTCTACACCCGTGCGGGCAAGCAATTTGTATCTTATTATTTTCTGAAGACTCGATTTTTTTCTAGGTTTTTTGTGAGAGGTTCGGACTCCAAGTTGGACAAATTACACAAACCTAAAATTGATTTTGTTTCACACAAAATAATCTACATAAACCTTATTTTCAATGCACGGTTTCACACAATAGACCACGCCGCTAACTGCCTATGCTCTCAACAACGTACTGGCTGCACTCTATCCTGAGGGTCCCTCCCAGTGTGGATACTGTAAGAAGCAGGGCCAATCGGGGTTCAGGATTTTGGCAAACACGAACACCCAACGCCACACACAACAACTCATGAATCGTGAAATGCGAATGGAGTGTGGGGCCCAAGCAATATTGGGTTTTAGGGTTCGGCGTTTGCTAACACCCGACGCACAAAATGAAGTCATCAACATACAAATAGACAATCAAAATTTTACCTTCCTGGTTTACCTTTGTATACAGAGTTGGTTCACTTGGACTTCTGCTAAATCCAACACTAATTAGGTACTCATCAATCCTGCTATACCAAACTTTGGATGCCTTCTTCAATCCAGATAAAGCTTTCCTCAACTTGTAAACTTTATCTCTATGCTTATCAATCTCATAACCCAAAGGTTGTGTTACATAAACCTCTTCTTCCAAATATCCATTCAAGAATCCAGACTTAACGTCCATCTAATGCATGATCCATCTATTCTAAGCTGCAATAGCTAAGACCATACTCACAATGTCAATTCTAGCTACAAAAGAAAATGTTTCATTGTAATCAATATCGGGTTGCTGACTAAACCCCTGAACTACAAGTCTTGCCTTGTACTTTTAAACTTCACCATCTGCACTTAGCTTAGTCTTATAAACCAATTTAACACCAATACTTTTCTTGCCTTCAGGTAAATCTACAAGATCCCAAGTGTTATTTCTTTCAATGGAATCAATCTCCTCATCCATTGCTTTTATCCAGACATCCTCTTTAGTAGCTTCATTAAAACTTACAAGATCACATGCCATTAATGCAAAATTTGAAATCTGATCTACTTCTTCATTCTGATCATATAATTCTCTTAAGCTTATAGTCTTCTGTCCTTTAAATCTTTTTCTTAATGAAGCTAAAGTGGGATTTGATTCACTACTTACCTGTGAATCTAATTGATGTCCACCATGTCCACATGGCTCACCACGCTCATGAGTTCTGGGCATTCTAAATTGAGATGGACTGGAATCTAGTGTTTTCCTTGTTGGACTTCTTGTTGCAGGCATATGTGTATGTGGAACCATCTGTCCATATCCTTTAGACTGCTCAAATCCGTCATCATCTTCACGGGGTAACACAACTCCCTCTGAAATTGATTTGTCAATACTTCCATCCGAGGCTTCATCTTCTTTAAATTGAACATCTCTGTTGATTAAATATTTCTGGGTGATGGGATTGTAGAGTTTATATTCCCTAGACTCTTCACTGTATCCAACAAAGATACATCTCTCACTTCTGTCATCCAACTTCCTCCTCATTTCTGCAGGTACATGCGCAAATGCAACACATCCAATTTTTTTGAAATGAGAAACATTGCAAGGCTTACCATCCCAAGCTTCCTAAGGTACACGATCCCTCACAGTCTTGGTTGGAATTCTATTCAAGATAAATATAGAGAAAATAACTGCATCTCCCTAATATTCATTTGAAAGATGCTTCTCTTTCAACATGCTTCAAGCCATATCCATGATGGTCTGATTCTTCCTTTCAACCACTCCATTCTGTTGTGGAGTATATCAAGTAGTAAACTGCCTTTTAATTCCATGAATATCACAAAAATAAATGAATTCATTAATTTTGTATTCACCTCCTCTATCAGACCTTAAGATTTTAATGGTTTGATCACTCTCATTCTCAACCATAGACTTAAACTTCTTAAAAACATTAAAGGCTTCAGATTTTTGTTTCAACAAATACAAGCAAGTCTTCCTACTAAAATCATCAATAAAAGTCATAAAATAAACATAACCATTCAAAGAAGGTCTTTGCATAGGTCCACATAAATCTATGTGAACAATTTGTAATAGAGCTTTTGCTCTGTAGGAAACACCTGAAACAAATTTTTCTCTATGATGTTTTCCAAGTATGCAACTCTCACAAGAGCTTGCAAGTTGTTGAATACAAGGTAACCCATTTACCATCTATTTCTTCTGTAACAGATCTAGACCACAAAAATGTAAATGACCATATCTCAAATTCCATAACCAAGATTCATCTAAACTTCCAGTTTTATAAGCATTCAAAGAATTACTTAAATCATTTCTCATACCAAGTGGAAACATTCTATTCTTGGTCATCTCAACTCTTGCAATCAACTGTCTGCTGGGTAATTTATCATAAATTGTGCATACCTTGTTCTTGAAGAATACTCTGTACTTTTTCTCCAACAATTGTCCAACACTAATAAGATTTCATTTTAAACCAGGCACAGAATAAACATCATCAATATTTCTTTTCTAATTGTTCTTAGTGTAGACTATAACTACATATTTACCATTAATTGTAACCTTATAGTCATTCCCCAGTTTTACTTCAGACTGAATACTAGTATCAATAGAAGAAAATAAATCCTTATTACCAGTCATGTGGTTACTGCAGGCACTATCCAAAAACTAAATATCACTAGCACTTTCTTAAGTGACATTAGAGGTCAAAAACATAGGATTTTAATGATCCTCGGACTCATTTGTAATATGTGCAGACTATTTTCCATCATCTTCCTATTTCTTCCAACATTTATTAGCAAAATGCTCAAACTTCTTACAATAATAACATTGTACTTTAGTTTTATCATACCTCTGATTTTCTTGCTGCCAGGGTTTTTTGCTACTCCCTCTTAAATTAGGAGGATTCTCCTGGGACTTCTCCTCAGACTTTGATTCAATTATGTTGTCCCTTCGACCAGAAAATCGACCTCCTCTTCCACGAGTATAAAACCTTCCTCTGCATCTACCTCTGGTAATATGCAGTTACAATTTGAAGGCATGCTCTTATGATCCTTCTTCATGTCGAGATATCATAGATTCATGAGAAACAAGAGAACCAACTAACTCATCAATTTGCATTTGACTTAAATCCTTAAATTCCTCTATCGATACAACAACAGGTTCAAACTTCTTGGGCAAACTTCTCAACACTTTCTCTATAACTCTTTTATTCTCAATATCATCTCCATACTGCCTGAGCTGGTTTACAACACTCATCACTTGAGTCATGAAAGTATCAACACTTTCATTATCCTTCATCTTCAGATTTTCAAAGTCCCTTCTTAAGTTCTGCAACTTGACTGTCTTCACCTTGGACACACCTTGATAACAGGTTTCAAGAATGTCCCAAGCCATCTTCAAAGATGCAGCACTAGAAATCTTTGTAAAAATGGATTCATTTAATCCTTGTTGGATTAATCCAAGAGCCTTGTTATCCCCTTTTTTGTTTTCTTTCAGCAAAACATGGTCAGCATTAGACAGAGCCAATTCTGATGCTGCATCAACTGGCTCAACATAACCATCAATGACATAAGTCCACAAATCCTGAGAACGCATAATCGTCCTCATCCAAATGTATGAGGAATCATATGACTTCTCGTTGAGCACATGAACCCGAATCTGAGAACTTCTACCAGACACAACCATTTATAAAAATTGAAGGAAATCAAATAAAATTTTGTGCAGAAAGAAAATTAGACGCCAATAGGGATAATCTCCACTGAACTAAGTAGAGAACGCAACACAGTATTCTTAACACATCAACGGTCAAACAGACAGAGCAACTTCTGCACCCTTCGACACATACTGAAATAACGGTGGTATGGCTCTGATACCAAATGTAAGAAATGGGGCCAATCGGGGTTCGGTATTTTGACGAACACGAACACCCAACGCCACACACAACAACTCACAAATCGCGAAATGCGAATGGAGTGTGGGGTCCAGACAATATCGGGTTTTGGGGTTCGGGGTTTGCTAACACCCAACGCAAAAAACAAAATGACACTATGATTGCCGAATCGCGAAATGCAAATAGGGTGTGGGCCCACAGCTTTGGGGTTGGAGGTTTTGAGATTAAAGAATTCCAGGAAGTTTTTAACCAGTAAACTCCAAATGTTGAATTTGATCAAGGAATAAAGAAACGAGTTTACGAACTCGACAACACAAAATTTAAAACGTAGAATAACCAATTCAATTCAAATGATTTCAAGATCTGTATTTCTATATCAATCTCACCCTCCCTCACACAGGATTACAATACGATTCAAGTATTTATAGGAACAAAACTTGCCCCTTCAACCTTAGGAAAAATTAAATTAGGGTGGTGATGGTATTTGGTGGCCTGCAAAGGCTAACGTGACCACCGATCAGCCGTCATAAAGTGGTGAAATGATTACAATCCAACAGATACTTTGTGCTCATCTCCAACACCCAAATACTAAGGCTCACCACCAGCAGTTAAAACGAAATTACTGTCCATATGAATAGAGAAAAATATATATTACTCTGACAGAAGAGGCATCCTTACTCAGGCACCTCTTTCCGGATAGTCATTATACATTTGCGTTTCATATTCAAGATGGATTAAATTCCATGGAAAAATATGGAGCAGAGAGAGTGAACCTTTGGTTCGACCCTTTGAAGATCACAGTAAATGGTGAAACAAAAACCAGCACGGATATGCTTTCTATAAATTTGATCTATTGCCAAAAAAAAGAATCTATAAAAACATTAAGCAAGCAGTGAAAAGAAAAAATCTATAAAAACATTAAGCAAGCAGTGAAGCATAAAATGTTCATAAAATAATGTTCATAAAATGTTAAAGTCAATAATATTGGTTTCATTACATTTATAAAATAAAATGTATGAGATACCTTGAAGTGCAATAAAATAAAACAAAATGAAATTCATATTTTATTGACATAGTAGTAAATACCTGGATTCTTATAAAATAGAATCGAATATAGTGCTGAAATTAAATGGCTCCGGTAAACAAAAACGAAGACATTAACCAAAATTCTAAACCAAATAAAGGATTCCCTACCCGACCCGCGGTTGTATGACCATACTTTGAAGAGATCCGTGTCAATTATTGTTCCACCTTTTCTTGTTCGGTAACAGGCAGCCCTTCAAGGGACATAAGACCGCTGGTGACGCCACTGCAGCTACTTGCAAAGCCTGCTCTGCACCACCTCGGGCGACATTGAACTGAAGAGGAATAGATGGGGAACCGCAGAGCAGATTGGGGAACCGCGGCAATGGCCTTCCCCACCACACTGTTATAGTGTTATAGTCTTCCATCCTAGGTGATTCAATATAAAACGTGCAGACAGCCAGAAAATGAAACGTGAATGAAATGCACTGACTAGTGAGGAAAGCCAGAAAATGACTGGTGAGGAAAGCCAGAAAATGAAAAGTGCAATAGCTAGAAAATGAAGGAACACAAGAAATCTAAACATGGTAATCCCAAAAATTAATCATTTAAACTTAACAATTATATAGTAATACTGTAATTTCTTTATAGTTATATTGTAATTTCTTAATATGATTAAATAAATGTTCAAAAATTTTGAATTTTAAATTTTAAGTTAAAAAGTGATTAATTTTACACATGGTAAACCTTTAAACTTAATTATTATGTAAAGATTGACCTACTTTACATATCTATAAAAATAATTAAAGCGATTCCATATAATAAATTTGTAACGGCTATAGCCACGCTACGTATCCATTTGTAAACCTATAATAATTTGCTCAATGCAGATAAGAGAAGTCAACTCAGAAATTTGACCCAAGCGAATAATCGGATTATAAGCAAAAATGATAACAATGGCTCAGAGTTTCTCACCATCCAGTAATGCACACTGGAACAATTTGTTTAAAAGAAAAGAGGATAAACGCAGGTGCGCCCTCACTCCATATAGATCTCATTGTAGAGAGTTACAGGAATACACCTTCAATCGACAACATTAACAGAGATTCGGCAAAAACGTTTTCTTCGAGAAAGGGCAAGGCAGCGTTCAAAGGTTCTACATACCTGGACTGGAAATTATCAGACATTTAAGCAAGATCTCTAGCAAACTAAGTACGAGCCTCAACTCTGTCACCCATGGATTTTTGTAAGAGGATTTTGCAGAACCTTCTTCTTACAGTTCCCAGGAATGCCCAATGACCAAAGCAACGCAAGGATTCTAACACAGGGTAAGAATGATTGGACAGGTAAGCCTATTGGAGAATAATGATGAAATGTCATGATTAACATTTGGTTTGGGTTTGTTAAAACTAATTGGAAATTGTTCTTATATTTTCTCAACTTCTCTGTTTACATTTTCTCTGTTTACATTTAGAATTAGTTGGATCTAACTCTAATTATATATATTTGTATATTATATATTGATGTGAAGACAATAGAAATAATATTTAGTGTATGTAATTGTAATTGGTATCAGAACCTGGTCTGGCTTAACTCCCTTAAGGAGGGCCAGGAAGATGTGAGAGCAGTCAAAGCGGATTAAGTATTTGTTTGAATGTTTGTTGTGTGAAGTTTTTTATTCCTGTGTGGGGTATTTGTTGACCGGCCTTAGGTGCAAAAAAACGATTGCCATCACTGTGTGTGCGCCTGCAGGACATTGAACTGAGCACTGTGGGGTCGTTGGGTGGAGGAGTTATAGCTGATTTAGTTAAAAAGTGTAGAGAAGAAAAGAGTGAAATCGAGTGGTTGTAGAGTGGGTAGAATTGCTAATGAAGACTAGCCAGATAAGACAAGGATGACAGATATGAATTGTATGTCGTTTTTATATTGTAAAAACAAAAAAATCATTTCTCCATTAAAGAGGAGTTTTGGAGAATAATGGTGAAATGCCATGATAAACATTTGGTTTGGGTTTGTTAGAATTAATTGGAAATTGTTCAGATATTCTCTCAACTTCTCTATCTAGATTTAGAATTAGTTGGATCTAACTCCAACTATATATTTGTATATTGATATATTGATTTGAAGGAAATAGAAATAATATTTAGTATGTAATTGTATACTATGGCTGCTATCCCAATTTATAATTAAGGTAGCACAAAGATTCTAGATTGAAGAGCTTTAAGGATGGACAGTAAATTTAAACACATGGTTTCTCACTTGATGTGGCAACGTACAGGCAGGTTCATCGTTTATTAAGCTTTTAAAAGGGGCAATCACATTCTTGTTGGGTGGAAGATAAAAGAATGAAACAGCATAACCATAAATCTGGATTATTCATTAGCTGGGCAGAAGTGACACAAATGTAAAATTTCCCAATCATAAGAAATTCAAGCATGTAATTCGAAATCAAGGAACACAGTCATAGAGCGATGGCGTCGTGGAAGAAAGCCAACGCATCACACATCCGTCAGCACCGAAGTTCAACGCATGTTTTTTAATTTGAAACGTGTGTGGGATACAACTAGAAGGGCGGGAGATCAAGTTTAATTCCGAGTATCACGCAGAAGAATAGTGGAGTCAATCAAATTAGTCTTCTAGTAATCACCCGTCTAAGGGTTGATGATTATAGTGATTCATATCACACCATAATTACACACCAACAAAAGCCTACCACAGGTTATGAAATTCTAACAGGGCGAAGCCATTCGGATTGGCTATTAACTTACAATACAGGCGCTGAAAAACATTTGAGGGGAAAAATAACGTTAAAGGTAAATTACTAGGTAGGGGTATCAAGGTTAACATAAACAAATTAGAACAGTTGAGTACAACGACCACATTCTAACCTGAACTCATAATTGCATTCCTAACCTAGTCTCTCTGCGTTTCCCAACGGTGCAATGACAACTGAGTCTGTTCTGAAAGATAGCGAACCCCTTATAGAATAAAATAAAACTTAGGTAAAGTACTGATAACCCCTTATAGAATAACATTAAACTTAGGTAAAGTACTGATAACTTTCAGTTATCTGATCAATTCTCAGTAGGGAAGATATTCTAATCCCATGACAAGGTTCTTCGTCTTTAATACGAGAGATTTACAACTGATAAAATATTTAATATCATATTAATATACACCGAGACATTGATCTGATACATGATCGAAACTAATTATATATTTAGAATAAATTTACCAGAGGACTATCTAAATTTAAGACTATTAAATAGATAAGAACAATTCCCTTTAGAGAATCTTTCCATTTTAACAAAAAAATGGAATTTATATGTTGGTAATTGACGAAGTCTTGTCAATCCTCTGACATGATGCAATCTATTTGCAGTTTTCTTTTCTGTCTCTTAGTATTCAGATATAAATTGTTGTAAGAGTTCAATCATTCAATTACCTGAAATAATAATTATTTCTTTTTTCTATGATATTTTGATTTAATCATTTAGTATTTAGTATATTGTTATGCTATTCTAATTGAATGATTATCTAGTCCATAGATAAGTCTGCATAGATCCTTCATTTGGTATCAGATGTGGTTGTTGTTTTAGGGTAATCATGTCAAACTCTAATTCCTTGCCCAATCCAGAATTTAATGAAAGTGATTATGATTATTGGTTCATCGAGATGATGACATTTTTGATAGGGAAAGATCTATGGGAGATTGTAGGAATGGGTTATGCAGAGCCAGAAGATTGGACCACTCTTACTAAAAATGATAGAGTAGCTAAGAAGGAATCTAGAAGGAAGAATGTTCAAGCTTTATTTGATATTCAAATTGCTCTTGATAAAAGCTTGTTTCCAAGAATTGCAAGTGCAAAGACAGCAGATGCCTGAAAGACTCTACAAGAATCTTACCAAGGCATTGATCAAGTCAAAGTTGTCAAGCTACAGAAATTGAAAAGAGAATTTGAGAATTTGAAGATGCAAGAAGATGAAAATGTAAGTGATTATTGTGTGAGAGTAAAAGATGTAGTCAATAAGATGGCTACTCTTGGAGAAATGGTGGACAAAGAGGTTTTGATTAAAAAGGTGTTTAGGTCTCTAACACCAAGGTGGAACCATGTTGCCATAATCATTGAAGAAAGCAAGGAATTGTCTACTCTTCAATTTGATCACCTAGTTGGATCTCTTATGTCTCATGAAGAAAGATTGATATATTCATTTGGAGAAAGTGGCGACAATGTTTTTTCTTCAAAATTGCAAATTACAAAGAATGAAGATGCCAACACTAGAAGCAAAAGAAACCAAAGCCATGGTAGAGGTCAAAATCAAAATTTTCCAAGAGGAAGAGGTGGTTCAAGAGGAAGAGGAAGAGGCAGATTTGATAAAAGAAATATCCAGTGTTATTATTGTAAGATGTATGGTCACTTTGAAAGGGATTCTAGATTAAAAGAAGGTAATAATAACAAAGGTGTTAATTATGCTCAAGAAGGTGATGATGTCTCTCCAAAAAATTTTCTTTTATCTTATGACAAAGATGAAAATGGCACTAAAGATATTTGGTATTTAGATTCAGGGTGTTTTAACTACATGTCACGAAATAAGGAGCTCTTTTCTACAATGGATAAGAGCTTCAAATCCAAGATCAAATTGGGTGATAACAAAGCATTGGAGGTTTCTGCAAAAGGAGCTATGGAAGTCCATACTAAACAAGGTATGAAAAGTGTTAAAGACATTTATTACACTCCACAATTAAAGCATAATTTATTGAGTGTTGGCCAATTGTGTGAGAAAAATTATAAGGTGGTGTTTGAAAATCAACAATGTTCAATTTATGATAAGAATAGAGACAATAGGGTGGTTACAGTTGTGCCTATGTCAAAGAATAGGATGTTCCCATTGATGTTTGGAGAACATAACAACCATCTTGCCAATATGGCATATGAAGATAAAAGTTGGTTGTGGCATCTCAGGTATGGACATTTCAATTTTCATAGTCTGAAGCTTCTAACATCAAAAGAATTAGTTTATGTTTTTACTAAGGTTCAAGAACAAAAGGATATTTGTGAAGGATGTGCTAAAGGAAAGCAGGCAAGAGATAATTTTTCAAAAGAAAATGCATGGAGGGCCCAATATCCACTTCAATTAGTTCACTCAGAAATTTGTGGTCTTATGCAGACAAAGAGTTTGGGTAAGTCATCAAATTTTATTACTTTTATTGATGATTACTCATGAAAGTGTTGGTTTTATTTTTTTAAGACTAAGGATGAAGCCTTTAATACATTCAAGAGGTTTAAAGCCCTTCTTGAAAATGAAAGAGGTTGCAAAATCAAGTGCTTAAGGACTGATCGTGGAGGAAAATTTTGTTCAAAAGCTTTTCAGAATTATTGTGATATGAATGGCATCAAAAGACAACTCACCACTTCTTACACACCTCAGCAGAATGGAGTAGCAGAGAGGAAATATCGTACAGTGGTGGAAATGGAAAGAAATATATTACAAACCAAGGGATTAAGCAATTATTTTTGGGGTGACGTAGTTGCTACATTTGTATATATTCTCAATCGATGTCCCACAAGTGCACTTCATACGATGACTCCATATGAAACTTGGTATGAAAAAAAGCCTAATGTTAGTCATTTCAGAGTCTTTGGTTGTGTAGCCTATGTCCATGTAGTTGATCAAAAGAAACAAAAGTTATATCCAAAAATAGCATCATGCATTTTTTTTGGATATAGTGAACAAAGTAAGGCTTACATTTTGTATAATCCTCTCACTAATAGCATCGTTGTGTAAAGAGATGTAATTTTTTATGAAGGGGGAGTTTATGGTCATCAAAAATGCCATGATGATATGTCTAAATCTATTTTGGATAAGGATATTATTGATGGTATTGATAATGAGAAGCCCACTAATATTTCAATTCTAAGTGCTACAAATCCACCAAGTAGCCCCTCATCTAATTATTCAGCTCCAAGTACAGGCCCAACATCAAATACAAGTTCTGCAAGGAAGGTAAGAAGATTAAGTGACATTTATCAAAGGAGTAAAAGTCCAACACATGAAGAAAAATCACAGTAAATTTTTCTTTACTTTCCAATGCTGATTTTCAACCATCATGTTTTGAATATGCATGTACTAATGAGGTTTGGGTGCAATCAATGCAAGAAGATATAGATTATATTCACAAGAATGATACTTGGGAGCTTACAAAACTTCCACATGACAAGAAAAAGATTGATACTAAATGGGTCTACAAGAATAAGTACAATAGTGATGGGAGTGTTAAAAGACACAAGGAACGATTAGTTGCTAAAGGCTTCACACAGAGGTATGGAATTGATTATGAAGAAACATTTGCACCAGTATCAAGACAAGAGACTGCTAGAATGATTATTTCATTAGCAACTCAAAAGAAATGGAGCATTCATCACATGGATGTGAAAAGTGTCTTTTTGAATGGGTACTTAAAAGAAGAAGTGTTTGTGGAACAACCACAAGGTTTTGAAGTGCAAGGAAAATAACATCAAGTATATAAGGTTAAGAAGGCTTTGCATGGCCTCAAGAAAGCACCAAGAACATGGTATGCTAGGATTGATGAATATTTTCAGGAGAGTGGATTCAATAGAAGTAAAAGTGAACCTACACTTCACTACAAACAATAAGGTAAGATATTCTTATTGTAAGTCTATATTTTGATGACTTATTATATATGGGTAGTATTTCTAAGATAAAGGATGAATTCAAAATTGCTATGATGAATGAAATTGAGATGAAAGATTTGGGTCTCATGCAATATTTTCTGGGTATGGAGGTTTATCAAAATGAGGATGAAATTTTCATTTGTCAAACAAAGTATGCAAAAGATATGTTGAAGAAATTTGATATGGTAGATTGTAAACCATCCTCCACTCCAACTGCTCATGGAATTGTGTTGTGTAGAGATCATGGTGTTGAAATAGTTGATGAGGCAACATACAAAAGTATTGTTGGAAGTTTGATGTTTCTAACCCACACAAGACCTGATATTGCTTATTGAGTTTCTCTTCTTTCAAGATACATGACCGAGCCATTTGAAATACATATGAAGGCAACCAAGAGGATTTTGAGGTATGTAATAGGAACTCTAAATTTTGGTATTCATTACTACACTTCTAAAAGGTTTAATCTTGTTGGATTTAGTGATTATGATTGGGGAGGTAATTTGGATGATCGAAAGACTACATGTGGTAATTGTTTCTCTTTTGGTTCGGGTTTGATTACTTGGAGCTCAAAGAAAAAAAGTATAGTTTCACTTTCATCCACAGAAGCAGAGTATGTTGCAGTCACCTCAACAGGTACACAAGCATTATGGCTTAGAAAATTTCTAGAATAAATTCGAGAGAAACAAATTCATCCTACAGTGATATTCTATGATAACACTAGTGCCATGAAATTGGCCAAGAATCTAGTCCATCATAGCAGGAAAAAACATTTTGATTTAAAGTATCATTTCATTAGATATTTGGTGCAAAATAAGGAAGTGGAACTAAGATATATAATGACTCAAGAACAAATTGCAGACATTTTCACTAAGGGAATTGTTAAAGTCTAGCTTTTGAAACTTCGAGATCTGATTGTAAGCCCTCTCAGCATCAAGGGGGAGTATGTTGGTAATTGATGCAGTCTTGTCAAACATATGACATGATGCAATCTATTTGAAGTCTTATATTTTGTCGATTAGTATTCAGATATAGATTGTCTGACTAAATAATGCATGCAAAATGCATGAGTAGTCTTCTAAAATAAATTATTGTAAGCTTTCATTCAGGAGCACCTAATTGTCTGTTCTTTGAGGCTATATATTGTTATAAAAATCAAGGTTGATGAGACTATGAATTTTTATAAAGATCAAGGTTGATCACAGTTGAACGCAATCTTTTTGTTCAATTACCTCAATAATAATTATTTTGTCTTTCTATGATATTTTAATTTAATCATTTAGTATTTAGTGTATTGTGATGCTATTCTAATTGAATGATTATTTAATCCATAGATAAGCCTGCATAGATCCTTCATTATAATAGCAAAAAAAATTGAATTAAAATTTGGGGACCGATTGGGGTCGAGACAAAAATTCGAGTGCAGTCGATTAGACAAAACTACACTGATTGGGGTTGAGATAAAAAATTGAATGCAATCGATTAAACACAACTACAATTTTGTAGAAATTTTAGAAGAATGGAGATAAATGAACTAAATCAACAATATTTAAACACAAAATCGACTCGTAATAACCCTCAGTATTAATCATTTTGACTGGAATAATACTAACATGAAATTCTTCAATGGGATAAGATGCAATCTGTACATTCTTAAAATATACTATTAGAAGGATCTCCGAGGGATCGAATACACTTGATACATAGAAAATATTACCATAATTTTCTTTGATGATTTTGATACAATCACTAAGATAGTAAAGGAATTAATAATCAAATATGTTTTTAGTAGATTTACATCTATTGGAAATGAGCACAATTAATGACCTTTTTATTTTAAATTTTAATATGATGGCTAACAATTAAAGATGTTGACATATTCTTAATTGTCCTACCAGATTAATGAATATGATTTATTGTTCATAACTTGCATTTATGAATCCATTTACATTTACCTAATCATATTAAAAAAAAATTGTAATGCCATATAATTACCACGTTAAAAAGATTAACAAAAATTACCATCATCATGCACTACTTCGACCTCATTACCAAGCATGTATCACATTGGAGATAACCATTCATTTTTTCACTGAGTGTGATCTGTGGGAAGCCATTAGTTTTTTGAACACACGTATGAGGTAGCCACACTTATCATATCGGGGCAACCATTTATGCCCAGCAGTTACAATTTCCATATCACGATTGTAGAGGAATTTATGATTCCTAGGTTATATCATTAGTATGATTTTAAGTTATTTGATATCAATTTTCATATTAGGATTGTAGAGGAATTTATGATTTCTAGGTTATATCATTTATTATGATTTTAGTTTATTTCATACATATTATTATTGTCCATGAATTGCATATATATTGGATGCATTTCGAGCACAAGCAAGATTACAGGCTCGAAAAAAGGCTAATATAAGATATTCCTCCATCTCTTTAAAATGTCTGGAATTGATTTCTTTGGATTATGATCTCCAATATACATACGGGTTTAGCTTTTAGGTTTTGCATTCATGTGGGGACACCATTGAACACACTACTACCATTAAACTGCTTTCAACAATATGCACGTGAATAGGTCCTTTTGTTTATCAGTCGATGGTGCTCGGGTGGGCATTATTCATCATAAGGGTGATCATGGCAGTAATATTAATGAATTGAGTTCCTTAGTCATGTTAAATTCTACATTTATTAGAGTTCTTGCGACAGTAGATTGGAAAACCTATGCACTCGTCTTTAATACAAGCATGACACCTGGATTTCATGGTCCCCTTATAGAAAACGTACCCGTATACCAGGCTTGTTTGTTTGTTAAATTCTACATTAATTAGAGTTCTTGCGACAGTAGATTGGAAAACCTAGGCACTTGTCTTTAATACAAGCATGACACCTGGATTTCATGGTCCCCTTATAGAAAACGTACCCGTATACCAGGCTTGTTTGTTTCTGCACGTGAGTGTTTCGAAAGCAAGTTTCATAATCCATTAAAATGTTTTAGAACTTAAATTTCAGAAGCATTCACAATTGACTCAACATTAATTTCTTTTTTTAATATTACAACTCATCTACATCTCAGAAAAACTTATATAACAGGTACAATTTATATTTTCAATATTTGTAATCTTGCAATTTTTTAGATTTTTCTTATGACAATAATGTTAATTGCACCCAAGGAAAACAAAGAGTTTTACAGTCACGAGAGAAGCAATGTGCTCTACAGCCCAGGTGAGGGGATATTTTTTTTAGAGATCAATCTTAATTAGGAATCAACATTCAAATTATAATAATCAACATTCAACATGGGTGAGGGGAATGTTTTATGTATAGATCTACCTGAATTAGGAGTTAATATTCAAATTAGAAAAATCCACATTCAAATTTTGAAGTTTTTTTAATGTATGGTAATTAACATAATATGATGTATTTCTTTTTTTCTTTTTAGTTAACAAGAAACTAGTATATATTCATATATTCATTAATCATATAGGATTTTAAGTTTGTTTTTTTATTTTTACTTTCTTCTTACCACATAATATCGATCCAAATATGATCTTATTATGGTTTTAAAATGAATGTGGCTTCCCATTTATCCTGCTTAATTTTATACACAGATCTCATAATTAGTGTTTTAAGTTTTTAGTGTTATATATATTCATTAAGTATAAGGTTTTAAGTTTGATTTTATGCAATTGCACATAACCTATTATAGTTACTATCATAGTTAGTTTGATTTTATATATCAAAATAGTTAATCTTTAAATTTGTTAGGTTTACATTTTGTTTTGTAAATGAATAGCTTAAATCTGAAAATCATATGAAACTCCACGACTGTAATGGGCAGTGTAATCTCCTTTTTGTGAAAATCACACACGATTACACCACAACAAAAAATATACTGAGTTCCTAATAAGAATATTCCACCTACTTAATAAGGGTATTCTAGCTTCCACTTTTCTAAATAACCTCGTTATAAGGAGTATGTAGTTTTTGAATTATTTTGACATGTAAGGGGTTTTGACAGGAAAGTTGTACGAGTTGATTTGACTGTTGTCTTGTTGTATATCAGCGTTGGTCCATGGAAATTTACATAGGTTTGATTCGTATGAGTACTAGACGACAATCCGAAGTCACATGTCCCACAACTTTTATCACCAAACAAAACCGTGCTTTCCTTAAAATAAATCAATCGTCCAAAGTTGTAATCCAACCAACTTTTCAGGTTTCTATGAAAGCCTAAGACGAAGTGTGACATCATGGTGGACCCGAATTTAACTCTAGTTCTACATATATTCTACGAATACATTGATGATATATAACAAAAGGTTCCTAGTCCTACAGTCGTTTGGAAAATTGATTTTGATTTTCAAATTTTAAGATTTTATTTCAAAAGCCAAAAACATAAGCCAGTACAAATGAATAAACTGAGTACGAGCTTGTGAAAATCAGATATCATAGCTTGTAAATATGAATGATCCAAAGAAATAATCACTACAACTAAAAAAAGTGAATATGTTCGTCGCCCAAATTCGATCTATACTAGTTGGGATATCAAGGAGAATAGAAGGACGATCAGATAGGAGGAAATGAAAGCTTAAGAGGTGTTGAAAATTTGGCGTTGAGAATATTCTATGAGCGGCTCAAAAAAAAGGGAGCTATTGTTCTTTTGGGAGGTACAATATAAATTCTTTCAAAGGAGAGATTATTTCAGTGTCCATGTCATGATACATGTAGATGCAATTGGGAAAAGTGCACGGACACCGAGCGACCACCGAATTTCACTTTACCAACCATTAATGTATGAAGTATAGGAGGCTACACCCAACCCTAACATATTGGTGTGTTTAAACGTAGAAGCTTATCCAATTTTTATTTATTTATTATGATTCAAAAGTGACCCCAACAAACTAAAAACATAGGTGACGTAGGGTGGTTGATATGGTACCTATTGGTGTATATCAACCATATTATTAAATTAGTTGTGCTAGTTTATATATATATATAGACAATCAAAATCATGTATCAAATTTTTCTACTTTATGCAAAATCATTATACATTCATCTTATACAAGTGCGACCACTGGGCTTGCTAGCATTGCCTTTTCCCTGTGTATTGGGGACATGTCCTTATATGTATAGTTTGAAGGGACGATGGGATGCGTACAGTCTACTCTGCATAACATAGTTTAAATACTACACACCAAATAGGCTACGTGACAGAGTTCTCAAGACCACTTCATAGTGCACAAACTGTTCAGATTGTTGCGCGTTGTGAATACACACACTTAATAAAAAGATTTACGAAAGCAGAATTAGAACGATGAAATAACACAAAAACTTGTCAAAACAAAAAATACTTGATATTGATGAACTTCGGCACAATGCGCTCGGATTACAAAATATAATGACAAAATGAGGTTCGGCTTTGATACTTCTTTTGTACACTCTTCAGCTGCTACTGGTTCTCTCTCTGCTTCTTATCTGTGCATGAATTACTTCTCTTCAGTATCTACTATGCATCCTTCTCTCTCTCTGTTCTAACTAAAAAGAATCAAACTAATATAGATTTCCTATAGAAGCTAAGACCGACTCAACATTAAATACTACCATAACTACGACTAACTCTTCAACCACTTAATTTAATTTGAGAAGATAGATTTCAGCTTCATTTATAGTTCTCGTGTATGCCAACTAACTTTTGAGTAGACGTGCGAATTTGCACTTGCACAATGTCAGACTGTCTGACGGACATTTTTGCTATTGACAGATTTTGGCCGACACACAAATCGACGGAAATGTGAAGATCTCACCGACTTGTAATTACAATTTCCAACACTCCCCCGTAATTATAAGTTGGCGGGATTAAAGAAAAAAAAATCATCATAAATTTGAGTTTTCATTTTACTGTCACTCATCTGTTACTGTGCAGACTCCCAGACTACTGCGCAGATGCTGAAATGCATCCCTTGCTAAAGCCTTTGTAAAAATGTCTTCAATTTGTTCTTTTCACTTACAAAATTCTAAGGAGATCTCTTTGTTATTCACCAAATCTCCGATGAAGTGATACCTTGTACTAATGTGCTTGGTTTTCTTATGAAACACATGATTCTTTGATAACATGATCGTTGAATTGTTGCCACATAAAACTGTAGTTGGTTTATGTTGTTCCTGCAATTAATCTTTTAACATCCTTCTCATCCATACTGCTTGACAACTTGTGTTTGTGGCTATGACGTGATCCTCTTCTGCTGAAGAAAGTGTCACTATGGGATGCTTCCTAGATGCCCATGATACCATACTTGTTCCAAAATGAAATCTTCTGAAATGGAGTACTTTATGCCAAAATCTTTTGTTCCATTCACATATCTGAGGATTCCTTTTCCTTCTTTCCAATGTGATTCTTTTGGAGTTTCCTTGAACCTTGAAATTAGGCTGACTCCATACATGATATCATGTCTTATCACTGTTAGAGACATAAGAATTCCTACCAGTCTTTTCAACAAAGTCAAATTCACTTTGGACCCTTTATCTTCCTTACTTAATTTAAGTCATGTTATGACATGTGTTGGTGTTTCTTTTGAGTTCACCATATTGAATCTCTTCAATATTTCATGTGCATACTTGGACTGTGAGATAAATATACTAGTTTTGGACTGGTGCACTTCTATTCCTAGAAAAATATCTCATAATTCTCAAATTAGTCATTTCAAATTCATCCTTCATGACTGACTTAAATTCTTCTATGCCTAAATTACCTGTAAATATCAAATCATCCACATATAAACAAATAATTAACACATTACCTTGCTGATTTGATTTGATGTACAATGTTGGCTCGTTGTCACTTCTCTGAAATCCATTGTGTGTGAGATAAGAATCTATGCGAGTGTACCAAGCTCTCAAAGATTGCTTTAATCCATAAAGTGCTTTCTTTAATCTGTATACTTTGTCTTCTTGTCTTGAAACCTCACAACCTTGTGGCTGTTCACATATACTTCTTCTTCTAAGTTTCCGTTCAAGAATTTTGACTTTACATCCATCTGATAAACTGACCATTTGTACTACATGACAATTGCTAAAACCGTTCTGACTATGTCCATGCACGCAACTGGTGCAAATGTTTCATTGAAATCAATTCCAGGTTGTTGTGTAAAGCCTCTTGAAACTAATCTTTCCTTATACTTCTGTACTTTTCCTTCTACATCTTCCTTGGTTTTATAAATCCACTTGACACTTACGACATCCTTATTATCAGGTACATCTGCCAATTTCCATGTTTGATTTCTCTCTATGCATCTAATTTCTTCATCCATGGCTTGTGCCCATACATCCTCTTTGACACCTTCTTCAAAAGTGAATGCATCATTCATTTGTGAAAACAGAGAAAAAACTGAAAATGAATTTGTTGCGTCTTCATTATAGATGTCACACAAACTTCTTGTCTTTCTTGGTAATAGACTTGCTAATGTTGGCTCTGGAGATGTCGAAGTACTTGGACTTCTTGTTGGTGTTTGTTGCACTCTAAGTGTAGACTATGCACTTGTTGTTCTTATTGGAGTATTCTGTGCGGTAATTTGCATTGCAGTGCCAGGTGTAGACAGGACTGCGCACTGTCCTATGTATGATGTTTGCACCACTTCATCCTCTGTGTCATCATTCTCCATTGCATCAACTATTTTTACTGTATTTTATATGGTTCCATCCCATGCTTCATTTTCTACGAACTGAACATCGCGACTAACTATGACTTTTTTTGTGACAGGGTCATACAACTTGTATCCTTTTGTCTCGTAAAAATACCCAACAAATATACATTTCTTTCCTTTGTTGTATAGATTCCTTCTCAGTTCATCTGGAACATGTGTGTATGCGACACAACCAAAAACTCTTAAGTGTGCCACATTATGATTTGATCCTATCCATGCTCCTCAAGGAATTCTATTCTTCATACTCTTTGTCGGACATCTGTTCAAGATGTATACTGCTATTACTGCTGCCTCATCCCAATACTCATTTGACAAATGTTTGGTTGTCAACATTCTACATGCCATTTCCATGATGGTTTTGTTCTTTCTCTTTGCGACACCATTTTGTTGTGGTGTGTATCGCGCAGTAAATTGCTTGTAGATGCCATGATATTTACAAAAGTTATGAAATTCTATTAACATGTATTCTCCTCCTCTATCCATTGTTAGACACTTGATGTAACAACCACTCTATTTCTCCACCACTGATTTAAACTGTTGAAAACAACCCAATGCATCATATTTATGCTTTAGGAAATGAATCCATTCCTTTCTTGAGAAATCACCAATGAATGTTAGAAAATAAGTATTTCCTCCTATAGACGGAGATTGAACTGGTCCACAAATGTCTTAATTTATTATTTCTAGTGGAGCTTTTGCTCTGTAAGACTTGCCAAATGGAAATGATTCTCTATGGTGCTTGCCAAATATGCAACATTCACATATCCTTTCTAGTTTTTCAATCAATGGTAAGTCGTTTACCATATCCTTTGTGTGTAGAAGTTTCATACCTCCAAAGTTCAAATGTCCAAATTTGAAATGCCATAGCCAGTAGTCATCCTGTGTTTTAGATTGGAATGTTGCCTTCATTTCTGTGCCATTTTCGCCTTTCTTGATGCTACGTGAACAATTTTCTTCATTAGTACTGTGCACACTTTTTGTTGTAAATGTAGTATATAACTACACATTTTTTCTATTGTCAACACCTTGCGTTGTGTTCTTCTTCTTGACTGGATTTAATGTCAATGGGAACATTTTGTTACTTGTCATCTGAATTTTCGCAATAAGTAAATTGCTTGGGCATTTATCCATAATCACACAGTGATTATCTTCCATGTAGATTCCGTATCCTTTTTGTAATAGTTGTCCTGTACTCATTAGATTATTCTTTAGACTAGAAATATAATATATATTAGACATAACTCTCTCTTCTCCTTGTCTGGTTAAAATGTTTATATTGCCTTTGCCTAAGATAATGACTTGGATATATGTTCCAAGTGTGACCTTGGTCTAGACTGATTCATACAAACTAGAAAACAATTCTATGTTTCCTGTCATGTAATTAATGCAACCTGAATATAAATACCATATGTCACATGTACTTGCTTGAGCAATATTGCATTCAACTTGTGACACTATATTATGAATTTCTTCTCCACTAGGCACAACTACAACAGGCACCATAAGCATAGGGTGAGTTTGGTTATTTGCGTTGTATGACTGATCTTGACTTTGCTTGTTCTAATTATATTGTCTCTTTCTACACTCATATGCATAATGTCCATACTTTTTACAGTAATGGCATTGAATCTTAGTTTTTTCAGTTCTTTGACAAGTTAACTGGCTCGTACTTGGGTTTTGACCTCTTCCACAAGTATTTCTAGGATTGCTACTGCATCCATTTCTATCAGAACTTCTTCCTCTACCTCTAGAGTTAGCTCTCCCCCTTCCTCTTCAATGACTTATAGATGACTCTGTGGACAAAGCATTTTCTAATGACATATTTGACCTGTTCAATCTATGTGCTTGATTGATGAGGGAAGCTTGCAATTCATCTAGGTTGAAGTGACACATGTCTTTTCCTTCTTCTAGGGTTACAACAAGAGTATCAACTTTAGGAGGAAGAATCCTAAGCACTTTCTCAACAAATTTTCTATCTTCTATGATTTCACCATGAGACTTAATCTGATTTATCAGTCCAACGACATGTGTGTAGAATGAATCTATTTTGTTTGAATCTTTCATTGACATAGTTTCAAAATTTCTTCTAAGAATCTGAAGTTTTGCAGTCTTTACTTTGTCCATACCTTGATAAGCATTTTGTAATATGTACCATGCTTCCTTGGCTTGCTTTGTTGATGCAACTCTTGGAAGTATGCTCTCATGCATATCTTGATGTATGTAAAACAACGCCTTTCCATCCTTCTTTCTTTCATCTTTCAAGACATCTTTCTCAGCTTGTGTGAGGGCATTATATGTTTCCTGATCTATTGGTTCTACATATCCATTCTCGACTATTTCCATACATATTGACCTCTAAACAAAGCCTTCATGGTCAAGGAACACATCTCATAATTCTTACCTGTAAACGTGGGAGGCTTCATATTTGAGGTAGAATTCATATTTCACTTTCAACTGAGTTTCTGCTCTGACAAACTTGTTCTGATAGAACCTGCTCTGATACAAATTTGAAGGGACGATGGGATGCACATAGTCTACTCTGTGCAATGCAGTTTAAAATACTATGCACCAAATAGGCTACGGGACAGAGTTCTCAATATTGAAATGTAACAAGGGATGTTCTCATTCATGTTTTGTTTTTTGTCACGGGGGGGGGACATAAAGTCATATTTCCTAGACATGTTTTATTTGTAAAGTTTCTTTTTACATAAAGTGCTTTTATAAAGTGAATGTACTTTATAACTTAAAGTGATGTTAAGTTGTGGGACCCAAAAGTATTTAATGATCACTTATTACTTATTTTGTAATTAATGAGGAACATTAAATATGAGCCCTCAGATTAGACTTATGATAGACATTCGATTGAGTTGGTTATGTAAGTTAGGGTTTCTTGGGAAAATAGAAGAGTACATATACATGTTTAGGAATGTGAGAAGAACACACAGTAAAGACAAAGGAGAGAGAGATCAGATTTCTGGAGAGTTTAAGACCACAATTTTCAAAGTTAATTAGAGTGCATGGTTCCCAAGGTAGTGCAATTATAACAGTATATACAACAGAAGGAAGGACAGTCCATACAGTGAGAAGATGGTCCGTACAACAAGAGGGAGGCATGATTTCCAAGGAAGAAGTCTGTACATTCTATACTGTACTTGTTGGCATGCTTCCTGAGGCATATTTTGTGCATTTATTGCTGTTGTTTTTATCTTTACAGTGACATGATTTCCCAGAAATTGGGCTACTATTTGGTTGGCACATGTGGGCAGTTAAAGCTTGCTGGCGCAAATTTCTAGAAAGAAAACAGATTGCAGAGATAAGTTCATTTGCATTTCTGATTTACAGTTGGAATTATTAAATTTCTAGCTTGTAAGAAATTTCAGATCTCCTCTTGAATAATAGAAATAATCTCTCTAGGGTTTTCCCCATGGTGGGGTTTTTTCCCTGGTCATTGGACCAAAAATCACTTGTCTATTTGTTGCCTTATCAGAGTATGGGTCAATGATTTACTTGACTTAAGTGTTTTAGGTTCCAGTTGCTTTCAGTTTTAAAGGCATTTATTAAAAGACTAAAATCTTAGGTTAGTCAAGTGTTTAACAAAATGTGTGAATGAGATATTTGTGATTTTGTCATTAAAAATATTCATGGTATCAAAGGAAGGACTTTGTAAGAAGTGCATTGTGTAGAATTGGATTTCAAAGTTGGGCAAAAGGATAATAGTTGTTTGAATATGGATTCCATCAGACTTGAGGACCGGTTAGATGGATTTTCTAACTATTTGCAATGGAAGGTTAGAATGACAACTATTTTAAAAGAAAATAAACTATGGGCTCTTGTCACTACTATGATAGTTCCTCCCTCCAACGATCCTATTGCCTTGGATATACATGAAGTCAAAGATGCCAAATCCTAGAGACTCATTTTGGATGGAGTAAGGGATCCACTCATCCAACACTTGGCTGAAAAGAAGTCAACCAAAGAAATGTGGGAGGCATTGAAAAACCTATACGAGGCTAAAAATGAAAACCGTAAGATGGCACTCAAAGATAAACTGCATTCAATCACAATGATCATGGGTGAGAGTGTAGTTCCATATCTTATCCGGTTGGCACAAGTTAAGGATGAACTGGAAGCTATGGGGGAAGTCATCTCATATTCATAGCTTGTGAGGATAGCCTTGAAAGGTTTTACAAAGGATTAGGAAGTCTTTGTGAAATGCATTGTGGGAAGTGAAAAAATTCCAGATTGGAGCAGACTTTGGGATGATTTCACTCAGGAGGAGATCCGGGTGAATGGAGATAAGGGAAGAGAGGCAAATACTGGTGAGAAATTTTCTATTCTGTCAAAGGGCAAGGGAAAAGGTAAGAAGGATTCTAGGATTGATATCAACAAAGTTCGTTGATTTGCATGTAATGAATATGGCCACTATCCAGAACAATGTCCCAATAAGAGGGGGACAAAGGAGAAGGAGAAGGAGAAACAGGTAGCAGCCTCTGCAGAGGTAAATGAATTTAGCGAGAGGTTTGAGAAAGAGTTTTCTCTTGTTTCCATTGTTTCTAGTGGAAACAACAATAGCTTTGAGTTTGACAGGACTTGGATAGTGGATAGTGGGGCCACTAGTCATATGACAGGAATGTTGGACTCATTTTTGTTCATATCTGAGATTGGTCCGGGTCATGTTGTGAATGGGACTGACAAGATCATAGGAGTCGGTACTGTCAGGTTTCTGTTGGACTTCGGAGAGACCCTAGAAGTTGAAGGGGTGTTGTTTGTACCAGGGCCAAGAGTTAATATCCTCTGAGTCTCGTCTTTGGAGGATGTTGGATATGTAATCACTTTCAAATGTGGTTATGTTCATATTCATGCAATAGATGAGGTTCCCATCATGATAGTTTTGATTGGAGAACGGAGAGGCAGAGTATACATAGTGCTTGCCCAACATATGAGATGTTAGTCAGGTTGGTATCTGACTCGGAGGGAGAGAACGAAGATCAAAGGACTGAAGGTGCACACGAATGTCATTCCTTAGTTCAAGGATCTATTACTAGTAGAAATATCAATTGGTATGAGTTAATCCAGTCAAAAAATGCTCAAAGACGAGACAGGATTTCTTAAAGCATTAGTAGAAGACAATTCCACCAGACCAGTCCAGATGCAGCATTCAGGTTCAGAGAGAGAAACTATTGCAGATACCTTGGAGTCTGAGAATGGTCCTAGAAGTGGTAATGTCAGGAGGACCTCCCTGATTAAGAGGGAGTGTTGAAATGTAGCAAGGGATGTCCTCATTCATGTTTTGTGTTTTGTCATGGGGGGGACACAAAGTTATATTTCCTAGACATGTTTTATTTGTAAAGTGACTTTTTAAATAAAGTGCTTTTATAAAGTGAATGTACTTTATAACTTAATGTGATTTTAGGTTTTGGGACCGAAAAGTATTTAATGAGATTTTATTACTTATTTTGTAATTAATGAGGAGCATTAAATATGAGCCCTCAGATTAGACTTATGATAGACATTGGATTGAGTTGGTTATGTAAGTTAGGGTTTCTTGGGAAATAGAAGAGTACATATACATTCTTAGGAATGTGAGAAGAATACACAGTAAAGAAAAAGGAGAGAGAGATCAGATTTCTGGAGAGTTTAAGAGAACAATTTTCAAAGTTAATTAGAGTGCACGGTTCCCAAGGCACTACAATTATAACAGTTCGTACAATAGAAGGAAGGACAATCTGGAAAGTGAGAAGACAATCTGTACAACAAGAGGGAGGCATGATTTCCAAGGAAGAAGTTCGTACAGTCAATATTGTACTTTTTGGCATGCTTCCCAAGGCATATTTTGTGTATTTATTGTTGTTGTTTTTATCTGTACAGTGACATGATTTCCCAAAAATTGGGTTGTTGTTTAGTTGTCACGTGTGGGCAGTTGAAGCTTGCTGACACAAATTTATAGAAAAAAATAAGATTGTAGAGATAATTTCATTTGCATTTCTGATTTACAGTTGGAATTATTAAATTTTTGGGTTGTAAGAAATTTCAGATATTCTCTTCAATAATAGAAATAATCTCTCCAGGGTTTTCCCCATGGTGGGGTTTTTGCCCTGGTCATTGGACCAAAAATCACTTGTCTATTTGTTGCCTTATCAGAGTATGGGTCAGTGATTTACTTGACTTAAGTGTTTTAGGTTTCAATTGCTTTCAGTTTTAAAGGCATTTATTAAAAGACTAAAATATCAGGTTAGTCAAGTGTTTGCCGAAATGTGTGAATTAGATATTTGTTATTTTGTCATCAAAAATCTTCATGGTATCAGAGGAAGGAATCTGTAAGAAGTGCATTGTGTAGAATTTGATTTCATAGTTGGGAAAAAGGAGAATAATTGTTTGAATATGGCTTCCATCAGACTTGAGGACTAGTTAGATGGCATTTCTAACTATTTGCAATGGAAGGTTTGAATGACAACTATTTTTAAAGAAAATAAATGGTGGGCTCTTGTAACTATTGTGATAGTTTCTCCCTCCAACGATCCTATTGCCTTGGATATACATGAAGTCAAAGAGACCAAATCCCAGAGGCTCATTTTGGATGGAGTAAGGGATCCACTCATCCCACACCTAGCTGAAAAGAAGACAACCAAAGAAACATGGGAGGCATTGAAAAAACTATACGAGGCTAAAAATGAAAACCGTAAGATGACACTCAAAGATAAACTGCATTCAATCAAGATGACCATCGGTGAGAGTGTGGTTCCATATCTTACCCGGTTGGCACAAGTTAAGGATGAAATGGCAGCTGTGGCGAAATTCATCTCAGATTCAGAGCTTGTGAGGATAGCCTTGAGAGGTTTTACAAAGGATTGGGAAGTCTTTGTGAAATTCTTGTGGGACGTGAAAAACTTCCAGATTGGTGCAAACTTTGGGATGATTTCACTCAGGAGGAGATCCGGGTGAATAGAGAGAAGGGAAGAAAGGGAGCTATTGAAGAGAACTTTTCTCTTCTATCAAAGGGAAAGGGAAAAGGTAAGAAGGGTTCCAGGATTGATATCAACAAAGTTCGTTTCTTTGCATGCAATGAATATGGCCACTATGCAACACATTGTCCCAACAAGAAGGGGACAAAGGATAAGGAGAAGGAGAAACAGGTAGCAGCCTTTGCAGAAGTAAATGACTTTAGTGAGAAGTTTGAGAAAGAGTTTTCTCTTGTTTCCATTGTTTCCAGTGACAACAACAATAGCTTTGAGTTTGACAGGACTTGGATAGTGGACAGTGGGACCACTAGTCATATGACAGTAATGTTGGACTCATTTGTGTTCATATCTGAGATTGGTCCTGGTCAAGTCATGAATGGGACTCACTAGATCAGAGGAGTCGATAGTATCAGGTTTCTGTTGGACTTCAGAGAGACCCTATAAGTTGAAGGGTTGTTGTTTGTACCAGGGTGGAGAGCTAATCTCCTCTTAGTCTCGGCTCTAGAGGATGCTGGATATGTAATCAATTTTGAATGTGGTTACACTAGTACATATTGTAAAAACTCTGACATTTTGTTTGCGACGTTATGGACAAAATTGTCCATATTGTCGCAAAATAGAGGAAATTAAAAAAAAAAATATCATCTTGCCCGATAACGTCGGTCTTGCCACGTTGACGTCTCTCTTGCCACGTTGACGTCTCTATTGCCACGTTGTCATCGCTCTTGCCATGTTTTCCACCTAGTTGTCTCTATTGCAACATTTATGACATAAACGTCTCTCTTTCCACGTTTGTGAAGATTGTTGTTGCAATTGTGACGTTGTGGAAACTAGGTTTCCCCCCTCCAACGACCATCTTATTATGTTTACCAAGTCAAAATACTAACAGTCACTTAGGTTTATATAAAGTCAGAATTGCGACGTGATAAAATCTATAAATATGTTGCATTTGATGGATGTTGCGACAAGTTTGCTATAACAACGACACTTAAAAAAGGGTTTGTGGGTCTTCTTGGTGAACAAAAAACATCTATTTGTTTCAGTATAAATCTGTGGGGAAGAATGTTAGAAAACATTAGAGCTGGGAAAAGAATTAAAGAGGGTCAAAAGGGTGATGGTAAATGTTATTGAGTGAGTCTGTCTACCTCAAATTCCTTCTCCCTCAGAGCCCCATAATACATCTTGCTAATCCCCAACAGGTAGTCCCTGTCCATCAACAACTGTTGGTAGTCGGTCCTCATCATAGACACACTCTCTCTAAGATTATGAAAGTCATCCATGGAAAATCCCCCATATGAACTACCATGTGCCAATGATGCCCTCCATCAGTAATCTGCCACCAATGCATGTGTCATCAATCATAAATATAGAAATGGACATACCTCCACCAGATGCATGATGAATAACACAAGTGATGTACACACTTGTCCTCACTGTCACCCACATACTGGATGTTGACCACCCTACAAATGACCTAAGGCCAATCTTCAGGAAGACCCAACAACCAGCTCATTTCCCGCACCACCTTTCGAACGAATGGAAAACCTCCACTGTCAACAAATAAAACACAATACATCACATTGGCTTCATGGAGTCAACAACACAATGGGACTTGAAAAATGAAAACCACAAGAAATTGCATAATCCACAAAGGATCTCAATGACTCAAATCCAACCTATATATACTATATCCCGCAACCATCTGAAGAGCCCACAACACAACTCATGTGTTACCAAGAATTTTCCCAAGGAATACAAATGCAAAGCCCTGCAAGGGAGCCACAACGATAGCCCAAAATCCACGACAAGTGGAGAAGAGTTCTCTTTCAAAGTGCCTCCCAAGATGATTTTTCACTACACTTACCACCCATGTGCTACCGAGCGACATGATAACAAGCCAAGAACCGACCAACCCTGCAAATGGCCCTGGGCCAATCTTCAATTGGAACCGGTAGGCAACTCCTTTTTATCACCACATCACCCATGGTCCTCATTTCCTCCTCCATGTTTCCTTGGTCCTCCTAGGGATAAACCCCAAGACACTTGGATTGTGAGAAAAAAGACTAGGAAACATGTGGAAACACATGGATTATGATTCAATTAAAAAAAATGAATATATACAGGAAATTATATATAAAGCTATTGTAATTTCATAGGGAAAACATGGAATGATATATTAATGAGGGAAGAGAGTAGCATGCATCCATGCTATAATGGTAAGTGGACTATGAATACATGAATTAGATGAGAATTATGGTAGAGTGTTAAAGTTTTCATGTTTTAGGAGGTAGTGTGATATATCCAAGGAGGTTATAACCAATCCCTATTTGTCCTCAACCAATACATTTGACCAAAAATTGATGTCCAAGCATGAATCTACCTCAAAATCACTATCATTCACTGATTTACACCCTATTACATCATTAACACATCAAAAAGTAACATTTTACTTCATAGATATCGGATTTGGCAAAAAATTGTTGAAAAAACCAATTCCAGGACAAAGCGTAGCGAAACTGATAGAAAGCGTAGCGTGCAAGAAAAATGGAGTTTTGGAGGCCTTCCCGAGGTCCAAATATAGATCTAAAAAGTGTTCTAGAAAGTTTTGGATCTCTACTAATTGATGAAATTCTTAAGAAACAAAATTGATATGATCTGACCCTTCAAACTCATCTTCTCCCAAAGGTACCCAGAAAGCGTAACATGCCGCTCCAAAATGTGGCAGAAAGGTCAATTTCAAGTGGTGTTTTTCTCTTCATGGATGCTATATCTGACCAAAATTTTCCTTCGTATAGTCCAAAGTGATGTACAAGTCATGAGGAGTCTAAAAATACAAACCATTTGTCATTTTGAATCCTCCATCAAAGATCTACTACTTGTAATGACAACATTGTGCCTTACTGGATTCATAATGGCTTTGTAACAGTTGGTGTTGAGAATATGTCTGAATCTTTAGGAAACTATGTCACACTTCACTTTGAAGGACTATGAAGAATGTCTTTGGTTTTCAAAAGCAAGTTGAGGAAGTCCTATAAGACCTAGAGACACTAGAAAATGTTGTAAATCTTGCAGAAAGGTCTCTGTAATGAGTTTCCATCTGATTTAAATGCAAAGGATTATGTAATGGAAATGACAACAATGATTTGAAGTATAAGCTAGGTATAGACGTAAATACCCCTTAGTTGATGCAGGTAGATTAAGCTTCAGGAGATGTTGAGCATGCATTAGTAAACATTGTGGAATGATACTTTTATTTTGAGGCAAGTTGCAATGAAGAGGGTTATTTTAAAAAGTCATTGAATTTTTGTTGGGAATTATGTTTATATGTTGTATAAGTTTGACTATAACAGTGACCAAACTAGGATCCATCCCTTTTCTTTTCATTTTACAAGGAGTTTTAGGGCATCCCTGACATGCCAATTTTGGGCTTAACTAA
>ML785750.1:318445-329618 GCA_009831015.1 Picea engelmannii
TAAGGGTGAAGGGTTAGTTGGTTACTAGAGTGAATGTAATAGGAGGGTCATGGGTTAAGGGATTAGTAAGTTACATAGTTAATGGATTAGTGGGTATGTTTATATGAAGTTAGTGGGTCAAGGGGTTATGAGATGGGTTCAGTTGGATTTTCATGTCATGAGTTAGTGGTTAGAATGTTTTAGGGTGGGATTTTCATGTGTTAGTTAGTGGTTAGAATGTTTTAGGGTGTGATTTTCATGTCATGAGTTATAGGGGTAAATGATTATAGTGTGTAAAGGGTTAGAATCTATTTGGGACCATCATGAAAAATTTAATGTCGGAGCATATACTGGGAATAAATAGTTAGGAGGTTCATGGGGTCATGCATCAACCATGGTAAATATAGTTAACGATGGTCAAATATGACTAGTGGGTTACTAGGGTCATGGGATTGGGTCAATATATTAAATCATGATTGTGTTCAAACTCAAATGGGTTAATCCCAACCATGGTGTATTAGAGGATTGGTGTGTTCGGGGTAGTAATGTGTTAGGTGTGATTGCATTGGGGATCATAGTGTATTAAGGGGTTGTTTTGTTCATGGTCACAATGTTATGGGGATAGTGTGTTCATGGTCACAAAGTGTCAGGAGGTGATAGCATCGAGGGTCATATGGGTTAGGGGAATCTTCTTCTTCTTCTTCTTCTTCTTCGTGTTCTTCTTCTTATTATTATTATCAAATTATTATTATTATTATTATTATTATTATTATTATTATTATTATTATTATTACTATCATCCAAGGAAAACCTCACAAGATCATCCCTATCCATTGAAATATATGAATGGATCTTAGCTCAAACATCAACCAAAATAGTAGTTGGTAACCTGGAGGTACTCAATGAGACTCGAACCTTGGCTAGATTAGGACAGGAGACCTTACAATGAACTCCTCCTTGAAGAAATTTGTTCAAAGTGATTGAGCTAATCCAATATACTTATTAGGGTATTGTTATTACTAGTAATACTAAATATCTATTGTGTATTATTTACTATTATCATTATTTATTACTAATATTTTTTTTTTTTCAAATCTGAGCAATTTTTTAGGGACAATAAACTTAGAAATAAACATGTTGCACCCTCCTACATTTAATCAAAGAATGGGTTTGTTAGTACATTGTTAGAGTCATTACAATACTATGCCCGAAGGATACATCAACAACACTCTACCAAGGCATAACTCTTTGTCTTTCATAGCCTTCTCCAAAATATATTGTATAATATATATTACTTTAATATAATATAATGAAGAAACAAAAAAAAATGTTATAGCAATCATAAAACGAGAAAAAAATCCATAAGCCCGTGAGTGTGAAGTTTCCACTAGTCGAAACAAAAACAAAACGATGTCCCACGCTCGTGTGCAGATCATATTGGGGTCGGATTCCTGATACAAGAAGAAGATATTGTGAATGAGGAGGCCCACCTGAAACAAAACCCTGGTCACTTGCAGATACTGGAGCCGATTGCCTGAGACAAGGAGGGAACAGTGTGATCCCACTATCGAGGAGGCCCATCCGAAGATAAGGAGGGGATAGTGTGAGCCCACTATCATTGAAGCTAGCTACCTAAGACATGGAGTGGATAGTGTGAGCCCACTAGCATTCAAGTCGATCGCCTGAGACAAGGAGGGGACACTGTGAGGGGACAATGTGATCCCACTGGAGATAAATACATCTGTGATCGTCTACTGGAGATAAATACAGAGGAGATACACTCAAGGGACAAGCATTTCCACGAAAATGGTAAGGACCTATTCGATTTTGGAATTTTGATCTTAGGTTTATGTATAACCTTGATCCACATGTAGTTCCACTATGCCCAAGGATTTTGGAGGTGTTTTAATTGACCCACAACCTTACAAAAACCTAAAATTCACCGAATAGATGGGAACCATGAAGATCCATTTCAACGAGGGCTACTAGGAAAAGAACTTTTTCCCTTGCTTATCGAGCACCTTAAAAGAGTAGAACTTCAATGACAATGTGAAACTTTGATGGTTCAAGACAATAATTTCTTGTGAACAACAACATTTGGTTTTGTGGTGTGGAGTTGTTTGGCCACCTTAGGGATTGTTGGCTCTAATTGGAAGACTTGGGTCCACTTAAGTGTTCAACAAAGGTTGATGTAGTTTAGTGTTGACATTTTCAGTGCTAGTTAAGAGAATGTCTCACCGGAAGCACATGCCAAGATTAAAGATATGGAGATATGTTACACGATAAGGGTCTCAACATTCTATCTCAATATCCATATATATTCCTAGTATATTATGTTGATCTACAACTCTTATACACACTTAACACATTTACGTACATTCAGTTCAACATATTCATCATAACAAAAAAAATAAAGAATTACCTACATACCAATAATCCATGTAGAACATAAGACTCACATAGCTCGACATTCATCTATTTAATGTAGTCTCATAGCTCTTCTATGGGTTTCTCTCACTGATACATGATTCCCATCCACTACAACATTATTGTGTATATGGTGAGACTCTCCTTCATGGATTTCCACAACTAATCCTTAATACTTTGGCCTTCATAAAGAAGAGGAACCACCATATACATCAAACCCCATAATTGTTGATTCTCTTGGTTCTTTTCAGTCTCCAAGTTCGCCTGGAATAATGGAGTTTGCTAGTGCAATTGTCTCCACAAAGAACAAACCACATCTATTGCCTTAGTAGGCCACTAGTGGAGTGAAGGATCCTCAAGTTGAGGGTTCACCTATTTCCATTCTAGTCAGAGGTTCTCTTATTAAAACGAAACCAACTCCAATTCCTGTTCCAAATTCTACCTCACTTGTACTTAGAGATCCGTGTCAATTCTGATCTCAGTTTAGTTTTGAAGGCATTGATTAACATATTATAACTCTTAATAGACTTGCTTGAAGTGTACAATGCATTGTGCAGCTTCCTCAAGAGTGAGCTTGGCCATCCACAACAAATCAAGAGTTGACTAGGGTTGAAAATTGATATTTGGGTTGAATTACTACGATGTGGAACTTGTGGTGGGAACCTAGTGATATATAACCCAATCACTATCAAATTCTCAAATCAGGCTTGCATGTTTGTCTCAAAGTTGGGAATGGCCTATGATCTTATTAAAATCTAGCAAATTCTCTCATGTGTGGGAGTCATCGAGTATGGGGTGCTGCCAACCTACTCTTGAAAAACCCATAGCATGGCCTTACAAGACTTGGAGTTTTGGGCCAATTGCTTGATCATCACAGGGGTAGAAATTCGACAGAGGGGTAACTGAGGAGGCTCTATGTGGGTAAGGGTACTAGTCCTTTTCAACCTTTTCTATGTAGAGAGCAAGTCCCTTCCATTATCTAAGGATTCCTTTGCTAAATATACCATTATTGTGTCCTCCTCTATCTACCCCCCCTCGAACAGGAAGTCATCAATATTTGGGGAACAATGGGTAGGGTTTTTTCCATCACCAAAACACTCTTAATGCCCACTCGCTACACTCTGACCCACCTCTCTTGGTTGTTGCATGTCTTGTGTCTCCCCTTGGACTATATCTTTAATTGGGTGATGAGCTTGAGGGTACTGCTTTGGGTTTGCATTTTCGTCAGTGTCCCACATCTCATTCTCCACTATAATTCCCAATGTACCTAGAGGGGACCTCAGGTCATCATGCTCGATGTGCACTAGTGGGGTATTGGTACCAACAATCTCATACAAGTATGTAAATGACTTCAAGGTCTCCTCTACCAAAGAAAACCCTTTCTTCTCATCTAAATCCTATATTGTTGTAATGAAGGTTTCCCCTCGTTTTGATTGAACTGTTTCAATTGATTAGAGGACAAAAAAGTTCTTTACTGAGAAAAAAAGGCCTACTCACATCCCCAACTGCTTCTTTTTCAAGCTAAAAGGTTAATCAGTCTGCATAATTGTTTTCCTGACATTTCCTTCTACACAACAACTTTGTCAAAGACAAACCAATTTACAACTAACAAAAAATAGAAGAAGAAGCTGGTAGGAGTCTAGTGGCACCTTAATCTCATTAACTAGAAAAACAAAAAATTTGGAAATATTGCACAACAGCCAGCAACATACAATCAGATATGATCAGCCACTGGTCAGAAACTCAATACATAGTGAGATGCTCCACCCTTGTAACCAGTTTGTTTGACTTATTTATATAGTATACACCATAGTCACAACCTTTGTATGATACATTCAATACAGTGAACTTTAGATATGAAAAAAAAGACAGTCATCCAAACAGATACAATAGATACTAAAAGAAAAAACAATATTTTACACCATTTTAACAAATAACAAGTGTTATAATAATTTTGATAATTTTACAATTCTTAGTGAGAACGCCATTTGGGTTTAGCATGGGCGGTTGGGAGAAATAATTGTTATCCTTCCCACCCAATCACTATTCTCACTAGTGACATGTTGATATGACCTTCAGCTCTAAGAAATTCAGTTTACACTAGGTATCATCCTCAAAATGAGGGGAAATGCCTGGGGGTTTCCCTAGATATACATTCAAAAAAAATTGGTCGATTTAGTCTAGCCTAATCAATTGAAAGGAGGAGTGTTATCCTCCCCATCTAGGATCAATTCTCGCAAGTGACATGTTGAGTTCTTAATGAGTATATTATGCAAGATGAGCTTGAAGTACATAGGGTCTGGTTACCATATGATGATGCACCAGGTTTGGCAATGGCAAGGGCTTTTGGAGATTTTTCTTTTAAAGAATATGGTGTAATTGCTATACCTGAAGTTTCTTACAGGTTGCTGACAGAGAGGGACCAATTTGTGGTTCTTGCATCTGATGGGGTGCTGACAGAGAGGGACCAATTTGTGGTTCTTGCATCTGATGGGGTGAGTCATTTAAATGGAACTGTGCACATTTACAAATTTTCTTGCATGTTTACACATTTTCTTGCATGTTTGGACATTTTCTTATTGTGCTAGCATTGATGCAATCGATACTTTCTGTAGAATATCATTGAATGTAGAAGTCAACATTTTTGAGAGACTTTGTTAAAACAAGTATGAGTTTCATCTTGTATCATGCTACAGTGCAATCATTTTTCAATATACCTGTGTAAAATTTGATTATTATTGCAAGCATTAAGAGCCCATCTTAAGATTCCATTTGTTGATTGCGATCTATGCTTATTCATTCTAGAATGCCTGGCTGACATATTTTGGCAAGAGTCTTTGTTTCAAAATAGTTTTAGCTATCTATTTCACCACATATCGGGAGCCTTTTTCCTTCCATGTCTTCTATTTCTTGAGATAGTTATGGTCGATGTCCCTGCTTCAACTACTACGGATAATTTTTTTGTAATGGATAGCGGTGACTAAGAATAAAAATATCCTTGTCAGCACAAAGCATGCTTGGCCTAAGATTGATAGTTTATTTTTAAAGATGCATTGGACTGTCTAGGAATGCCTTCAATCTAGCATAGTCAAGCATTTCCTTGGATATATATAAATGTATACACTTTTAGTTGAAGTGGCCTCTTCACCTATTGACATACACTTGATTTTTAAAGACATACCAGACACTAATTTGAATCGCTGTCTCATGCTTGATACTGGTGGAAATTATATTGTTGTTGTTACTTAATCAATAAAACTACTAACAATAACACTGAAGAGACCATGTTTTGTATATTTGTTGATCCCTGCTTGCCCCAAAGAAAATGCTGAAGACACATTTCCATCTACTTGTACCTTGTATCGGAAGTAAGGAAATAGAAAGTGTTAGATACATGACCTATAGTAAGGATTCTATCTGTGATAATGATTCAACCTGCAAGAGGAACGTCTTGAGCTGCACAATGTTGAAGCTTTCTTTCAATTCTCTGCAACTTCCAATCCTAAAGAACTTTACAGGCACATCAATTCCACATGGGATTCATAAATATTGAATAATATGCCCAGGCGAAATCATTTTCCATTTTGTAGTGATATGAGTAGGAAAGCCTTGTTTCCCTAGGATGAGAGATTTTGTTTTTTCATGCCTCATAATGGCTTTAGCAAAAGTGTTGAGGCAACGTGTTGTACAATTAATAGAGTCTGGGATAGTTTTGGAGTGAGAGATGAGTCATTAGCAAATTGGGCATTCTTCAAGAAGATACCATAGACCATCAACTTCGATAATAAAGGGAAACCTTGTTTGATGGATTAGTGAAGTGGAAGTTGTTTTGATAATTTCCATGAATACATACTCGGGCAGAAGCATTTTAGAAGAGACTTTTTACTGTTCTAGTAAAATATAATTCCCAAAACGCACCAAGAGAGCATGTTGAAGATGAAATCCCACTTAAATTATTTAAGAAATGGTTCTTTTAATCAAGGGCTTGAGTGAATGGTGCATGTGTCCCATTGCTTTTACTGTCCTTTCCCCGCATTTACTAGGTATTTTGAGTTACTAGCTCATGCTGGTCATTACTGGCCTAGATTCCTGCCACAATGTCTTTGATTGCCTATAATGGGTACCTTTGAGCCTGAAACTGGATCATTTGAAATTTTGATCTCGATTCTGCACTAATTATTCCTTGTAATCCCATGTCTGACATTCAAGAGAATAATGCCACCTCCAAATAAGAAAAGGAAGTTTGTGCCCAAGGTGAATCATAAGGGAATGAGGCTAATACTATTTTTTCTTTTTTAATTTATTCAAAATGCTTCATATATTACTTCAAAGAACAAATAAGTACATCAAAATTCAAGACAAGTACATCATGTAGACAACAAGAGTGCTAGGAAAGTCTCAGTCTACAAAATCTAAAATGCCAACATATGAGTTTGGGCCCCCACAAGGATGCCATGTTGGAGCTCCTGATTCTGAATATAAGCTTTATTTTCTATGTGTTTGATCTAGTGGACTCTCTCAGGTGGATCTTGGAGGTTCAAAGCTTGAGCTGTTGAGCATAGCTATCACTAGGTAAGGATTTTTTAAAAATTTTAGACTACAGAATCAAATACAACAAACTTTAGATATTATGTTAGGCTGTAAGATTCTTTCTTTGCAAGGCTATTATTGAATTAAAAACTTTTGGGCAACCACTTTCTTCGCGTGCATTTACTTTCCTTGTCATCATTTTAGCTCTGAATATTTGATTACATTCTTTGCAGATTGGCATATTTGCATAAGGAACTAGAACCAAGGGTTGTTCACAGGGATATTAAATCAAGCAACATCTTGATAGATCATGAATTTAATGCAAAGGTTTTTGATTTTGGGTTAGCAAAGCTTCATCTCAACAAACTAACCTTTTTGACAAAGTGAAATTAGTAGTCTGTAGTACAGATACTTAAAGTCCTTTTTAGCTACATGCCCTCTAAGTACAATCTATAAGAACTATAATCTTTCCCAGATATCACTAGGGTTTGATTGTGTCTTTGCTTCGTTCCAAACACAAAGGTAGAAATTTGAGACTTGTGTTATTTAGGTCTTAAAGATGTTTTTTGATCTTTCTTGATTTCTTTGTTCATAGCATGAAAACAAAATTTAGTTTATGTCAGTAACTTGTCCATTCATGTTGATTTTAGTATATTTGGCATGCTTGAAGGCTTGAAATAAAGTTTGTTCAACAAGTCAACAACTTCCTAAAAATAGTATTGTACAAACATCAACTGCCATATTTACTATTTATTTACTGTGTAGTTTGGTTTAGACTTTGAACCCTGTGCTCCACACTTTTGGAGGTTCATGTTAATATCTTTCATATTGCTTTGGTCACCTCTGAGGCTCAATTAAGGAGCTCTTAATCATGGACGAAGCTCAAAATTTCTGTAGCTCAAAGGTTGGCATTTTAGTTAAACAAATTTAGTTTTTTTCAGTAACTTGCCCATTCATGCTGATTTGAGTATCTCTGGCACGCTTGAAGGCTTGAACTAATTTTTTTTCAACATGTCAGCAAGTTCATAAAATAAGCATCGCACAAATATCAATTGCCATATTACTATTTATTTACTGTGTAGTTTGGTTTGGAATTTTAACCTTCTCCTTCACAATTTTGGAGGTTCATGTTAATATCTTACATATTGCTTTTGTTACCTCTGAGGCTCAAAGTTAAGGAGCTCTTAATCATGGACAAAGCTCAAAGGTTGGCATTTTAGTTAAGTTTTATATATCCTCGGCACTGTAGGCGATATAAAAGCTTTTCTTCATCTGAAGAAAGTGGTTCATGTACTCCATGAGTGTTATGTCAAACCCCTTGGCATACACAAAAGAAAGGCCTATACAGAGAATATAGCACTTGGCATTGGAACATGGTTTGGTCCAGTTTCATCATTACTCCTGTTCTTAAACATTGAGAATTCTTAACCTCAAGGAGAAACTTTGGAAGTGCTTTTTGGGAAACTGATGTTCTCTTGATATGTGATAACTTGTCTATGTTTGACATTGAAATGCCATAATGGTTATGATATTATTAGTTGGTAGGTTTGATTAATTTTGTATGGTTCTGCTATGGATGTAATTTGGAGAAGAGGAGATGAACATGCAGTTAGACACAAGTTCATTTTAAAAGTGATTTTCCATGCACAAATTTTGCATACCTCATATTTTAGGTCTTCATGCTTGTGGAGATGATACCAAGAGTAATCTCATTAGGATAGAAGTTGTGACATCATGTTTCATTGGGTAAAAGTTTGAAGGATCTGTTAGATGTGTATGAACTTAATGTCAATTCATTCACCATAATTGAAAAAAGAGACCATGCATGCATGAAGAATTGTGTTAATGTGGGTTGCAACAGTAATATACACAATTATTAATTACCCAAACTCAAATGGATGTGTCAAATATAAGTTACTTTGGAGATTTGTAATGAAATAACAACATTGCTCAAATTTATCTTCTTTAAAAGGCATGTTTGGCAATTGCAAGGCACATGGTTGTGTTGGCATAGTTGTTTGAGTTAAACATTTTGGATGTGCATCATGACAGATATTTTAAAGTTAATGTCGCATTTTATTTTGATAGATGAATGATTTTTAAGGTTAGTAAACTCCCCTGGTACCCAATTCATTAAGGAAGAAAGATGATTCCACTAAATATTTCAATACTAGCTCTTATCATAGACTTTATCCATGTAGTGCCAAGCACAATGCTATCGAAGTTCATGAAAGGTGCTTGATATAACAGTGCTACCAAATTATTGCACTTAGAGAAGCGAGATGCAATATACAACCCCAAGAGGATTGGGGGTTGCAAGGTGCAATCAACAGCCCAAGAGAGGTTGTGATGGAGATGATAAATCAACTCATGTATGTGTCTGTCTGTGAATGGGATGGATTGATTAGTGTCATAGATCTATCTAAACCTGGGTCTGATCTGTGGTGTGAACTTCAAATATGTAACCTTGAGTTATGCAAGCATGAGATGCATATCAATGCTTATGCTAGTTCTATAATTCTAGGCGATACGTGCAATATTAGTGTCTGAGATTTTCCCTTGATCAGAACCAAGGTAAAATGTGTATGGGTAGTTTTTTATATTTATATATATATTGATGTCGATTGAGTAGCAACAGTTAATAAGCAAAGTTCATGTTTTTTTAACATCTTATAAATGGAATGGATTAGCAGTTCCAATATTTCACATATCTAATGACAACAGATAGTCAAAGGATCAAGCATTGTAGAGAAGTCAGATTAAGGTGGTAAACATAAATAGGCAGATGACCTTCTTACAAGAGTTTAATGATTTCCCATATTATAGCTTAGTTTTAATGTGTTAGCTTAGGCATTAGACTATTTAGAGTAGGCGTGGTGAAAATAGAGTTTAATGATTGCCCATATTATAGATTAGTTTTAGTGTGTTAGCTTAGGCATTAGACTATTTAGAGTAGGCGTGGTGAAAGTAGAGTTTAATGATTGCCCATATTATAGCTTAGTTTTAGTGTGTTAGCTTAGGCATTAGACTATTTAGAGTAGGCGTGGTGAACGTACACAAACCAGAGGAAAATGTGGTCTCTTTGGAGGATAACTCATAAGAAAAATGTCTATGTGTCCTTTGGGGGTTATCATGGTTCGTTTAAATGAAAAGGGAGAGTGGTTATTACATGCATTTTGTGTTATCATTAGATTTTGATGGTTAGAGTGAGTCACCACACTCTATGGATGGGAAGGGAGGTAAAGTCGTCAACTGTTTTTGAGAGGAATTGGGAAAACTAGGGCGAGGGGCGTAGGCCTTTAGATGGATTAAAAATTAAGTGTAGATCTGAGTGTGTAACTTAGGGTTGGAGATTGATTTTAGATGGTGAGTTCTCTTAGGTATTTAACAAAAAATAGAAATGACAATGAAGTGAATAACGGAAATAACAACTAAGCTATGGTTTATTGAACTCTTTTTGTTATGTTGATGACTTCTTTCAAGGAAAGAAAGAGAGCTTGAAATAGAAGATGATGCAATCTAGTTTATTCATTTTCACTACAAATACAAATCCAAACAATGAGCACCAAGCATTAGGTTTATTCCATTTTTGCTTTGGGAACTAGCTTTCATTGTTTCTTTAAGTAGGCAAAGCACCTAACTAGATGTGAGAATAATAAAAAGGTCTAGTAGATTCATGAGCACGCATAAAAAGGTCTAGTTTTCACTTTTATCATAAAAAGGTCTAGTAGATTGATGAGCACGCATGGTTTCCCTACTCCATAGATGATAAAACAAAGCCTAACATCTATTATTTTTGGTGGCTTATACTTGTTTGTTTTTCCACATATGAAATATGTCGTTCAACAGTTAAGAACTTAGCCCTCTATAGAAATAGTCGTGCATTGTGGCCTTCATTTATGCTATTGAGGTCCTGTTATCCCCGATATCTAGGGATAACTAGGAGATCATGTCTCGAGGCCCACATGATCCCAGACATGGAGTACGAGAGCGGATCGACTTGATCTTAGCCCTTGAGGGCCCATCTTTCTTCTTCTCAGCCAGACTTGTCCTGTCAGCAGTACCAGCCTCCATCACTACCGGCCTGGGCTTGTATCAGAAAGGGCTCTTGCTCCATGAGGTAATTGGTCCGAGGTATCATGGTATGTGTCATATTTGATCATTATAACCTTCTTATGTATGCATTAGGTCCTTTTCATTTCGGATGACTGCTTGGATCTTACACTAATCCACTTGA
>ML785750.1:331292-359629 GCA_009831015.1 Picea engelmannii
GAGAGGGATACAGAGCGTGAGGTCAAAGAGAGGGAGATAAATATATAGGGAGGAAGGGAGATGGGAAGATAGAGAGAGAGTGTGTGTGAGAGAGAGAGATAATTACTTTGTGTTAACAGGAACACATGTGTGTTCCTATTCCTAAAAACATGTGATAATTTTAGGAATCTGTGTGTTCTTTAGGAACATGCGTGCACTTTAGGAACTCATGGTTGTTTCTAAAGCACATGTGCATTATTTGAATTCCATTTTTTTTTAGGGAGGAGTGAAAACTCTAGAATATGTGTTTAATGAGTTGGTCTCCTCATATTTAGGTTTGGTATGAAAAACCTAGTGGTTCAGTCTACAAATACATTAAAAAACGTGATTTTTATGAATACCTTTCTATATATCTGTTTTTGACATTATTTTTCTATAGGTTGCAAAAATATGTTGTTGATGAAAATATAGAGATAGATACAATTATCTATGCATATTCCAAGTATATATATAGATATAGATATAGATTAAATTAATAATGTTTATATTTTTTAATCTATTTTTGTCTTGACATCTATCAAAATCCTAAAATACACACCGCTTTTATTTTTTCCATAACTTTTTGTCGTCTTAATTATTTATTTAATGATTTTTATGTTGCACTAGAAGAGACTGATATCTATGATATGAAAAAAAATGGATGTTAAGACCCTCGTAGCCTGCACAAATAGAAGGCTTTGTAATTTCAAGGATATATTAACTTTCATAATTTTAAAAATTATAAAATTAATATTATAAATTTCCAAAAAATAAACCACACTACAACAATGGGTTCTCTACCATTAATCAAGTTTTTTGAATGAAATTACATCATTAAGGTACTCAACACCTGTAGGATAAAAAACATATACCTTATATTTTGCTGGAAAAATAACATACCACTATTATAAAAATCAAATTTTACATAGTTATTCACAATATCTATGAATACAAGTTGAATATTCGGAAAGCTAATTGAATTTCCTATGTTTCATATTTTTACACCATATTCAAATCCAATGTAAACGTACCTTGAATAATACCTCCAAGTTAACAAATTGTTGTTTTTCCATGTTTTCATGGCCACAAATGTGTCATGACAGACCATCATTAACTTGCACTCACCCATTAATATTATAAAAAGAAAACACGATGAATATTATAGGTTTAATATGTTTTTGCAAGAAACCTTTCATTCACTCGATAGCTTTGAATATCATTGTGTTGAAATCAATACAGTTGTTATTTTATGTTACATCAATATTGAAATAAATAAAACTACTTGATTTCTCTTCGACATATTTAGTGGTATATATTGTATGAATGCTAATTTATGCTACAATAGATTTGGTTATGGTGTATTTTATGTTCTTTCTTTTTATCACTAGTGATTTGCTTCTATTGTGCACTTATCAAGGTGGGGGTGGGGGGTAATATTAGAGAAAAAATCTTATGAGGGTGGGCGTGGGGGCTAATCTTAGAGATAAAATAGTATGTTTTCTCTAATATTACCCCCCAAAACATATTATGAGGGTGGAGGTAGGGGGTAATATTAGAGAATACATAATATGTTTTATGTTTTCTCTAATATTACCCCCCAAAACATCTTACGAGGGTGGGGGGTAATATTAGAAAAAACATATTTTTTTTCTCTAATATTACCACCCACTATGTTTTCTTTAATATTACCCACCACCCCCACCATCATATAATATGTTTTCTCTGATATTACCCCCCACTATGTTTTCTCTAATATTACCCCCACTCCCACCTTCATATATGAGGGTGGGGGGTAATATTACAAAAAACATAATATGTTTTATCTTATATTATCCCCCATCCCTACATGTGGGGTAATATTAGAGAAAACATAATATGTTTTCTCAAATATTACCCCCCACCCGCACCATCATATTATGTTTTCTCTAATATTACCCCCCACAATCACCCTCATATTATGTTTTCTCTAGTATTACCACCCACCTCCACCCTCATATCATATATATGAGGGTGGGGTAATATTTTTTCTCTAATATTACCCTCCACCCTTACCCTCATATATATGAGGGTGCGGGTGGGGGGTAATATTAGAGAAAACAAATGAGGGTGGGAGTGGGAGGTAATATTAGAGGAAACATATAACATATGAGGGTGGGGGTAGGCGGTAATATTAGAGAAAATAATATGTGTCTCTAATATTTCCCCTACCCCCAACCTCACCCTCACCCTCACCCTCATATAACCCTGAGGATGGGGGTGGCAGGTAATATTAGAGAAAACATATTATGTTTTCTCTAATAGTACTCCCCACCCCCACACTCATATAACCCGCATATATATGGGGGTGGTGGTGGGGGGTAATATTAGAGAAAACATAATATGTTTTCTCTAATATTACCCTGCACCCCCACCCTCACCCTCATATAACCCTAATATATATGAGGGTGGGGGTGAGGGGTAATATTAGAGAAAAAATAATAGGTTTTCTCTAATACTATCCCCCAACCCCACCCTTATTATGTTTTCTCTAATATTACCTCCCACCCACACAATATGTTTTCTCTAATATTACTGCCATCCCCACCCTTATTATGTTTTCTATAATATTACCCCCTACCCCCACCCTCATATATGACAGTGGAGGGTGGGTGTGAGGGTTAATATTAGAGAGAAAATACTACCCTCATATATGAGGGTGGGGGTTCGGGGTAATATTAGAGAGAACATATTACCCTCATATATGAGGGTGGGGGTGACGGGTAATATTAGTGAAAACTTATTATCAGTGTGGGTGTGGGGTAATATTAGAGAAATCATAATATGAGGGTGGGGGTGGGGTAATATTACATAAAAAAATATTATATTTTCTCTAATATTACCCCCACCCCCACCTTCATAATATGAGGTTGGGAGTGGGGGGTAATATTATGAGAAAACATATTAACATAATATGATAGAGAAAACATAACAATATTATGAGGCTGGGCATTGTTTTTTCTAATATTACCTCCCACCCCAACCCTCATATTACGAGGGTGGGGGTCAGGGTTAATATTAGATAAAAAATAATAATATTATGAGGGTGGGGTTTTTTGTCTCTCATATTACACCCCGCCCCCAAACTCATATTATGAGGGTTGGGGTACATATTATGAGGGTGGGAGGTAATATTTGATAAAACATAATAATATTATGAGAGTGGGGATTTTTTTCTCTAATATTACCTCTCACCCCCACCCTCATATATTATGAGGGTGGGGGTTAGGGGTAATATTATGGTTTCTCTAATATTACCCCACACCCCCACCCTCATAATAATATTATTTTTTCTCTAATATTTCCCCCCACTCCCACCCTCATAATATGAGCGTGGGGGTGGGGGGATAATATTAGGGGAAAATATTATGTTAATATTGTAATGTACCCACAAATTATCTACAACTTTTTTTTTTTTTTATAGAGGGGAAAAAAATATGAGTCTTGTTTTCAACTGCATTATGCGTTTGTCCAATGTTTTCAATCATTCATTGCTTGACTATTCTCAATCATTCATTACTTGACACAACTCTTCATTTCAACTTAAAACTTTATTTAAACTATTAACCAAAGAGAGGAAACTACTACTCTCACTATAATGGCACTCTTTCATAACATTCTTACCTTATACCTGTGGTACCATGACGATTTTCTCCGTAGTATTTTTATTCCTAAAACTATAATACATCCCTAAAAATAACCTATAACATTTAAGTTATTCCATAGTGCACGTCCCATGTCATTTTATGTTATGGTGTATAAGGATTGATCCATATTGAAATTTATTGCTAAGATAGGAGAAAAATAATAACGTATTCATCATGATGGATGGTGAGATACTGATCATATATGTATAGAACAAATTCCTCCCATGAAATTTATACAAGTCTAAACGTGGCCATGTAAATACTAGAGATAATAAGGTTCATTTCAGGTCGCAAATCATGGGACCACTCAATAAAGGTATTTACACTTAGTTACTATGCATTCCTGACATATATGACACCCATCCTAACGAGAACTTAGTTCTACTAACCAGTAGGGTAATTGATACAGTGGCTCGTTATAACATAGTAGGTGAAAAGTCGGACTTGCACTTCGGAATTTATGATCTGACATTGGTTCTTCCTCACATTGAAAGGGATGGAAAACAATTAAAAATGATTACCTACACAAGTAATCTGTGTTCTGACGCTCCAGGGAGTTACCCAATACATGCCCTCCACTTCACTGGTTTCACATGGAAATCGGGGAGGGGCATAGTCTGTAACCCTTAGACTCCAAACGAAGGGTATAAGGAACCATTACGCCCAACACATTATGTCTCTTACCTTTTTTTTTTAGGCTTCCCTCCATGGTTCAGCTTCCCTATGACTTGGTTACTCTGTAGATCTTGCTCAAGAGTAAACAAAGAAACAACAATATTCTTATGGAAGTTGAATGATCTATAACCTGTAAGGTTTTCTATGCATAATAGTTTGTATTCGAAAGAGAACATAATATTTCATTTTATTTCTCTGTTAATTATTTACACCACATGTCCTGTGTCTTACTGAGTTCGTCCAAGTTTGAAACCCATGGCCAAATCTCCACTATCGTTTGCATATGACTAAATCCTTCAAGTTTTTTCACTCCCGGCTGAAGTTTAAACGAGGGTACAAAAAAAATTGTGAGCTATTGACGAGAATGTTTTGAGTATGGGAAAGAGACTTGTTTGTTGTCTCTTGAGTCCCTTTTCTTTTTGATACAACTTATTCCTTCACCATGTCCAACCATCAAGCCAATTTAAGCCACAACCCAAGGTTTAACCATTATACTTACCCATCGGATACATTTATATACTTGTGGTTTCGAGGACATGACTATAACCCTCAACCTCAACGCTTCTTGAGTTTACAATTATACCATAATCCTTAGTGGTTTTCCGTAGCTCCTTTGTATTTGAGACCGTCTACTATGTGTGATGTAATGTTGATAGAATGTTTTTCTTTGAATGCTATTGTTGTTATTTGTAGTTACTCACTGGCATTTTATTTCCCTAACTAAGAGAACTTCCTGAGTTCGATGAGGAAACATTGTAGATCTATCTCCTTCAAAGGGTTTGTCACTAACTCTATAATTCCTTCACTTAATATTTCAATTTCCATAATTTGGGAATCCATCTGTGTACTGTGAGGAAATACTTGTAGATCTATCTCCTTTAAAGAGTTTGTTTTTGTCTCTGTAGTTATACTTTATAATTGGTTTTCAGTGATTGTTCTCTATAACCATTATTCATGATTATTTTCATTAATTAGTCTTTGTACTAGAACTGGCAAATAATCCTTTGTAACTATTATTCAAATTACTCTCTGATCCAAAAATGGAAGGATTAATTTAAAAAAATGACTTAATTAAATGCTTATAAATGATTAAAGAGTTCCACCATTAATAACCATGCTTCAAATTAGAGAAGTAGAAAACAACAAGAATGAGATGAAGACAACAAGAACTTGATAACGGAGTGCTCCAATATGTGGCTACGTCTCTGGGCCCGCTTCCAAGTGGAGGACCTATTTATTTATATTAAATTGCTTAAGTTCTCCTTACAATGGATCTTTGTTGTTAGAAACAAGTTTCTAATCTAGTGTACAAGGCCTCCTTGTGAATATGCACAAATGACTCTATAAACTCCTCTCAAAACATGACAAAATGTCCCTCAAAACATGAGAAATGGGCTCAAAACTCCAACTCTTCTTCACATTCCCTGATTCAAAAAGTACCTTCTCAAGCTCAATAAGCCTATTTTGTATATTTTTTAGGCTCATATGAGGAACCCAACTTCCAACAAAAATATTTCCTCTTTATTAGATCAAATCCCCTTTCAAATGGCCAAAATATCCTCAAAAATGCACAATCACAACCAAACTATAGTGAAATAAACCCAACTTAGCATAAAAATGAGAAATATCCCCGAGGGTTGGGCACACACTAAAAAATGAGGTCACATGGAAGATTAGGTGGCCAAGTGCCAACCCAAAGGGTTGCGTGCTAGCCCTTTTTCTGAAATCCTTGGTCATGTTGTGTTAGGGTATAGGACCGCGCCCTTGGGGTGCGCCTAACCCTATGGTTCCAAGCTCCGATGCATGTGGGAATGGATCTATAACTGTGCGATTAATTTGTTAAGGGAAAGGTTCCTGCACTTTGTGGATGTGTGGTCACAAGGTTCAATAAAATTGTGGTTTGGGGCTTAGCACAAGCCCCCTTCTGCCCCATACATTAATACATATGCCAATAACTATAATGAAGTGGGTTTTAACTCCCAAGCTTCAATGTTGGCACGTTGGCCATTGGTACTCTCCCAAAACTTGTGCTCGACCATAGGTCATGGGTTCGAATCCCATGAACCCCAACAAAATTTTAAACTTCCATCCAATGATAGGGTGCCACGTGGGATCCCATGTCTGGGCCACGTGGAACCTCTTCATTTTCCTGGATAATGCCACTTGTCAACTTATGAGTGGATCTACCCTGTGCCCAGTCAAAATGTTGTTGTGCTGCCACATGTCTCAATGCTACGTTAGCATGATAAAGTCATGCTTATGTCAGCATTGACCTTTTTTTCATTTTGACCTGCTGATTTTTTACCTGTTTGGGAAAATGGTCAAAGTGAGATAACTATCGCATACAATGTCCGTTTGAGAAAGTAAATATATTGAAGGAATCAGTGTGGCGATCCCGTCGCAATGGAATTGGTTTCATTCAATTCCTAGAAATTTCATTTTTTAGCATTTTCTGGACTTGGGGAGCCTCCTGGATCACTCTCTAAAGTTTTTAACCCTATATTAGTACCGATAATTGCTTCATTGTAACAAATATTTGCAATTAATCACCGTAATTTTTTTATCTCCATATTGGGCTTCACTATAACAAATATTTTCCATTACTGTATGTAATTTTTACTATCTATTAGCACTGGTAATTTCTTCACTATAACAAATCTTTGCAATTACTCACCATAATGTTTTTATCTCTGTATTGGGATTTGCTATAAATACTATTTACCATTACTCTCTGTCATTTTTATTTTTCTTATGTTTATGGATATTCATTTTGATGATGGGTCCCTTTTTTTTGCAAGGAAACCGATCATCCTATTGTCCGCTCACTACCCCTCTTGAGTCGTGGACTTCACTTCACAAGGATTAAAGGGATGGTCGAAATTCAACTAGAACTAAGATAAGTACAAGTCATGTTCTTATATTGTTTATATTATTTATTTAATTAAATTGAGCTATAGTATTAATACATGTGTTTTCCCTTTTTCAGGTTGAAAACCTATGCTTCGAATTCGGGAAGGGAAACATCCGATATTCAAAAGGTACTCAAGTTCCACTACAAAATGCTCTCTTGCTGATATTTCCTTCCACTGAGAAATGAAATATTTGTTCTTTCTTATTCTTTCATAGACAGTTGAAGTAGATTCTTTAAATTTTGTTTAAACTAGCTACAAAATTATTGGGTATATATATACAACCCCAAATGTATTAATATTTTTCTTGGAAGACAATCTACAAGGTTCTGTGTACATCAACGACCTATCGAATCATCAACAATTCTGAGATTTAATGTATACATAAACTTTTCGTTAATCTATATGTATATATTTTGGACTTTTAATTCATCTACTTTGATACTCAGTGATGACCGCATGAGTTTTCCACGCTCCACTGATTCAAGATATAACATGTAAGAAGAAGTAAAACCACACAATTTACTTACTATTGTTCTAATATAATTCTAAATACTTTGTATTCACTTGTTATATTTTGTAGTAATTAGTTTTCATGTGCTAAATATCCATATAGTGATTATATAGTTTTAGTACATGTACATTTGTCTATGTAGATCCATTCTGTAACTTACATACATGTATTGTAACTATTACAAGTCAAATCCCACCAGAAAATTAGCAGGTATTTAAATAGTAGGAAATTTAGAAAATCTATTATGGCCATGAGGCACACCTATATAGATCATTCATACATATATAATATCAACCACTATAACATTTCAAAAAAATATAAAGTACACAGTTAAGATACATATCTGAATAATGTTGTTGGGAAAAAAATGGAATATTCATGTTCCACCCAACCGTAGATATGGACCAACCATGTTTACTCTTCCTGATCACCCCCTAGCCTGACCATGAATCCATAAGGGAAAATTGACCATCACTCTTTAGCCAATGTCTCACTGAATAGTTCAGAAAATCTTTTGCCTCACACCAAATGTGCTCATAACAAAAAAGCAATTCATTTTCCCCAACATACTAAGCAACCTCTTGCCTCCCACATATGTTGTATATATCTCATTCCTAGCAATTTCCATTCTTTTCTCTCCTTGGGAAATTCACAACTTTACAAATCCTTGATTTCTATGGTTGTTGATGACAAAAATCAACTTCTAACACTTGTAAAAATCAACTATGAGTTAACTCAACCCTGTTCCCCACTCATGGAGTCATAGTCAGTTATTTTTAACCTGGTTGTTCCATCTGTTCTCTAGCATTAAATTTATTAAAAATGTTTTTCGCATACATATGTCCATCAAAAGAGCATAGTTGGTAAGCCAGACTTTTGTCCAACAGTCATAAAATAGTAATTACATACTTTCAAAATCTAAAATTCGAATTTCCAAAAATGGAAATTTATTTTTAGAATAACAACTTTGAAATAATTTATTTTTGAATAATTCGAGGATATCACAAATATTTTTTCTCTAATATTACCCCCTACCCCCATATTATGAGGGTGGGAGTGGGGGGTATTACTAGATAAAACATAATAATATTATGAGGGTGGGAGTGGGGGGTATTATTAGATAAAACATAATATCTCATATATTGGTCTCTATATCTCGTTTGTTTTAATGAAAAAAACATAATTATTCTCTAATGATTATAAATTATGTGAATGTATCAAAGTAATGAATGGTTGTATGTGTACACTCAACAAACTCCTAAAAAATAAAATTGGAATCCTTATTTCTTAACTTTTTTTCTCACAAAAAAACACAAATCCACCATTATTCTATTAGAATCAAGTGTTCTTTCAAGTTACAAAAAGATCAAGAAGATCTATAGTTCTCTTATAATCTCCTAAAAATCCTTGATAGATTGTGTAATACTTTAAGCAAGTTTCTCGAGAGTTTCTATTGGCAACTGTCAATTGCTTTACATAATATCATTATCTTGCTTATCAAAAAAGAAAAAGTAAACTTTCCATCTAGTGTCTAGTTACATTGGAATGTAACTTTATAAAATAAAAAAAAACTATCTATATTTAATACAATCTCTTTAAAGATCTTCTCATAAAAAAACCAACTGAGTGGGATGTCCAATGCTTTTTTGGAGAGTAGATCTGCAACTATGTTCAATTCTTTCTGAATATGCATGAATTTGATTTCTTCAAACATCACCTTTAAGCATCTTATCTGTTCTTTCCAGTTGTGTAAATAAATTAAGTTCAAATTTGAGCGGTCATTAATCTAGTCAATAGTCACTTTGGAGTCTCCAACAACCATCATTTTACTTATGGACAACCTCTGAGAAAAGAATAGAAGCTCCCAAAGACCCAAAATTTCATCTTTCATATTATTACCTTTGCCTCCTACAAAGTGTGTTTTATAACTGTGGTCAAAACTTAATTTTATATATATGATAACTCTACAGTTATAATTAATAGTTGCACCATCAAAAAACCCTATTGTATTTTCATCAAAGAAAATTGGATTTAGGATAAAGTTCACTTTGTATACTTTTCTTGCTCCTTTATATTCCTTAATATCAAGAAAATTTTTAGTGATTGTTCTGGAGTCCTCTCTTTGCCAGTTCTCAAATAAATTAGGTTCAAATTTGAGTGGTCATTAATCCATTAAATAGTCACTTTGGAGTCTCCAACAACCATCATTTTACTTATGGACAACCTCTGAGCAAAGAATAGAAGCCCCCAAAGACCCAAAATTTCAGCTTTCATATTATTACCTTTGCCTCCTGCAAAGTGTTCTTTATAAATGTCATCGGAACTTAATTTTATATATATTCCAGCTCCATAGTTATAATTAACAGTTGTACCATCAAAAAAACCTATTGGATTTTCATCAACAAAAATTGGATTTAGGATAAAATTCACTTTGTCTACTTCTCTTGCTCCTTTATATTCCTTAATAGCAAGCAAAATATTAGTAATTGTTCTAGAGTCCCCTCTTTGCGAGTTCTCAAATAAGAATTTGTTCCTATACTTCCATATTCCCCAACTAACTAGAAAGGGAATATATCTCATCATGAATATTGTGTAAACCAATGCAACAAATTTTCTTCCAAAGTGGAATGCATCCAGGAATCTAAAAATGTGTGAATGAGATATTTGTTATTTTGTCATTAAAAATCTTCATGGTATCAGAGGAAGGACTCTGTAAGAAGTGCATTTTGTACCATTTGATTTTAGAGTTGGGAAAAAGGAGAATAGTTGTTTGAATATGGCTTCCATCAAACTTGAGGACCGGTTAGATGGCATTTCTAACTATTTGCAATGGAAGGTTAGAATGACAACTATTTTTAAAGAAAATATACTATGGGCTCTTGTCACTACTATGATAGTTCCTTCCTCCAACGATCCTATTGCCTTGGATATACATGAAGTCAAAGAGGCCAAAGCTTAGAGACTCATTTTGGATGGAGTAAGGGATCCACTCATCCCACACCTGGTTGAAAAAAAGACAACCAAAGAAAGGTGGGAGGCATTAAAAAACCTATACGAGGCTAAAAATGAAAATCGTAAGATGACACTCAAAGATAAACTGCATTCAATCAAGATGACCATGGGTGAGAGTGTGGTTCCATATCTTACCCGGTTGACACAAGTGAAGGATGAACTAGAATCTATGGGGGAAGTTATCTCATATTCGGAGCTTGTGAGGATAGCCTTGAGAGGTTTTACAGAGGATTGGGAAGTCTGATCCGGATTATTTTCGGCACGAAATGAGAGAGGAGATATAATAAAGAAATGCATAGAGATATCGCATATATCCAATAATATAACAGAAATATATCAAATATGCAACCATAAACACAGAGATACAGTAATACACAATTTTTATTCGTGAAATAAATGTACAGAGGCTGTAAAAATACAGAGTGAAAGACTCACTAGAATGGTGGCAACTTATGTCTGAGAAGAGATGCGACGACTAATCGCATTCGCAATAAGATCATTACAATGAGGCTCTGAAGGCCTTCTTACAATAAAAAGGAATGCCCAAAACCCTAAACATCTGAAAACCTAACACTAGGATATGAAGCGTCAAAAGTCATGTGGGCCCCATTTGGGTAAGTTAGTACATCAACTTCCTGGGGTCGTAACTTTTGCATACGATCTCCATTTTAGGCATGTGATAGCTTGTTGGAAAGGTATTGTCGAGGAGATTCATTTTGGGGGCTCAATCATGCCTTTGGATATCATTGAGAACTTATATCTTCAAAAACCTTCATTTAGGACCTCAAAATGGCCCCAGAAGTTAAAACCTGCTAAAAATAGTAAATTGCCAGAAAATTGTTTCGAGACAGTCAGAAAAGGTGGGTGGCCATCGATATCTTTCTGGATCAAAGTATTTGTTAAATGCATTGTGGGATGTGAAAAACATACAGATTGGTGCAGACTTTGGGATGATTTCACTTAGGAGGAGATCCGGGTGAATAGAGAGAAGGGAAGAGAGGGAGCTACTGAAGAGAACTTTGTTCTTTTGTCAAAGGGAAACGGAAAAGGTAAGAAGGGTTCCAGGATTGATATCAGCAAAGTTATTTTCTTTTCATGCAATGAATATGGCCACTATGCATGTAACGCCCCCAACCATCAACCCCCATGGTCGGGCCAACGCTACTTCGCGGAAAAACACTTCTGTAACACATTATGCATTCTAATGAACTTAAAACGCTTAATTACACTTAAAAAAGAATTACTGATAGAATTTCAGAGTTAATGGAAATAACAATAATTCATATGCACAAAAAATATGTGATAACATTGCAAGAATCATAGGTATGCAATTTAATTAATTACAGAATTACAAAACATAATGACACTTATCTTTGAAACTGTCACGCACCACCAACTGTATCTAGACCTTCCACAAACCTCCCAGACATAGACCATGCTGCTCATCACTCTCAACAGTAGGTCACCCCTCTAGCTGGGACTAAGCTCCACCGGGTAAGGAATCCTAGGCTAGGTAAGGTTTACAAGAAGAATACACGTAAAAGAAGGAGGATTCTCTCCCAGGAACTAGTTATGCCTACTGCCCACAAACTCTCCTTCCCCACATGCCTGTCCCACCCCAGGAGTATACACCTTCTTTGTCACCTCGACAGTCCTTCGGCTGCTAACCTCCCTTGCCTTGGGCTTCAGCAACAGACCGGACCGGAAATCTCTGAGTTCTGTGGAAGCTACAGGGTTCCTTCCAGGAGCTCTATCCTTCCTCTGCACACTTATCAACTAGAGAGAGTCACCCAGAGGTTTGACAACCTACTTCTTCAATTTTGTTCCATCACACAGAGAACAATAGTAAGACTCATCAGAGGACAGATGAAAGTAGCCAATTACACTTAGCCAAGGGACTGCGTGACCACAACAGTCCACAGTTAAAACACACACAGAATGGATGATTACGATTTGTCCAGGGTTCAACAGACACACAGGAGACTTAGCTCAATCCATAGGTTTACCACTGGGTTTCACAGTTTTAGATTTTAGAGCTGCGTGAGTTATGTCGCACTCCGACACAGAGGTCACACGGTTCAGACAACCCAAAGAAGAATGGAGGACCAACCCCCGGACTCAGGTGGCAGATCGAGGAATGAAGGACGAACCCCCAACACGACTTACTTCTCTGGTTTTAAATGCATGCGCCTAGGTCAACAGTTGTCTCCCTGGGGCTGCATGTTTCCCATCTTGCACACATTTCCCTTCCAACAACTTAGGATAAAACATATGCATTTTCACTGCTTTGGAATAATATTTAATTATTATTCCCAAGGACTTAAGCCCTCAAGCTTAGCTCCTCTTCTAACCTTTCAGCCCCCTCTCCCTTACCCAGGATTTGTGGAAGCTTAGTCCCTAATCACTCATTCATCTTGGTCGGTCCACACACAGAGATGTTTTTGTATTAAGATTGTGCATAATTACATGTACAAAAAGTAGGCTCCTAGCCCTCAACACTTAGACTCCCTAGCCTAAATAACACATAAGCCCACTAGCTTATATAAACTTGGCTCACTAGCCTATAAAAAAAAATTACAATTCATAATACAATTGGGGCACGTCTTTGGGGTATTACAATCCCCTCCCCTTATTTTTGCATTGTCCTTAATGCAACTTTCACATAGTATTTGCAAGATTTCCAAAATCTTCAAAAAGGTGCGAGTATTCTTCCCACATAACATCTTCATGTTCCCATGTTGCGTCCTCAGGACCATACCAGGAGGGTCCACATCACCGTCAACGACGTCATCAGGTCTCACCATGCTCACTTTTTTTTTCGACCCACTAGAACGTGGTACACACCCATGTGTCCACATCCATTCCAAGTGAAATCCAATGGTTAGACCTCTCTAAAATCTATGACGCAGATCCTTTCGGCATTTTGGAGTTTTGAGGTTTTAGGGTTCCATGCCTAAATTCACTCTATTTTTCCCCGACAACTGAAATCATGTAATCACGACTTACCTTCTCCTTGATCTAATTGGTCAAGCCTTATACTCATGATCTATGGTGTAGATCGTTTTGGAACTTTCGGGGTTTTGGGCATAAGGAGTTCATGCATCCACACATCTCCAACTTTCATTTTCCAAAATTCCGAAATTACGGTCCATTCATCTACGTGATCCAATGGTCAAGTTCCTCTCCTACGATCTACGGTGTAGATCGTTTCAGGATTTTGGTAACTGGGAGTTCACGATGCAGTGACTCCAAATCTCTTGTCACTTCAATCCCCAAATTCCGATACGAAAATTCATGTATGAGATCAATGGCTGTGAGCCTCCCCTGATCCAACAATCCATATATCTCCCATGCTTACACCTATCAAATATCTTCAGCCATAACTTCCTCGCTAGGTGGCTGGATCCAATGGCTCACGGGATTTCGACACTTCTTCCTGGAAGCGCTCCACCGTCCGATTATACCCTTGTTAATCTCTTTCGCAATTCAGGACTTGGAGTGACCAAGAATTTGGCCAGCGCTCCGAGTTCACGATCCCTAAATTCACAAAATGATCCAACGGTTCTGGTGTGGAGTTCTCTCTCTACTGTGGCCATATACCACACCGGCTATAGTTTTATAATACCACTACACCTCCTGAGCTTTGTAACATGATCAAGTAGTCCGTTGACACTCCGAAACATTCTGAGGTCTGAAATTAGTCCTCCAAACATAATTTCTTCTCAAAACCTCGGTCCAAAGACCACTTATCCGGCCAATCCAGGCTCAACGTTGAAACTAGGCTTTGATACCATACTGTAACGCCCCCGACCATCAACCCCCATGTTCAGGCCAATGCTACTTTGTGGAAAAACACTTCTGTAACAGATTATGCATTCTAATGAACTTAAAATGATTAATTACAGTTAACACAGAATTACTGATAGCATTTCAAAGTTAATGGAAATAACAATAATTCATATGCACAACAAAATATGTGATAACATTGCAAGAATCATAGGTATGCAATTTAATTAATTAAAGAAATACAAAACATAGTGACACTTATCTTTGAAAATGCCATGCACCACCAACTGCGTGTAGACCTTCCACGAACCTCCCAACCTTAGACCATGCTTCTCATCACTCTCAGCAGTAGGTCACCCTTGAGTTGGGACTAAGCTCCACTGGGTAAGGAATCCTAGTCTAGGTAAGGTTTACAGGAAGAATACACATAAAAGAAGGAGGATTCTCTCCCAGGAACCACTTATGCCCACTATCCACAGACTCTCCTTCCCCACATGCCTGTCTGACCCCAGGAGTATACACCTTCTCTATCACCTAGACAGTCCTTCGACTGCTAATCTCCCTTGCCTTGGGCTTCAGCAATAGATCGAACCGAAAATATCTGAGTTTTGTGGTAGCTAGAGGGTTCCTTCCAGGAGCTCTCTCCTTCCTCCGCGCACTCTCTCACTTGGAGAGAGTTTCCCACAGGTTTGACAAACTACTTCTTCAAATTCATTCCATCACACGGAGAACAATAGTAAGACTCAGCAGAGGACAGATGACAGTATCCAATTACACTTAGCCAAGGGACTGCGTGACCACAACAGTCTGCACTTAAAACACACACGGCATGGATGATTACGATATGCCCAGTGTTCAATGGACACATAGGATACTCGGCTCAATCCATGCGTTTTAGAGATGCATCAGGTAGGTCACACTCTGACATAGAGGTCACATGGTTCAGACAACCCACAAAAGAATGGAGGACCAACCCCTGGAATCAGGTGGCGGATCGAGGAATGAAGGATGAACCCCCAACACAGCTTACTTCTATGGTTTTAAATACATGCACCTAGGTCGACACATGTCTCCCTGGGGCTGCATGTTTCCCATCTTGCAAACGTTCCCCTTCCAGGAACTTAGGATAAAACATATACATTTTCACAGCTTTGGAATAATATTTAATTATTATTCCCAAGGACTTAAGCCCTCAAGCTTAGCCCCTCTTCTAACCTTTCAGCCCCCTCTCCCTTACCCAGGCTTTGTGGAAGCTCAGTCCCCCATCACTCATTCATCATGGTCGGTCCACACGTAGAGATGTTTTTGTATTAATATTGTGCATAATTACATGTACAAAATTCAGGCTCTTGTCCCTCAACACTTAGGCTCCTTGGCCTAAATAACACATAAGCCCACTAGCTTGTATAAACTTTGCTCACCAGCCTATAAAACAAAATTACAATTCATAATACAATTGGGGCACGTCCTTGGGGTATTAGAATGCAACACAGTGTCCCAACATGAAGGGGACAATGGAGAAGAAGAAGGAGAAACAGGTAGCAACCTCTGCAGAGGTAAATGACTTTAGTGAGAAGTTTGAGAAAGAGTTTTCTCTTGTCTCCATTGTTTCTAGTGGAAACAACAATAGCTTTGAGTTTGATAGGACTTGGATAGTGGAAAGTGGGGCCACTAGTCATATGATAGGAATGTTGGTCTCATTTTTTTTCATATCTGAGATTGGTCCTAGTCATGTCGTGAATGGGACTCACCAGATTAGAGGAGTCGGTAGTGTCAGGTTTCTGTTGGACTTCAGACAGACCATGGAAGTTGAAGGGGTGTTGTTTGTACCAGGGACAAGAGTTAATTTCCTCTCAGTCTCGGCTCTAGCGGATGTTGGATATGTAATCACTTTCAAATTTCGATATGTTCATATTCATGCAATAGATGAGGTTCCCATGAGGACAGTTTTGATTGGAGAATAGAGAGGCAGAGTATACAAAGTGCTTGGTGAGCCTCTGAAATGTTAGCTAGGTTAGATATATGACTCAGAGGGAGAGAAAGAAGGTCAAAGTACTGAAGGTGCACCTGAATGTCAGTCCTCAGTTTAGGGATCTAGTACTAGCAGAAAGATAAACTAGTATGAGTTAAGTGAGTCAGAAAATGCTCGAAGATGAGATAGGATTTCTCGAAGCATCAGTAGAAGACACAGTTCCACCAGACCAGTTTAGATGCAGCATTCAGGTTCAGAGGGAGCAACCACTGCAGATAGCTTGGAGTCCGAGAATGGTCCTGGAAGTGGTAATGTCAGGAGGACCTCCCTCGTTAAGAGGGAGTGTTGAAAAGTAACAATGGATGTCCTCATTCATGTTTTGTGTTTTGTCATGGGGGGGACATAAAGTCATATTTCCTAGACATGTTTTATTTGTAAAGTGACTTTTTAAATAAAGTTCTTTTATAAAGTGAATTTACTTTATAACTTAGTGTGATTTTAAGTTGTTGGACCCAAAAGTATTTAATGAAAATTTATTACTTTTTTGTAATTAATGAGGAGCATTAAATATCATCCCTCAGATTAGACTTATGATAGCCATTAGATTGAGTTGGTTATGTAAGTTAGGGTTTCTTGGGAAAATAGAAGAGTACATATACATGCTTAGGAATGTGAGAAGAACACACAGTAAAGATAAAAGAGAGAGAGATCAGATTTCTGGAGAGTTTAAGAGCACAGTTTTCAAAGTTAATTTGAGTGGACGGTTCCCAAGGCAGTGCAATTATAACAGTCCGTACAACAGAAGGAAGGACAACCCAACATTGAAAAGACAGTCTGTACAGCAAGAGGGAGGCATGATTTCCAAGGAAGAACTTCGTACAATCTGTATTGTACTTGTTGTAATGCTTCCCGAGGCATATTTTGTGCATTTATTGCTATTGTTTTTATCTGTATAGTGACACGATTTCCCAGAAATCGAGGTTTTGTTTGGTTGGCACATGTGGGAATTTGAAGTTTGATGGCACAAATTTCTAGAAAGAAATCATATTGTTCAAATAAGTTCATTTGCATTTCTGATTTACAGTTGGAATTATTAAATTTCTGGGTTGTAAGAAATTTCAGATCTACTCTTGAATAATAGAAATAATCTCTCTAGGGTTTTCCCCACAGTGGGGTTTTTTCCCTCGTCATTGGACCAAAAATCACTTGTCTATTTGTTTCCTTATCAGAGTATGGGTTAATGATTTACTTGACTTAAGTGTTTTAGGTTTCAGTTGCTTTCAGTTTTAATGGCATTTATTAAAAGACTAAAATTTCAGGTTAGTCAAGTGTTTGACGAAATGTGTGAATGAGATATTTGTTATTTTGTCATTAAAAATCTTCACTCAAGACCATTGCACACTCCATGGACTGCTCAGATTGTAGCGCGTTGTGAATAAACACTTAATAAAAACATTTACGAAAGCATAATTAAACGATGAAATAACACAGAAACTTGTCAAAACACAAAATACTTGATATTAATGAACATCGGTGCAATGCGCTCAGATCACAGAATACAATGACAAAATGAGCTTGGCTCTAATACTTCTTCTGTCAACTCTTCAACTATTGTTGGTTCTCTCTCTGTTTCTTATTTTTTCATGAACTACTTCTCTTCAGTATCTACTATGCATCCCTCTCTCTCTGTTCTAACTGAAACGACTCAGACTAATATAGACTTCTTACAGAAGCTAAGACCAACTCAACATTAAATACTACCATAACTACGACTCACTCTTCAACCACTTAATTTAATTCGAGAAGATAGAATTCAGCTTCATTTATAGTTCTCATGTTTGCCAACTAACTTTTGATTAGATGTGCGACTTTGCACTTGCAGACTGTCAACTGTCTGACTGACATTTTGGCTACTGATAGGTTTTGGCTGAAAGACAAATCGGTAGAAATGTGAAGATGTCACCGACTTGTAATTACAATTTCCAACATATTTTTCTTCAGCATTCAATCTTTCCATGTGAGAAGGAAGTTGACTGTAATATTGTGTATTTTTTGTTGTTTCTCTGATGTAGGTATAGACCATAACTTCTTTTGTGTCCAGGAACAGGTTGGTTGTTGCGAATGAGAAATGTTGAAGTTGAAAACGTGGAAGAACAATCAAAAAAGGAAAAGAAATAATATGTCCATTGTGGTATCTCCATCATTTTCTTTTTCTTCCTGTTTGCATAATTTTCTAAGCATTGTTTGGAAATAACTTGTGCCACACAAATTAGAAGATGACCAAAATAGTGGATGTTGAGAACTATCAAATGAACATAAGGTCGAGTGTAGATACCAACATCTACGAAGTGCTAAGTAACAACAGTTTTTTCAGATTAGGTGATTTTTCATACACTGCAGGGCTGTCTGTTTTATGCATTTTAATTTCTTTTGCATTTCTGTTATTCTTAAGTTGAGCTGCCCCATGGAGTGGTGGATCACTTCTTCTTGTGCTTTCACAATGAAAACTTTGATTTGTTACAATCATTTCAGTATGAATTGGCATCTGACATTGCATGGCATTCATGGTTTTTTAAATTCAACTGTTGACCATGTGTCCATTATTGAAAAAAGATTTGTGAAATGTTAACTTAACACAAGATACATTTTTTAGAGTCATGTCCACTTATCCTCGAGATTCATATGAGTGTCCCAACACCACCCAGTCATTCGTCCATGAGATAAAAGTTGCGGCTCTTTTCAGGCCAACCTTGGTGGTGACACCCCTCAGAAGAAGGAGTTGGATAAGCCATGGCAGACGCCTACCTCGGCCCCCGTTTACTCGCGTCAAATGAAGACAGTGACTCCCAACGCATAAACGATCTGCTAATCTGATAAATATAGTTTAACTTCAACAGGCTGACTATACACTGCCAGCTGTCCTAGCCAGTTGTACTTTCTATTCTTGATTTTCTTGAGCCTATTTAGCTCAGCTATTTCTGATTGCATAGTACTTCTTCAGACTAAATTCTTCATGTACTCGTTTTGTACTTTTCTTCTTATATTCTAATATATTGTTTTCTATTCTATTCTTTCCCTCTGCATTTCTTACTTCACGATTTGTCATGGTATCAGAGCTACAGTAGTAAGCCTCTCCACATAGGCTGGAGGGAAACATGATCCTCAAAACAGCGCAGAGCTTACATGGATCTTGAGAGCATTCGACACAGACTTTTCACAAGGCTTGGAGAGTTGTCCGTCATACTCTTGAAAGATCCTCGCAGGAAACTTCCACAAGGAATCTGTCTGTTCACTCTCTAAAGATCATTGTAAGAAGCTCACGTGACGTAGCAGAGCGTACTACGCTCGAAATTTTCAAGGAGCAGAAACACAAGGAGGAAGCGGAGACTGAGAAGAGAGAAACAGTAAAGATTCTAGGACAATTTTCAAGAATCATCAAAGATACACAAAGAAGAGCTGCAGGACGCAGGAACATTTGAAGAACTCGAAGAATTCATTCAAATTCATTAAAGATTCCTGAAGAAGGAAGAATCGTTTAAAGATTTACGAGAAATCGCTTAAATCTGTCAAAGATTGCAGCAGAGAACAAAGAACTCACAAAATTCTTTCAAATCTTTGAAAGATTCATGAATTTTTCTTCCGCAGAAGAAAATCCTTGAAAAGGCAGTAAAGAACGCATCTCAGGTTCAAAGAACAACCGTCGCGGCCATAATATTTGTCCTATGAACAGATCCAAGGTGGAAATCCAATTCAGAAGGGACGAGGAGAGTGCGGAAAAGGAAAAATAATTTCAGTCGTTAGATCTTGCACAGAGGCTCGACAGCCGTTGGATCAGTGAGAAAGTGCACGAGGTTTAGTCCTCTGAAGTGCACTGGAGAAATTTTGACTTGTGAAGTCGTGAAATCCTGACATCATTTGGATCATCCATGAAGAGACACGTGGTGAGATCTTGGCATTTCACTGACTCTCAAGGTGAAAAGGTCAGAAGACTGTTGTGAGAATTCGTGAATCGCGAAATCACGAGTTATTCTGGACCGTTGGATCCCAAAAGATCGTGAGCCGTCGATCTTATCACATCACAAAATTGGGGATTGGGATTTGGATGAGCAAAGGAGACTACTCTCCAAAAACTCTGATACGTGAAATCCTGACATCACGTATCGTGAAATCCCAAGAGGATTGTGAGTCGTCCATCTTAGAGGACAGGTGGCAGCAGATCCAAGTGCCATCATTCGACATTTCGGAGTTCGGGATATCAAAAGTCTTGTTGATGAAAGGTCAGGACACTCCACGGTGAAAGTCCTGAAATATCGAAAAGATCACAGCCGTCCATTTGTTCAGACACGTGGCGAACATTAAGGAAACCGTCGGCATATCGGCTACCGGGGTTTCAAGTTGACAGAGGATTTGGAGTCGCAAGTCGTGAAATCGCGAAACGACAAGGATCGTCCATCTTGAGAGGACACGTGGCAACAATATATGCCTTCGAGGAAAGTACCGAAAGGAAAGGGCCATCGGCATATCGGGATTCGGCGTATCGTGAATCCTAAGGACAAGAAGCACGAGCATTTTGGAATTGCGAAGTCCGAAATCCCGAAAGGAGGAAAGCTCGGTTATGGGGCCCAGCTGATGTCATCTCTTCAAAACGAGGGATTAGGAATATCCACGCTGAAACCCTCGAAGCATACTTGATCCGTCCATCTATTGGGACGCGTGGCAGAGATCGAAGCTTTCGGAAAAAATCCCGATAGGAGAGTCCATCGGCATTACGGGATTCGGAAAATCATGAATCCTGAAGATGAGACGTCTAGAGAATTTGAAGTCTCAAAATCACAAAAAGAGATCAGGACCTTCCATCATAGGAGGATGCGTGGAGGATATCAAAGCATTCGAGAAATTTCCCGGAAGGAAAAGTCATCTATTGGGATATCGGGGTTCGAGAGATCAGGGATTCCATGGACAAGAGATCCAATGCATTTTGACATTTGAAACCCCGAATTTTGGAAAAGAGGTATGACTATGGTCATATAAGGCAAGGTCGCATGGACCATGATTCTATCCTAGAGGGCTAACTGAAGTCAGAGAAAATCGGGATTTCGAAGCCAAAAAAAAACCCTGAAAGAAAGATAAGGCCACGGTCTTGTGAGAACTGGTCACATGGACTAGGGAAGAGCCAGGAGGGGCTAAGGCGAGCAAAGCCATATCAGGAAATTGGTAAATTGGAGATCAGGGATTCAAGAGGGCAAAGAACCGGAAAATCCCGTAGCACTTTAACCTTTCAGCGTGTGGTCACATTGGTCAGAGACTAAGGGCTAATTCATGGCCGATAAGCTCTCATCGACAATCGTCGTTTCGACAATCGGAAGTTGGAGAGTTCAAAAGTCTCATCTAATGGAGTTTCAAAACCACTACAAATTACATGCAGGAGCTAGGTAAGTAAGAATTTTTTTCTGTTTTGTTGAATTCCTTAAAAGATGGCGACGTCTAGCAATTTAGGACCAACACAGGGTCTGATTCTTATTGGAAAGAACTATGAGTTCCAGTCTCTTCGGATGATATCCTTCTTGCAAGCACAAGAGTGTTGGGATCCAGTGGATCATGGATATGTGGAACCAGATCCAGCAGACCTATCCACCATGACAAATCAGCAGAAAATTGCTCAAGCATCACAGAGAAATAGAGAAAATAAAGCTAAATTTTGGATTCAAAATTCTGTGGATGACTCGATTTTTTAAAAAATCATAGGTGCTAGTACTTCAAAATAGGCCCGGGACATCCTTAAATATGTCTATCAAGGAAACGACAAGGTCAAAACAATTAAATTGCAGACCTTGAGAATGCAATTCGAGACTCTAAGGATGATAGAGTCCAAAAATGTGGATCAGTTCATGACCAGAGTCATGGGCATCGTGAACCAGATCAGATTGACTGGTGAAACCATCATTGTTCAACGCATTGTTGAGAAAATCCTTAGAAGTTTACCAAAGAAATTTGAAATGGTTGTAATAGAAATCCTTGAATCCAAGGATCTATCAAGTTTTTCAATAGATGAACTAATTGGTTCTCTAGTGACACATGAGACCAGACTGCATCTCACAGATGATTCAATCTCTAATGCTTTCAAAAATCAATTATCCTTCAGGAGAGGGAGAGGCAGAGGAAGAAGCAGAGGTCACCAAGGCAGAGGGAACAATCAAAGTAACCCTCACTCCAGTGGGGGTAACAGACAACAATATCTGAATCAAAATTTCCAAGGTCAAAGACAACAGCAACAAAATCAACATCAAAATTTCCAGCCTCAAAGAGGCAGAGGGAGAAGATCAAATGACAAAACAAGCATACAATGCTATTACTGCAAAGAGTATGGGCACTATGAATCTGAATGCAGGAAGAAGTAGGCAGAGCACATGTGTCAAATCACAAAGGAGAAAACTCAGGAGGTATGTTTCTTTCATGCCACAAGACTGAACAACAACCTAAAGATCTCTGGTTGCTGGACAGTGGATGCAACAATCACATGACAGGTAACAAAGATTTACTTTCATGCATTGATTCTTCAATCTCATCTGATATTACACTTGGAAATGATTACTTGGTCAAGGTTCAAGGAAAATGAACTGTTACTATTCTTACTAAACAAAATGTCAAGAAAGACATAAGTAATGTCTATCATGTTCCAGATCTGAAACATAATTTTCTAAGTGTAGGACAACTCATTGAACATGGCTATAAGGTACTTTTTGAGGGAGCATCTTGCAAGATATATGACAAAATCCCAAGCAGAAAATTGATTTATGAAATCTATATGACTCCGAATAGGATGTTGCCCCTTACCCTCAGAACTGCAAATCTGATTCAACCATATGCATAGAGTGCATCCACCCTGAATGAAACTCTGGTTTGGCATACAAGATTTGGACATATACCATTTAAGAGTCTAAGTCTTCTTCAGAAGAACTCCATGGTCAAAGGTCTTCCTATCTTTAAAGAGCAAATTCTGCCATGTGAGTCTTGCATACTTGGAAAATATAAGAGAACTAGTTTTCCACAGTCTTCCAATCAAGCCAAACATCATCTTGAACTTGTTCACACTGACCTATGTGGACCAATGAAAATAGAGTCAATAGGTGGTAGATTTTACTTTCTAACGTTTATTAATGATTTCAGCAGAAAAATATGGATCTATTTTCTCAGACACAAGTCTAAAACTTTTGCAAAATTCAAAGAATTCAAGGCAGAAGCTGAAAAACAGAGTGGCAAATATATCAAAGCACTCAGGTTAGATGGAGGAGGAGAATACAACTCCAGATAATTTTCAAATTTCTGCAAATCACAAGGCATTATCATGCAAACAACAACCAAGTATACTCCACAACAGAATGGAGTGGCTAAAAGGAAAAATCAGACAATAATGAATATGGCAAGAACACTTCTTAAAGAGAAAAGTTTTTCAAATAGGTTTTGGGCTAAAGCAGTAGCATGCTCAGTTTATCTTTTGAATAGATCTCCAACCACCAAACTAAAGATGAAAGTTCCTCAAGAAGCATGGAGTGGGACAAATCTCAATGTAGCGCATCTAACGACATTCAGATGCATAGCATACGCTCAAATACCTTCTGAATTAAGGAAGAAACTTGATGACAGAAGTGAGAAATGTATTTTCACTAGATATAGTGAAACATCTAAAGCTTACAGGATTTACAATCAAATCACCAAGAAATTAATTCTCAGCAGAGATGTAAAATTTCTGGAAAATCAATTCTGGAATGATTTAGAAAATCAGCAGATGGACAGTCAATATCCATTGCTACCAAGTTCTGAAAATGCAGAAAATTCAGGACAACAAGTACCTCAAACTATTCTTCCAAGATTGCAGGATAACTCAACTTCCAGCAGAGAATCATTCTTTGAACCACAAAATTAGAGAACTTGAAGTTTGAGAGAAATCCATCAACAATTGGATGACTTTGAACAACACAACCTTTTTTCTTTAATGTCATGTCAACCTACATCCTTTAAGGAAGCAGCTAAGAAGCCACATTGGGTTCAAGCCATGAACCATGAAATTGACTCCATTGAGAAGAACAAGACATGGGATCTTGTTGATTTGCCAAGTCACAAGAAGAGTATTGGTGTCAAATGGGTTTACAAAACTAAACTCAATGAAAAAGGGCAGATCGAAAAACACAAGGCAAGACTTGCTGAACCTGGTACTGATTATGGTGAAACTTTTGCTCCAGTAGCAAGATTAGATACTGTAAGGACTCTATTGGCCATAGCAGCACAACACAAATGGCAAGTATACCAGATGGATGTCAAGTCAGCATTCCTGAATGGTTTCTTAGAAGAAGAAGTTTATGTCGATCAGCGACTTGGATTTGAAGTCCAAGAGAAGCCAGCCAAAGTATATCAGTTGAAGAAAGCCTTGTATGGCTTAAAGCAAACTCCAAGAGCTTGGTACAACAGAATTGACACTTATCTGATCAAAAGTGGTTTCAACAGAAGCCAAAATGAGCCAACTCTTTACACCAAAACAGATCAACATGGTAAAATTTTGATTGTATGTTTATATGTTGATGACATGATCTATACGGGAAATCTTGAGTTAACAAATTTTAAACATGCCATGCAATCTGAGTTTGAGATGATAGATCTTGGCATAATGAAATATTTTTTAGGGATTGAGGTTCATCAATCAGCCAAAGGCATTTTTGTCTGTCAGCAAAAGTATGCAGCAGACATCATCAAAAGATTTTGCATGGAAGAATGCAATCTAGTAGAAACCCCTATACCCCTAGGCACAAAATTGAGCAAGAATGATGAAGGTCCTACAGTGGACTCTACCCTGTACAAAAGTTTAGTAGGAAGTTTGTTGTATCTTACAACAACTAGGCCTGACATCATGTATGCAGCCAGCCTTATTTCTAGATTCATGGAATCCCCTAAAGATTCTCATTGGAAAATGGCAAAACGAATTCTCAGATATGTAGCAGGAACTCTCAATTTTGGCTTATGGTGCACTAAATCTGATAGTAATCAACTTTCTGGTTACACAGACAGTGATTTTGCAGGCAACCTAGATGACAGGAAAAGCACATCTGGACATGTTTTTCAACTGGGCATGAACCTAATCTCATGGGCATCAAATAAGCAACCAATTGTTTCAATATCTTCTACAGAGATAGAGTATGTCACTGCTACCTCAGCTTCCTATCAAGCTGTGTGGATGAGAAGAATATTGAAAGATATGTCACATACAGAAAAGGATCCAACTCCTATTTTCTGTGATAATACTTCAGCAATTGCTCTATCCAAAAATCATGTATTTCACAAGAAAAGCAAACACATTGACACTTGTTTTCATTTAATACGCGATGTAGTCAATAATGGTGATATTGTACTACAATTCTGTGGTTCTCGAGATCAGTTTGATGATATCTTTACAAAACCACTGGGAAAATCCGTTTTTCATTTTCAGAGACAACACTTAGGCATAATCAGTGCTGATGTTTGTAACTGTTGAGTTTAAGAGGGAGTGTTAAATATAATGTAACCTCAACAGGTTGATTGTACACTGCCAATTGTCCTGGCCAGCTGTACTTTCTATTCTTGATTTGCTTGAGCCTATTTAGCTCAGCTATTTCCCATTTCATAGTACTTCTTCAGACTAACTTCTTCACGATCTTCTTCATGTACTCATTTTGTACTTTTCTTCTTATATTCTAATATACTGTTTTATGTTCTATTCTTTCTCTCTGCATTTCTTACTTCACAATTTATCATAATCTAGCTGAATCATAGGGCTCCTTTGGTGTAGACGAAAGGCTCAACGGGATTTGTTACCATCGGGTTTCAGAGATTTGTCCGAAAGCCCAAATTTAACTCGAGGTGGGAGAACCTTGTGCAGAACCTGAAACTATTTTCGCAAATCGTTGAACATAATATTTACTCTCCTATTCTTCGCGTTCTTCATGGATTTTGTTTGTAGGATTCCCAGATCAATCCATGGAAAATATACTATATAAACCACGTAAAGCAGAAAATCCCTAGATGGTTCCATGATGTGTTAAAAGAGATCTCAACATCTCTAATTTCCTAGGGCCGCAGGCCCATTATAGTCTGTGTAGCAACTTCTTCAAATCTTCTAGACTTTATGTATTCTAGGGCTAGGTCTGACAATAGACTTTAGGTTGTACTCTACAATATTATAATCTTAATTCATTCCAGAACATCTATTTTGATTTATAAGGTAGTAAAAGAGGTGATATCAAAATCTAAGAATCATATTTTGTTTCATTAGCCTCTAACAACACATATCTATATTTCTGTAACAATAGGTCAATTGTCTATTTGATACCTATTTCTTTTGTTTGTTCTATCTCACATTCATTCATTAGGAAGGTTATTTATTTGGTTTGTTTTCTCTCGTATTCATTCTTAGGACTGTAGAGATCTGTGGATGTTAAGACATTACAAAATTACTTTCCATTTCTTGTTAGGAGGTTATAATGACATAGTTGTTGTTTTGTTAGTTACTTGATTAGCTACATGGAAAGAATGATTGTTTTTATTATTTTAATTTAAATTTTCCATTGTTTTCCATTTCTCATTTGCTTATTACAAATTAGGGATATGGTAGCATTATGAAAAGTACTAACATATTCTTGTTGAATTTATGTACTTTGTCTACCTATTTCATTATTTCAGGGAAGGGGTGGAAATGATGATTGTTTTAGTAGGAGTGAAGTAATATACATTATGACTTTGTATAGTTAATTTAGATCTTCTTAACTTTATATAGAAACAAATTAAACATTTTGAGATGAAAACTCTTTTAGAGTGCAAAAATTTGAGTAAACCATAGTACTTAAAGGGATTTGATCCCTCTTGAATCTTGATACATATGGGTTGATCCTGTTCAATCTTGATCTGTCTAGGATGAACATGGATATAGGATAGTTCCAATGGCATAATACTTTGTCAAAATGCTACATTCAACTAAAAACTTATATCATTCAAATTTACTAAGTATTATACATGATCTAGAGAGTAATATCTAGAATGCCACATCAAAAGTAATATGAAGAATAAGATGAATCAAATTATAAAGTAACAATATTCAATGATGAAGAAGTTGAATAGTGATAAAGTAATATGACTTAAATAATAAATAACATATATATTACAGAGTGATGGATCATAATATATATCTTTTAGCTATTCCTTTATCCATGCTTACTAGATTTGCATCTTTTCATAAGGAGCATCTAAAAAATGAGGTTGAAATTCAAGACTATTCAAACATTTTGAATCCATTTCTTTCTTGATCATAACTTCTTCCTAATATTAATTTTCTTTATCCAACATCATATGTTTCTTATAATTCTATTTATATTTTACAACACCATCTTTATGCATTGTATTTATTAATGCATTATATTATCAATGCATTCTACACATATTAGGGTGAGTGCACTAAGTTGGTGGATGATAAAGTGGCAATGTGGAGAGCACGAAAGCCTCCACTCAACGAGCCACATTCCCATGAATATGTGCATGTTCTCAATAATGTGTGTGTGTTCCTAAGAAACACGTGTCCAAGAATGTGTGTGCGTTCCTAAAAAAATAAAACATTAAAAAACATGCGCGTGTTTAGGAATGTGTGCACTTTTGGAACGTGGACACTTTCCAAAAGCACTCATGCATTATTAGAAGCAAGAATATGCAATATTTCATGTTAACATGAAATATCTCTCTCTACCCCCTCC
>ML785750.1:390578-461358 GCA_009831015.1 Picea engelmannii
ATTAAATTAATAATGTTTAGATTTTTTAATCTATTTTTGTTTTGACATCTATCAAAATCCTAAAATACATACCTCTTTTATTTTTTCCATAACTTTTTGCCAGCTTCATTATTTATAAAATGACTTATATATTGCACTAGAAGAGGCTGATATCTATGATATGAAAAAAAAAATGGATGTTAAGACCCTCGTAGCCTGCACAAACAGAAGGCGTTGTAATTTCAAGGATATATTAACTTTCATAATTTTAAAAAATATAAAATTAATATTATAAATTTTCAAAAAATACACCACACTACAATAATGGGTTCTCTACCATTATACAAGTTCTTGGAATGAAATTACATCATCAAGGTACTCAACACCCGCAAGATAAAAAACATATACCTTATATTTTGCTGGAAAAATAACATACCACTATTATAAAAATCAAATTTTACATAGTTATTCACAATATCTATGAATACAAGTTGTATATTCGGAAAGCTAATTGAATTTCCTATGTTTCATATTTTTACACCATATTCAAATCCAATGTAAACGTACCTTGAATAATACCTCCAAGTTAAAAAATTGTTGTTTTTCCATGTTTTCATGGCCACAAATGTGTTATGAGAGACCATCATTAACTTGCACTCACCCATTAATATTATAAAAAGAAAACATGATGAATATTATAGGTTTAATATGTTTTTGCAGGAAACCTTATAATATATAATTGGAAATTATTTCACTCGATAGTTTTGAATATCATTGTGTTGAAATCAATACAATTGTTATTTTATGTTACATCAATATTGAAATAAATAAAACTGCTTGATTTGTCTTCGACATATTTAGTGGCATATATTGTATGAATGATAATTTATGCCACAATAGATTTGGTTATGGTGTATTTTATGTTCTTTCTTTTTATCACTAGTGATTTGTTTCTATTGTGCACTTATCAAGGTGGGGGTGGGGGGTAATAATAGAGGAAAAACTCTAATGAGGGTGGGCATGGGGGGTAATATTAGAGATAAAATATTATGTTTTCTCTAATATTACCCCCAAAAACATATTATGAGGGTGGCAGTCGGGGGTAATATTAGAGAATACATAATATGTTTTATGCTTTCTCTAATATTACCCCGCAAAACATCTTATGAGGGCGGGGGGTAATATTAGAGAAAACATATTTTGTTTTTTCTAATATTACCACCCACTATGTTTTCTTTAATATTACCCACCACCCCCACCATCATATAATATGTTTTCTCTGATATTAACCCCCACTATGTTTTCTCTAATATTACCCCCACTCCCACCTTCATATATGAGGGTGGGGGGTAATATTACAGAAAACATAATATGTTTTATCTAATATTACCCCCATCCCCACATGGGGGGTAATATTAGAGAAAACATAATATGTTTTCTCAAATATTACCCCCCACCCGCACCATCATATTATGTTTTCTCTAATATTACCCCCACCTCCACCCTCATATCATATATATGAGGGTGGGGTAATATTTTTTCTCTAATATTACCCTCTACACTTACCCTCATATATATGAGGGTGGGGGTGGGGAGTAATATTAGAGAGAACATACGAGGGTGGGAGTGGGGAGTAATATTAGAGGAAACATATAACATATGAGGGTGAGGGTGGGGGTAGGTGGTAATATTAGAGAAAATAATATGTTTCTCCAATATTCCCCCCACGCCCACCCTCATATAACCCTAAGGGTGGGGGTGGCGGGTAATATTAGAGAAAACATATTATTTTTTCTCTAATATTACTCCCCACCCCCACACTCATATAACCCGCATATTTATGGGGGTGGGGGTGGGGGGTAATATTAGAGTGGGGGGTAGTATTAGAGAAAACATAATATGTTTTCTCTAATATTACTCCACACCCCCACCCTCATATTATGTTTTCTTTAATATTACCCCCCACCCCCACCCTCACCCTCATATAACCCTAATATATATGAGGGTGGGGGTGAGGGGTAATATTAGAGAAAAAATAATAATTTTTCTCTAATACTATCCCCCAACCCCACCCTTATTATGTTTTCTCTAATATTACCTCCCACCCACACAATATGTTTTCTCTAATATTACTGCCATCCCCACCCTTATTATGTTTTCTACAATATTACCCTCCACCCCCACCCTCATATATGACGGTGGAGGGTGGGGGTGGCGGTGGGGGTTAACATTAGAGAGAACATATTACCCTCATATATAAGGGTGGGGATCAGGGGTAATATTAGAGAGAACATATTACCCTCATATATGAGGGTGGGGGTGAGGGGTAATATTAGTGAAAACTTATTATGAGGGTGTGGGTGTGGGGTAATATTAGAGAAAAAATAATATGAGGCTGGGGGTGAGGGGTAATATTACAGAAAAAATATTATATTTTCTCTAATATTACCCCACACCCCCACCCTCATATTATTTTTTTTGTAATGTTACCCCCCATTCCCACCCTCATAATATATTATGTTTTCTCTAATATTACCCCCACCCCCCACCCCCACCCTCACCCTCATAATATGAGGGTGGGAGTTGGGGGTAATATTATGAGAAAACATATTAACATAATATGATAGAGAAAACATAACAATATTATGAGGGTGGGCATTGTTTTTTCTAATATTACCTCCCACCCCAACCCTCATATTACGAGGGTGGGGGTCAGGGTTAATATTAGATAAAACATAATAATATTATGAGGGTGGGGTTTTTTTTCTTTGATATTACTCCTCACCACCACCCTCATATTATGAGGGTTGGGGTTCATATTATGAGGGTGGGAGGTAATATTTGATAAAACGTAATAATATTATGAGAGTGGAGATTGTTTTCTCTGATATTACCTCTCACCCCCACTCTCATATATTATGAGGGTGGGGGTAGGGGTGGGGATTAATATTACCCCTCACCCCCACCCTCATAATAATATTATATTTTCTCTAATATTTCCCCCCACTCCCACCCTCATAATATGAGCGTGGTGGTGGGGGGATAGTATTAGAGAAAAATATTATGTTAATATTGTAATGTACCCACAAATTATCTACAATTTTTTTTCATTTTTTTTTTATAGAGGGGAAAAAACTATGAGTCTTGTTGTCAACTGCATTATACGTTTGTCCAATGTTTTCAATCATTCATTGCTTGACTATTCTCAATCATTCATTACTTAACACGGCTCTTCATTTCAACTTAAAACTTTATTTAAACTATTAACCAAAGAGAGGACACTACTACTCTCACTATAATGGCACTCTTTCATAACATTCTTGCCTTATACCTGTGGTACCATGACGATTTTCTCCATAGTAGTTTTATTCCTAAAACTATATTAAATCCCTAAAAATAGCTATAACATTTAATCTATTCCATAGTGCATGTCCCATGTCATTTTATGTTATGGTGTATAAGGATTGATCCATATTGAAATTTATTGCTAAGCTAGGAGAAAAATAATAATGTACTCATCATGATGGATGGTGAGATACTGATCATATATGTATAGAACACATTCCTCCCATGAAATTTATACAAGTCTAAACCTAGCCATGTAAATACTAGAGATAATAAGGTTCATTTCAGGTCACAAATCATGGGACCACTCGATAAAGGTATTTACACTTAGTTACTATGAATTCCGGACATATATGACACCCATCCTAACCACACCTTAGTTATACTAACCAGTAAGGTAATTGATACAGTGGCTCATTATAACATAGTAGGTGAAAAGTCAGACTTGCACTTTGGAATTAACGATCTAACACTGGTTCTTCCTCGCATTGAAAGGGATGGAAAACAATTAAAAATGATTACCTACCCAAGTAATCTATGTTCTGATGCTCCAGGGAGTTACCTAATACATTCCATCCACTTCACTGGTTTCACATGGAAATCGAGGAGGGGCATAGTCTGTAACCCTTAGACTCCAAACGAAGGGTTCAAGGAACCATTACGCCCAACACATTATGTCTCTTACCTTTTTTTTTTAGGCTTCCCTCCATGGTGCAGCTTCCCTATGACCTGGTTACTCTGTAGATCCTACTCGAGAGTAAACAAAGATACAACAATATTCTTATGGAATTCGAATGATCTATAAGATGTAAGGTTTTCTACGCATAATAGTTTGTATTTGGAAGAGAGTCTGATATTTCATTTTATTTCTCTGTTAATTATTTATGCCACTTGTCCTATGTCTTGCTCAGTTCATCCAAGTTTGAAACCCATGGCCAAAGCTCCACTGTCGTTTGCACATGACTAAATCCTTCAAGTTTTTCTGCTCCCGGCTAAATTTTAAATGACGGTACAAAAAAAATTGTGAGCTATTGACAGGACAGTTCTGAGTATGGGAAAGAGACTTGGTTGTCTTCTCTTGAGTCCCTTTTTTATTGGATACAACTTATTTCTTCACCATGTCCAACCATCAAGCCAATTTAAGCCACAACCCAAGGTTTAACCATTATACTTAACCATCGGATATATATATATATATATATATATATATATATATATATATATATTATTGTGGTTTCTAGGACATGACTGTAACCCTCAACGCTTCTTCTGTTTACAATTATACCATAATCCTTAGTGGTTTTTCATAGCTCCTTTGTATTCGAGACCGTCTACTCTGTGTGATGTAATGTTGATAGAATGTTTTTCTTTGAATGTTATTGTTGTTATTTGTAGTTACTCACTGGCATTTTATTTCCATAACTAAGAGAACTTCCTGAGTTTGATGAGGAAACATTGTAGATCTATCTCCTTCAAAGTGTTTGTCACTAACTCTGTAATTCCTTCACTTAATATTTCGATTTCCCTAATTTGGGAATCCATCTGTGTACTGTGAGGAAATACTTGTAGATCTATCTCCTTTAAAGAGTTTGTTTTTGTCTCTGTAGTTATACTTTATAATTGGTTTTCAGTGATTGTTCTCTGTAACCATTATTCATGATTATTTTCATTAATTAGTCTTTGTAATAGAACTTGCAAATAATCCTTTGTAACTATTATTTGAATTACTCTCTGATCCAAAAATGGAAGGATTAATTAACAAAATTGACTTAATTAAATGCTTATAAATGATTAAAGAGTTTCACCATTAATAACCATGCTGCAAATTATAGAAGTAGACAACAACAAGAATGATATGAAGACAACAAGAACTTGATAACGGAGTTCTCCAATATGTGGCTACGTCTCTGGGCCCGCTTCCAAGTGGAGGACCTATTTATTGATATTAAATTGCTTAAGTTCTCTTTACAATGGATCTTTGTTGTTAGAAAAAAGCTTCTAATATGTTGTACAAGGCCTCCTTGTGAAGATGCACAAATGCCTCTATAAACTCCTCTCAAAACATGACAAAATGTCCCTCAAAACATGAGAAATGGGTTCAAAACTCCAACTCTTCTTTATATTCCCTAATTCAAAAAGTATCATCTCAAGCTCAATAACCCTGGTTTATATAGTTTTTAGGCTCATATGAGTAACCCAACTTCCCACAAAAATATTTCCTCTTTATTGGATCAAATCCCCTTTCAAATGGCCAAAATATCCTCAAAAATGCACAATCTCGTCCAAACTATAGTGAAATAAACCCAACTGAACATAAAAATCAGAAATATCCCCTAGGGTTGGGCACACGCTAAAAAATGGGGTCATATGGAAGATAAGGTGGCCAAGCACCAGCCCAAAGGGTTGCGTGCTAGCCCTTTTTTCTGAAATCCTTGGTCATGTGGTGTAAGGGTATAGGACCGCGCCCTTGCGGTGCACCTAACCCTGTGGTTCCAAGCTCCAATGCATGTGGGAATGGTTCTATAACTACGTGATTAATTTTTTAAGGGAATGTTTCCTGCGCTCTGTGGCTGTGTGGTCACAAGGTTCAATAAAATGGTGGTTTGGGGCTTAGCCCAAGCCCCCTTCTGCGCCATACATTAATACATATGTCAATAACTATAATGAAGTGGGTTTTAACTCCCAAGCTTCAACATTGGCACGTTGGCCATTGGTACTCTCCCAAGACTTGCACTTGACCACAGGTCATGGGTTCGAATCCCATGAACCCCAACAAAATTTTAAACTTCCATCCAATGATAGGGTGCCACGTGGGAGGCCACGTCTCGGCCATGTGGAACCTCTTCATTTTCCTACATAATGCCACTTGTCAACTTCTGAGTGGATCTATCCTGTGCCCAGTCAAAATGTTGTTGTGTTTCCACATGTCTCAATGCTACATTAGCATGATAAAGTCATGCTTATGTCAGCACTGACCTTTTTTGCATGTTGACCTGTTGATTTTTTACCTATTTGGGAAAACGGTCAAAGTGTGATAACTATCGCATACAATGTCCATTTGAGAAAGTAAATATATTGAAGGAATCAGTGCGACGATCCTGTCGTAATGGAATTGGTTTCATTCAATTCCGAGAACTTTCATTTTTTAGTATTTTTTGGACCAAGGGAGCCTCCTGGATCACTCTCTAAAGCTTTTAACCCTGTATTGGCATCGATAATTGCTTCATTGTAACAAATGTTTGCAATTAATCAACATAATTTTTTATCTCCGTATTGGGCTTCACTATAAAAAATATTTTCCAATACTGTATGTAATTTTTACTATGTATTAGCAATGGTAATTGCTTCACTATAACAAATCTTTGCAATTACTCACCATAATGTTTTTATCTCTGTATTGCGCTTCACTATAAATACTATTTACCATTACTCTTTGTCATTTTTATTTTTCTTATGCTTATGGATATGCGTTTTGATGATGGGTCCCTTTTTTTTGCAAGGGAACCCATCATCCTATTGTGCGCTCACTGCCCCTCCCGAGTTGCGGACTTCACTTCGCAAGGATTAAAGGGATGGTCAAAATTCAACTAGAACTAAGATAAGTACAAGTCATGTTCTTATATTGTTTATATTATTTATTTAATTAAATTGAGTTATAGTATTAATACATGTGTTTTCCCTTTTTCAGGTTGAAAACGTATGCTTCGAATTCGTGAAGGGAAACATCCGATATTCAAAAGGTACGCAAGTTCGACTACATACTGCTCTCTTGCTGATATTTCCTTCCACTGAGAAATGAAAGATTTGTTCTTTCTTATTCTTTCATAGATGGTTGATGTAGATTCTTTAAATTTTGTTTAAACTAGCTACAAAATTATTGGGTATATATATACAACCCCAAATGTATTAATATTTTTCTTGGAAGACAATCTACAAGGTTCTGTGTACATCAACGACCTATCGAATCACCAACAATTCTGAGATTTAATGTATAGATAAATTTTTCATTAATCTATATGTATATATTTTGGACTTTTAATTCATCTACTTTGATACTCAGTTATGACCGCATGAGTTTTCCACACTTCACTAATTCAAGAGATAACATGTAGGAAGAAGTAAAACCAGACAATTTACTTAATATTGTTCTAATATAATTCTAATTACTTTGTATTCACTTGTTATTTTTTGTAGTAATTAGTTTTCATGTGCTAAATATCCATATAGTGATTATATAATTTTATTACATGTACATTTGTCTATGTAGATCCATTTTGTAGCTTACAAACATGTATTATAACTATTACAAGTCAAATCCCACCAAAACATTAATAGGTATTTAAATAGTAGGAAATTTAGAAAATATATTATGGCCATGAGGCACACCTATATAGATCATTCATACATATATAATATCAACCACTATAACATTTCAAAAAAATTAAAAGTACACAATTAAGATACATATCTAAATAATGTTGTTGGGAAAAAAATGGAATATTCATGTTCCACCCAACCGTAGATATGGAACAACCATGTTTACTCTTCCTGATCGCCCCCTAGCCTGACCATGAATCGATAAGGGAAAACTGAGCATCACTCTTTAGCCAATGTCTCACTAAACAGTTCAGAAAAGTTTTTTCCTCACACCAAATGTGCTCATAACAAAAAAACAATTCCTTTTCCCCAACATACTAAGCAACCTCCTGCCTCCACATATGTTGTATATATCTCATTCCTAGAAATTTCCATTCTTTTATCTCCTTGGGAAATTTGTAACTTTACAAGTCCTTGATTTCTAGGGTTGTTGCTGACAAAAATCAACTTCTAACACTTGTAAAAATCAACTCTAAGTTAACTCAACCCTGTTCCCCAGTCATGGAATCATAGTCAATTATTTTTAACCTGGTTGTTCCATCTGTTCTCTAGCATTAAATTTATTAAAAATGTTTTTCGCATGCATATGTCCATCAAAAGAGCATAGTTGGTAAGCCAAACTTTTGTCCAACAGTCATAAAATAGTAATTACATAATTTCAAAAACTAAAATTCGAATTTCCAAAAATGGAAATTTATTTTTAGAATAACAACTTTGAAATAATTTATTTTTGAATAATTCAAGGATATCACAAATATTTTTCCTCTAATACTACCCCCTCCCCCCATATTATGAGGGTGGGAGTGGGGGGTATTATTAGATAAAACATAATATCTCTTAAATTGGTCTCTATCTCATTTGTTTTAATGAAAAAACCATAATTATTCTCGAATGATTATAAATTATGTGAATGTATCAAAGAAATGAATGGTTGTGTGTGTACACTCAACAAACTCTTAAAAAATAAAATTGGAATCCTTATTTCTTAACTTTTTTTCACAAAAAAAACACAGATCCATCGTTATTCTATTAGAATCAAGCGTTCTTTCAAGTTAAAAAAAGATCAATAAGATCTATAGTTCTCTTATAATCTCCTCTAAATCCTTGATAGCTTGTGTAATTCTTTAACCTAGTTTCTTGAGAGTTTCTATTGGCAACTGTCAATTGCTTTACATAATATCATTATCTTGCTTATCAAAAAAGAAAAAATAAACTTTCCATCTAGTGTCTAGTTACATTGGAATGTAACTTTATAAAATAAAAAAACTATCTATATTTAATACAATCTCTTTAAAGATCTTCTCATAAAAAAACCAACCGAGTGGGATGTCCAATGATTTTTTGGAGAGTAGATCTGCAACTACGTTGAATTCTCTATGAATATGCATGAATTTGATTTCTTCAAACATGACCTTTAAGCATCTTATCTATTCTTTCTAGTTGTGTAAATAAATCAGGTTCAAATTTGAGCGGTCATTAATCCAGTCAATAGTCACTTTGGAGTCTCCAACAACCATCATTTTACTTATGGACAACCTATGAGCAAAGAATAGAAGCCCCCAAAGACCCAAAATTTCAGATTTCATATTATTACCTTTGCCTCCTGCAAAGTTTTTTTTATAACTGTGGTCGAAACTTAATTTTATATATACGACAACTCCACAGTTATAATTAATAGTTGCACCATCAAAAAAACCTATTGTATTTTCATCAAAGAAAATTGGATTTAGGATAAAGTTCACTTTGTATACTTCTCTTGCTCCTTTATATTCCTTAATATCAAGCAAAATATTAGTGATTGTTCTAGAGTCCTCTCTTTGCCAGTTATCAAATAAATCAGGTTCAAATTTGAGTGGTCATTAATCCAGTAAATAGTCACTTTGGAGTCTCCAACAACCCTCATTTTACTTATGGACAACCTCTGAGCAAAGAATAGAAGCTCCAAAAGACCCAAAATTTCATCTTTCATATTATTACCTTTGCCTCCTGCAAAGTGTTCGTTATAAATTTCGTCAGAACTTAATTTTATATATATATCAACTCCACAGTTATAATTAACAGTTCCACCATCAAAAAAACCTATTGGATTTTCATCAACAAAAATTGGATTTAGGATACAAGTCACTTTGTCTACTTCTCTTGCTCCTTTATATTCCTTAATATCAAGCAAAATATTAGTAACTGTTCTGGAGTCCTCTCTTTGCGAGTTCCCAAATAAGAATTTGTTCCTATGCTTCCATATTCCCCAACTAACTAGAAAGGGAATATATCTCATCATGAATATTGTGTAAACCAATGCGACAAATTTTCTTCCAAAGTGGAATGCATCCAGGAATCTGAAAATTTGAGGGAGTTTAATATTTATTTCCATATGTATTATGTGGATTCATAATGAATGAGCAGATGAATTATTGTCTCATCATCCTTGAGACAAAAACTACATACAGAAGATCCAATGCCTCCCTATTTCTTATAATTTGCACCAGTGATGATACAGTCCTTCAATCATAACCACATGAAGTAGATTATTTTACTTGGTATATTAACTCTCCATATAGACTTATACCACCATATAGAATTTCCATTGTGTGAATTTCTAGCAATGGATTGATATGATAGGTCAAGAGTAACTATTCCTATAGTCCTCTTCCATGACCATACAATGTATTATTAAGTGTAACTCTGTTGCTTTTCATATTTACAATGTAATTGTTCCATTCATCTTCCAATTCTCCTGATAATCCAAGTTGGTTGGCATATATCCAACTTTGTGATGAGATTAGTGTGTTTGGTAAGGCTACTTGTGCTATGGTATAAATACACCGATTGTTGAGGTGTTCTGTTAAGGATGCTAAAATATTCTATGAAGAATTATCTCTAATGAAAGTATCATTTCCAATTATAACTTGTTTTCCACACCCTATTTGCCAAGCCAACCATTTTTTAATGATATGTAAAGAGCTCCTAATTTTTTTTCCAGAAGATAGAGGCATTAGGGAACTTGCCGTATTCTTTTCATAGCCAGGAGGTCAAATCAACTCCTTTTAAATATTTTATTTTAAGGATTTGACTCCACGGACTATTACCAGATAGTCCTCTCCAATAGGATTTATACCCAATGATTTGGAAAACAATAAAATGTTTCTTATACCCCATCCACCATTTTTTTTATTGCAATGTTTTACCATTTGGATAAGTGAAAACCTGTAGTTTTGTTAGCTCCTCTCCATAAAGCGTTTGCCATAAGTTGTTGTATCTTGTGAAAAATAGAGGAAGGAATCTTTGCTAAACTAATCCAGTACACATGGATACTCTGTAACACAGATTTCCCTAAGACCAATCTTCCACCTAAAGAGATACACCAAAACGTCCAATTGCTAATTAATTTTTCTATCTTCTTAATCAGCCAGTTCCAATCCATTATTATGTAGCCATTTGGTTTTAATTAAAACCCTAAATATTTCATACCTTCCTCAAGGTTGTTGAACTATATGTTGAACACTGAAATTATTCTCTATTTAAGACTAGGTTCAATGTTTTGTGAAAGAAAAACTATTTTTTGATAGTTTACCTCCATACCCGAGGATGTACAAAAAAGAGTTAAGACATATTTGAATTCCATCCAGCATTTGTAATTCCCTCCACCTAGAATTAAGACATCATTTACGAAGAGAAGATGTGACAAAATGTTTTTTGTGGTGACTTTGAGGCTGTGAAAGGTCCCTTATTCAACAAATTTCTTCAATAATATAATAAGACATTCTACAATCAGAAGAAATAGTAGGGGCAAAAGGGGACATCCCTGACAGAGTCCACGATAAATTTTGATAAAAATAGTCGAGGAACCATTACTTAAAACTTCCATATTAACTAAGGTAATGCAAGCTATAATCCATTGGGTAACCTCCCAATTTAATCCGATTTGAGCTAACAACAATCTGAGAAATTTCCAGCTCACCTTATCAAATGCTTTCTTCAGATCCAACTTAAGAATAATGGTGCTTAGTTTCTTTGTCTTAGTAGAGTGTAAACATTCTTGTGTTATGACAACAACATCAAAGATTAAGCGGTCCTTTAAGAAACCAAACCACTCATGTGAGATACAAGCTGTCAATTTTTTTTTTAACCTTGTAGCAATAATTTTAGAAATGACTTTGTAAACAAAATTACAAAGTGCAATTGGCATGGAGTCGTGAAAAGTTTCTGGTTTATTTACTTTTGGAATAAGAGTTAAGAAGGTTTCATTGAGTGTACCCGAAATATATCTAGAACATCTGTATTCTTCAACGGCCTTGTGAAGGTCCTCCCCTAAAATATCAAAGAAATACTTAAAACGTTCATGTGTCTAGCCATCACGACCTGGGATTTTGTCCTTAGGCATAGCGCATACATTTTCCTTAACTTCTTCAAGCATGACAACGTTTCTAATCTCATTACTATATAATTCATTGAATAATTTTGGCATATGTTCAAGTACCTTGATCTAGCAATGGGTATCCTCTATCTCAATCGAACTGTATTGGTTTTTGAAATCCTTCAATTCTATCTTTTTTATTTCATACTCAGATGAATGAAGGACACAAAATTCATCTTCTATATCCCATATAGTATTATGAGATATCGTTAGAGTGGTGTACTTATGGAAAAATTTAGTGTTATTATCACCACTGTTCAGCCAAATAGCCTTAGTTCTGAGTCTCCAAGTAGATTGTTCAACACAGTATCTTTTATTTTTTCTGCTTCAGTGCCTTAAGGATGTCCATATCAACTTGATCAAAAACCTACATTGGACACTTATAAAAGATATGTAATATACCCCAAATTTACCAAAATAAAAATAAAAAAAAATTGTTAGGGACATTAAAACTCCTTGACTTTTCAATACATGTCCAAGCATAACTTTATTATCGTCGCTATTAGATTAAAACATGTACCTCTTTGTAATTAATACAAATGCGATCAATATAGATATCTTGTCTAAGTAATTCATCATATCAAAGGGTTACAATTCATAATAACTATGGACAATAGACTAGCATATAACCTATCCATAAAATTTGTATGATCAAATATAATGCCCGCATTGCTTACTGTATCCATTTAGCGACTATAGTATGTGTATCATAAAATAGATATAATTCCTATCATTATATATCTAGATAATTTGTTTACCAAAAGATCCAATTTATATATAAATATTAGCACATACTGACACAGCCGCACCCGCAGGCACACCTGCTCTCACAGGATCTTCTCTTCTCTCGGCTCGAAGAACGCTAAGGTTCTTCTATTTCCCTATCGGGAAATCTTCACCCACAGAAAACTCCACACGATCCCCCTCTCTCTACTTATCGAGGAATTGGAACTTGTGACTTCGCAAGTCTAATGGTCAATCACTGGGCTCTCGAATCCCCGAGACTTGATGGCCAGTCAACACTGACTTCCTCCTGTCAGAACTTTCCTTATCGTGATTTCGCTACTCGCGATATCAAACCACTCGATTTACTGACTCCCAAACCCCGATGCGTCGAAACTCCGATGCGCTCACGGGTTGACTTTTCCACTTCCCGTCACTCCTATCGAAATTTTGGACTTCGCGGGATCGCGAATCCTGATGTCAATGGTTTCGGGACTTTAATTTCCCCGAACTTCGATATAGCGTGCCACCTGTCCTCCACTCGCTGACTCCGCTGTGGCCCACACGCTGTCCTTCGACTGTCGGGATATCGCATTTCACGATTCCACACTGCAAGAATACGTTGTCTCTGAAACCCCCAATGCTCCAAACCCCGACTCCTTTGAATCTTCCGACATGTGTCTCAATTGATGGACGGGTCTGAGATCGTCGGGATATCACGGATCGGTATATCGCAATTCCTGTTGCAATAAAATTGAGGTTCGACCTACGAAACCCCGATACACGATATATGTGTAGATCCAACGACCCTCGTGGTCCTGATAAATGGCTCCGCACCTCCTAAGCTCGGAACCCTTTGGGAATACATCGTCGTATCTTCCCTACACCTTTCCAAGATCTAACGACTTACAGTGATTCATGAATTCTCCTCAGGGAATTCCGACCATCCATTCCTTCTTCCACGAAGACTGGTTCACCTGTGTGCAAACTCACAGCACCTGCTTGAATACTTCAACCACAACTTCTCTATGCAATCCTTTGACGAATTTGAAGACTCTATCCTTCCTGAGCTTTTCTATGACTCTGAGCCTTGGGAAAGACTCCTTGCGCACACTCCTTGCGGCAACCCTTCAACACCTTACTCAGGTTCGCAACCCTAAGACTTTTATCTGGCCTACGCACTCCTTGCACGGCTCCTGTACCCAACTGCACCTTTGGGACGAATGAGAAAAAGGTTATCTCTATTTGAACCCCTCTGTCAACGCACTCCTTGCGGATGATTCGACTGCACTCCTTGCAAGAATTCTCTAGCTCAAATAGAGAAACAATTGAAACTCATTCCATCTCCCTCTCAGACTTCAATTCATGCATGAAATCACATACACAGCATATAGAAGCAAATGTATGACAGGAGAAACAACCACTCAAGAGCATAGCATTCAACACACATACACAGAGAATGACACAAAAACCATGAATCTAAATCAATTTCTTCTATTAATTCAGGATATGTACATGGGTGTTCTTCTACAGTTCTCTGTATGCTCTTGCTCTTTTTCCTGCTTCTCTTCTATGCTCAGGCTAATGTTACAATGATACAATGAGGGTGTCTATATCTGTTTTCCCTCCAGCTCCTAAACTGTCTAGTCTAGAATTAAAAATCCTATCTACCTGCATTAACTATTTTAAATGTCGTCTATCTACTAAAGGACGAGAGATATCCGCTCAAGGTCCATTTACAATATACAAAGTGCACTTCATTAAATCTCCTCGTTAATGTTCGTGCAACAGTTTCAAGGTGTTTTCAAAAATTTGTGCTGGACGCCTTCCAGCTGTCTTCCGCTTCCACGCTGGCTCACTTGATGTGTTGGCGATGCTCCTACATCACATACGAATATGTAACCATTATGTGTAAATCTTAACACTCACCCATATATAATCCCACATATGGAGTTCTTAGAATATACCAATATACATATATACATATACATACATACATATACATATATATATATATACTCAATTTAGTATGCGATATAAACCTTACTCGTTATATATATCATACCCATTATATATATATTGTAGGTCATATGAACTATTACACATTAGCACTATTCCTAAATTTGTATCATTATAAGATGACATTCCACCACAATGTAGTTCATATCCTATCTCGTTGAATAGTTGCTATGCGCACATGTGATATCGACACACGAGGACTATTATAGGGTTGTTATTCCTTTGTGCCTTGCGAAATAAAGTTGATATCTCATGTGTCTTGATATGTTGATGTATAAATGATGGATTAATTGAATATAATGCTCAGGTGCAATTCAATAATGTGATGTATGACTAGTTGAGTAATTAGACTTGTAACACCCCAGGTTTTAAACCCCCATTTTAAATAATGTATTGTTACAATGTTGAGAGGCTAGGGTGCCTAAACAATTATTAATAGGCTAGTGTGCCCAAGACAAGTAATTTTATCATTATTAATAATAAATACATGGCTGGCTACTAGACGGATAAGGACTAGAGTTATAGGGGGCTATGATTCCACAAGAGAGGGGGCGTGAGGGGCTAAGTGTTTATTCCTATTTTAATTACCCCTTTTCATCTAAGGGAGGGGATCGATTATGTGAGATTATTAGGGAAGGCCAGGAGGTTCTTGATTCCCCCCGAAGTTACTGATGGGGGCATTGGACTGATGGTTTGTTCACTAATTTTTTGTATGTTCACTCATTTCCCTCACACACTTTCATGCACCCACTTACCCATTCATTGATCCATCCTCATAAGCATCTTGGGTTGGGAAAGGGAACCCAAATGATGAATAATTATCCATATTATGGTGGGTTGTAGTGGTCGTTGGTGTGATCCAGCTTTGACTTGAGGTCTGCATGGCTGATATGTGTTGGCCTGTGTCCAACGTTGCTCACAGCTGCGATTTCTAAGAGTTCCAACATTGAGATTTTGGACCAATTGCATTGGAGACCAAATAAGAAGAAGGACTACCTAAGGAACTACGTGGCAGAGAAGGGTGGAGGTATGTTCTCTCAGGTGGTGAAAACTGCATAGAAGAGAGATGGGTACTTGGATTATTGTGAGAGTTGGGAAGCCTATGAGAGCTTGGGTGCTAACTACTTTGGGAAGCCAAGTAACACTCTTGAACCATCCTTGTAGATTCATAGCCCTCACTCGGGGGTGACCTTGTTTTTTTATTTTTGGAACAATAGTGTCTACGGTTGGGTGGAATGTTCTTGGTCTGCAGCCAATTGGTGTCATCTTTCATAAAGATAAGTTCTCTCTATTATGGTATCATTTACATGTATATGAATGTATTTCCCCTATATATTTAATTATCATTTAATTGAATCTTTAGACAATGCATGCTTGTTGGCTACTACTATGCATGTTGTTAAAGTCTTTTATTTTATCCATCCTTAAATTTTAAAAAGGTATTGGTAACAGAAAGAAGTCCAAGGGTGGGCTTGAAGGTAGCGTACCCCGGCCTGTGGGTGGTTGGGTATGCTACAGTTTGGTATCACAACTTCTTGTTGAAAAATCGAGCCGGTATGGGCTGGGTATGTGACTCAGAGTCTCATGGTTACAGATCAAACTCTGGTCATGAAGTTGAAAATATCAGGAGGAATGGAGTTGCAGAATCCACGTAGTAGTTAGATCACAAGAGACTCATTGTAAGGGGTTCGAAGGATCATGACCGTCCCCTTTGAATTTGGTATCGATTGTCACTGTAAGATCAGGAGAGATACAAGATCATTGGATCAGAAGACAGGTGAAAAGGGGTCGTCCAATGAAAAGGAAGCAAGGTTTAAGGTCACCACGATCAGATTCCATTAGAGAGAGAGATCAATGGACAACCAACATTGTGGGTAACCAAGTTGCATGGGAGATAATTCCTCAAGGCGATCCCCTAATCCAAACCATAATTTCACCAAAGGGTTACGTGTCAGTGTTAGGATAATTGCAGGGTGAAAAGCAGGTTACTCCAAACTGTCAATGCGTGCCCCCACAAATTGAAAGGCAGTAAGTGATGTGACATGTTAGGGCTTAAACATAGAAACTCCATATAGCCGAAGTAGTTTGGGGCCATCCATCGTCAAGGAGAGACAAGTGGCGTGAGATCCATAACTATGGAATTTTGTGGACGAGGAGGAGGTGAAATAGTCGAAGTAGATCATGATTGTCGATCACCAAGAGGTACGTGTCAGCAGATCAGTAACTCTGGAGAAATCTGTTTGAGAGGTTTTTGGTTGAAATTTGAAACTCCTAAAACCCAGAGAGTCGGAGATTCGAAGTAAACCTCGATCATCCGATCATCCGAAATAGATCTCAGTCACCAAATCGTCTAGAGTAAATCTCAAGCGTCAGATCGTTCGAGGTGAATCTGGGCCATCTAATATGGAAGGGATGTGGCACATATCTGTGGACTCTGGGTGAAGACCCAAAGTGAATATTAGTTGTTTGATCAAGGAGGACACATGGAGACAGGTTGCCCAGTTCGGGAATTTGGAGTTTGGGATAATTGGGAGTGTGCTAGTATGGAAACTCCCATAGTCTCGAAACCCAAAGAGACAAAGAGATGGGGCACGATGACATCACCTAGAGATGATGTGGATTCTAGAATTCCTGAAGTGATGTGACTTGCGAACATCACTTGGGATGACGTGGAAACATGGGATGTGTGCCACATGTCAGTAAGTTTTGAGAATTTTGTGTATTGAAAATTCAATTAGAACGTGACATGTGTCACCCGCCTGATTGGGCCACATGTCCGCTTCCAGTATTTCACCACATGGCGACAAATCATGCAGCCTAGAGACTGGGCACTCCAGAGGGGAAAGATGTGACAAGTTGTGTTGGGTCAAAAAATCCTGAAGGACAAAAGGACGGAGTACATACCGACCATAGATTCCAGAAGACACACGTCAAAGGATCGTCGACTTCAGGTGAAAGCACTCCGAGAGAAAGTGCATGAGGAAATTTTGAAACTTCTCAAGCCCGAAGAGCCAAAGAAATTCACGGTCGCTGATCTGTGGGAGGACACACGTCACAAGATCATGAACTTTGGGTAAAAGAGTTTGGGGAGGAGGCAAGCAAGGAATGTTGAGACTCCCGAAGATCGAAGTCCTTAAGTAGATCTCAATCGTTGATCATGAAAGAGGATGAGAACCGTTGATCTGGTCCTAGCTGAAAGTTCTGAAGTCTCGAAGCTTTGTACAAGTGCTTTTTCAGCTAATCGCAGGGTCATGGTTGTGGTCATATGAAGATTGAGATTTGAGGGAAGGAGGGATAAGGGAAGAATTAGTTTCCTTTGAGACAGAAAAGTGGTACGGAAGGATTTAGCCACAGTTTCTAGTCATGGTCACCTGGGAAGGTGGTTTGAAGGAAGTTCCTGCGCAGGATGAAATTTTGTGTCAGCTAAGGATAACATGACACTANAAAAAAAAAAAAAAAGATACCCATAGCATGGTTTGGATTTTTTTTTTATCATATGCCTAATTCTAACAAAATGGTCTCTTGCACATTTTGCAGAATTAAGGGGTCTAAACACATCAACTCAGGATGTGTATTAAGGAAATGGAAGAAGGCGAGGGAACCTCCAGCCATGATAAGGAGACTGAAGGCTAGAGAACCAGAGTTGGTAATGCAGAGACAGAGTCCAATGAACGCAAGGAAAAATGAGAGTAGGAAACATTAATAGAAATGGTAAGAAGAATGAAGATGGAAGTGCATAACTTCAAAGAAGACAACAAGATATTGACAAGAGAGAAAAGTTAGATAAATGCTCAAGTGTTGTAGAGTTTAAATTAGTTGCAGAGGAAAATGAAGAAGGGATCAAACTCAAGACAAAAGGAATAGGGAAAGTTCCATGAAAGAAAGGATGATTGTGGAAGAGATGGTTATTCTAGAAGTGCCAGCAGAGCTCATCGACAACACCCACCTCCTTACTCTCAAGAAATTTTTATGCATCGGAAGATCCTGTAAGAAGTCCAGAGGTGTCTCCCGTTAGACAACAAAGAAGGAAACACGAGGTAGATAGTTTAAAAGGATAGATGAGGAAGCCCAAGACACCTTCCTTCGATGGTGAAAGAGAAAGGGAATATGATGTCAAATCATGGTTTCTTGGAATCCAGAGATATTTTCAGTTGCATAACTATTCATCGAAACTGGAAGCTAGGATTTCCAGCTACCATTTACATGGGAAATATGCAATGTGGTGGGACCAAATGAAGCAAGTGGAACATGTTAATGAAAGTAGGATCACTTGGAAGTAGTTCAAGAAGTACTTCCAGAAGGAGTACCTCTCAGAGCATTTCTATGACAAGAAAATGCAGGAGTTCTTTGAACTCAGGTTGGGAAACATGACTATGACAGAGTAAGAGAAGAAGTTCTTGGGATTGTTAAAGTATGTTAGGTTCATTGGTGATGTGAAAGTGAAAATACAAAGATTTATAAGTGGATTGCCATACTTTTATAAGGAAAAGATCAAGTATGATGAGCCCAAGACCTTGACTGAGGCCACCAGGAAGGCTAAATACATGTATGAGCAACGCCAAGGAAGAGAATGTCTACAGAAATATTAGAAGGACAAGAAGAATGAGAAGTTCGATCAGAGGAGGAAAGGATTCAAACCTTCCTTCAATACTAATGATCCTAATAGAAATCATCAAGATAAGTAGGCTAAGAGGTATTTAAAGAAAGAATATTCCTTGGGAAAAAGGGGAAGACCACCAATCCAATGTTGGGGATACAGACAATATCACATGTACAAGGATTGCCCACGCAGAAAGGAGAGAGTGAAGAATGTGCACAACATCAAATAAGGTACAACAGTCGAAGATATGGGAAGAATCTATTCACCTTTAGATGATCGACAAGCAGAGTACCAGTCCAATATGATCGAGGTGGAAGGTAAGATCATAAATCAACCTATTTCTATTATGATCGATTCAGGAGAAATTAATTATTACATTGATCCTAAGATAGTGGATAGATTACATTTGGAGAAAAGTAAACTTGGAAAAGAAAGTTTGGTTCAGTTAGCCACTGGAACCAAAAGAAGAATCCATGACATCGTCAAAAGTTGTTCCATAAGTCTTAATGGTGTGAAAACTAGTATTGATCTAAATATCATACCATTGGGGTCTTATGATATTCTGATTGGAATGGATTGGTTGGACAAGCGTCATGTTGTCCTATATTGTCATAACAAGACATTTTCATGTCTTTATGGAAATGGAAAACAAAGCACTGTGAAAGGACATCCAAGACCCATATCTATAAGGGATATTTCATCCTTACAACTAAAATGATGTTTTAGGAAAGGATGTCAATTGTATGCAACTCATGTGGAAGAGACAGAAAATACAAAGGGGGAAAGCCACAAAGATTCTTGAGTACTACAATAATTTGAAGATGTATTCCAAGAAATATCTGGATTGCCACCAAGAAGGGAGATAGATTTCTCAATTGATTTAGTTCCAGGAGTTTCTTGGTGTCAAAAACACCCTACAGAACGAGCACACTAGAGTTAAAATAATTGCAAATGCAGTTGGAGGAATTGTTGAAGAAACGATACATAAGTCCAAGTATTTCACCTTGGTGAGCAACATTACTTTTCGTCAAAAATAAAGATGGAACCTTGAGGCTGTGTATTGAATTTCAACAACTGAACAAGTTCACTATAAAGAGCAAGTATCCTCTACCCCGAATGGATGACCTCTTTGATCAGCTAAGAGGATCAAAGATATTCTCAAATATTGACCTGAGGGAAAGATACCATCAGGTAAGAATCAAGGAAGAAGCCATTCATAAGTCAACCTTTAGGACTAGGTATGGGCATTATGAATTTGTAGTGGTGCCATTTGGACTGACCAATGCACCAATTGTCTTCATGTTCTTAATGAATGGAATATTCATAAATTATTTGGATAAGTGTGTGATAGTATTCATGGATGACATACTTATATATTCTAAGTCTGAAGAGGAGCATGAGCATCACTTAAGAATGGTATTGCAAGTACCGAGAGAACATCAGTTGTATGCCAAGTTGAGTAAGTTTTCTTTTTATCAAAAGCAGATCCATTACTTGGGACACATTATTTCAGAGCAAGGCATAGAGGTAGATCCAAAGAAGATCAAAGCCATTAGAGGATGGACAACACCCATAAATGTGTCAGATGTCATATATTTTATGGGATTAGCTAGATACTACAAAAGGTTAATACTAGGGTTCTCTAAGATTTCTCATCCCATCACTTCTTTGAAAAATAAGGGAACTAAATTTAAATGGGCACTCAAGTGTGAAAATAATTTTAATATGTTGAAGGAATTACTTACTAGTGCACCTTTTTTAAATATTGTTTACCCAAAGGAAATTTTTGTGGTATGTACAGAAGCATGTAAGGAAGGACTTGGGGGAGTCCTCATGCAAAATGAACATGTCATTGGATATGAGTCCAGAAATATTAAGGAACATGAGACAAACTATGCCACGCATGACTTGTAACTTGTTGCCATTTTTCACGCCTTAACCATTTTTCACGCCTTAAGGATATGGAGGCATTATCTCATGGGGAAGAAATGAAAATTAAGGATAGACCACATTGGCCTGAAGTATATTTTTGAACATCCAACCTTTAATGCCAGGAAAACAAGATGGCTGGAATTTTTAAGTGAATATGAATTCAATATCAATCATATCAAGGGAAAGGAGAATAAAGTTTCTGATGCACTTAGTAAAAGAGTGCATATCATGCATGATACTACTATCAGTATGCATCAGTAAGACTTGAAGAGAAGAATTTTAGATGGTCTTGTTACAGAACAAAATTATCTACAGGCAAAGGAAAACTTACAGTAAGGAGATGGACAGTAGAAAATAAAGGAGCATGAGATAAAGGAAGATGGATCACTCATGCATAAAAATAGAATCTATGTTCCTAGTTCTGGAGAACTGAGGAATTTGGTAATGAAGGAAATGCATGATGTTCCTTATGTTGGACATCCCAGTTACCAGAAAATAACTACAGTAGTAATAACCCAATTCTTTTGTCCGGGAATGAAGAGGCATGTTTCTGATTACATCACTCGATGTATGGAATGTCAGAAGATGAAGGATGAGAATAGGCACCCAACAGGTTTCCTGCAACCATTGCCATTCCCAGAGGAGAAATGAGAAGTTATCACCATGTATTTCATCACAGTATTACCCAGAACGAATAAGCAACATGATTCAATCATGGTGGTGGTTGAAAAATTAACAAAGGTTGCTCATTTTGTGTCTATGAAGACAACACATACAACGACTAATATTGCAGAAATTTTCATGAAGGAAATTGCTAGGTTGCATGGGATACCTAAAACAATCGTCTTGGACAAAGATACAAAGTTTACCTCCAATTTCTGGAGGGGATTGTTTAAAGAGTTTGGCACAAATATAAACTTTAGCACATCATATCATCCCTAGACAGATGGGAAAATAGAGAGAGTCAATCGAATAATTGAGGACATGCTGAGAATGTATGTGATGGATAAGCCATCTAAGTGGGAAGATTACTTACACTTGGTGGAGTTTGCATATAATAATGGGTATCAAGCTTCATTTGGAATGAGCCCATTTGAATCCTTGTACGGTAGGAAATGTGATAATCCAGTAAGCTAGGAAAACCCAGAAGATAGAGTGGTACTTGGGTCAGAGTTACTCAAGGACATGGAAGACCAAGTGGTCAAGATCAAGCAGAATTTAAAGGTAGCTAAGGATAGACATAAATTTTATGCAGACAAGAACATGATAGCTAGAGAATTTAAAGTAGGGGAGCATGTACTTTTGAAAGTGAATCCCAAGAAAATCTATTTGAAATTGGGTAGTTGTACAAAGATGGCAACCAGATTATGTGGTCCATTTGAAATATGGGACAAAATAGGGCTAGTTGCATACATGCTTGCATTTTTTGCTTCCATGAATGTGCATAATGTATTTCATGTCTCTTTACTATAGAAATATGTACATGATCCTAACCATGTTATTGATAGGCATCTGATTCAGGTAGAGATAGAGGGAGATTTTCATATTCATCTAGTGCAGCTATTGGATAGAAAAGTCAAAATGCTTCGGAATCGAGTTATAGAGTTGGTAAGAGTTCAGTGTACCTGTTACAGTCCTAAATATGTTACCTGGGAGCATGAAGATACCTTGTAGGCAAAGTACCTACAGAGTTTTGAATAAATTTGAGATTTTGATCTTTATTTTGTATATGCACTGAGGACAGTGCCAAAATAAGGGGGAGGGGATGTAACACCGTAGGTTTTGAACCCCCATTTTAAATAATGTATTGTTATAATGCTAAAAGGCCAGGGTGCCAAAACAATTATCAATAGGCCGGTGGGCCCAAGACACGTAATTTTTTTTTATCATTATTAATAATAAATACATGGTTGGCTACTAGATGGACAAGGACTGAAGTTATAGGGGACTATGATTCCACAAGAGAGGGGGCTTGAGGGGATAAGTGTTTATTCATATTTTAATTACCCCTTTTTTTCTAAGGGAAGGGATTGGTTATGTGAGCTTCCTGGGGAAGGCCAGGAGGTTCTTGATTCCCCCCAAAGTTACTTAAGCCGGCCTCTGGTCTGATGGGGGGGTTGGAATGATGGCTTGTTCATTGATTTCCTGTACGTTCACCCATTTCCATCATGCACTTTTATGCACCCACTTACCCATTATTTGATCCATCCTCATCTCCATCTTGTCTTTGGAAAGGGAACCGAACTGTTGAATAATTAGCCACGGTATGGTGGGTTGTAGTGGTCACTTATGTGATCCATCTGTGACTTGAGGCCTGCATGTTTGAAATGCATTGGCTCGTGTCCAGCATTTCTCACAGTCGCGAGTCCTGATAGTTCCAACATTGAGATTTTGAACCAGTTGCGTTGGAGCCCGAATAAGGAGAAGGACTGCCTGAGGGACTGTGTGGCAGACAAGGATTGTTCTGGGAGTTGGGAATCCTATGAGAGATTGGGTGTTGACTAGTTTGGGAAGCCAAGTAACACTCTAGAACCTTCCTTGTGTATTCATAGCCCTGGCTCAGGGGTGACTTTGTTGTTCACTTTTGGAACAATAGTTTCTACCATTGGGTGGAATGTCCTTGGTTTGCAGCCAGTTCGTGTCATATTTCATAAAGATAAGTGGTGTCTGTTATGGTATCATTTACATGTATATGAATGTATTTCCACTATATATTTAATTATTTTTTAATTGAATCTTTAGACTATGCATGCTTGTTGACTACTGCTATGCATGTCATTAAATTATTTTCTTTTATTCATCCTTAAAGTTTAAAAAGGTATCAGTAAGAGAAAGAAGTCCAAGGGCAGGATTGAAGGTAGCGTACCCCGGCCTATGGGTGGCTGGGTATGTTACAAGAATCCTTGCATGCACTAAAAATATAATGTAATGTATGATTTTTAGACATTGGAGTTCTCGCACGAATAGAATTTAATGTCATGAATGATTGTTTTAAATATTAGTCTTGTTGCGTAAAATGAAAATGTATGATGCAAGATGATTGCATATTGTGATTGGGATTTGTGCCATGAATATAACTAATAATTGCTTTTGCACCTTGGATTTAATATGGTCTATGATGTGTTATGCAAATGATTACTCGCACGCCATGTTTAATTATGGATTAGGATTGATGGATTGGTGAAATTGATTATTGTTGATGTTGTTGATTTAGCATGGTTAGTTTGGACTTGGTTGTGTTAGTGGGATGTAGACACCTCCTTGTTCCTCAGAACAATCCCCAACCCTGAGACATTAAATGGTTAAAATCAATTGGAACCTGGGATTGAAAATTTCTTATGGGTCTTGGAGGTCCTAACCTTGTAGGGCAGGTTGGGAGGGTAGTCATTTTATATTCATTATCTCACTGAATTTTGTTGTAAATTTTTCAAGATGATTATGATGTGCTAATATTCTATGCTATTTATATTTTTGGGATGTTATCCTTCGTTGACACGTTGAATGCGTCGTTAGTGATTTCCATGATGAGTAGTTGGTACTGCTTTTACCTATGATGTTGTTGATTAGGCGCTGCAGTCATGATATGTCGATGTTAAATTATTAATGCAATAAAAAAAAATTACCTTTTGTGTTTCACTTTTTCTTAGGCATAACAGAGGGTTGTTACACCATACACAGGACTTGGTTCAATTTCCTACAAAAAAAATAGCATTGCAGAATGAATGCGTTTACAAGTTGAAGGAAGAAGATGGAGAGAAAAAGTGGTACAAGGCTAGAGTTGTTGTAAAGGGGTTTGCACAAAAGAAAGGTATAGATTTTTATAAAACATTTTCTCCTATTGTTGAAATGACTTTAATTAGGACTATTTTAAGTCTTTTGGCAATAGAAGATTTGCATATTGAACAATTAGATGTAAAAAAAACTTTTCTCTATGGAGATTTGGAGGAAGAGATTTATATGCAGTAGCCATAGGGGTATGAGATCAAAGGAAAGGAGAATTTGGCATGCAGGTTGAAGAAGAGCTTGTATGTCCTAAAGCAAGCTCCAAGGCAATGGTATTTGAAGTTTGATAGGTTTATGAAAGAACAAGGTTATAGTAGATGTGATTTTGATAATTGTGTTTTTCTTAAAAGGCTAAAAAATGGAAGCTATATTATCTTTCTATTGTATGTAGATGGCATGCCTATTGCAGGGCATAATATGCAGAATATAAATGTGCTCAAGAAGAAATTATCTAATTCATTTTCAATGAAGGATTTTGGTGCTAAAAAGAAAATCCTTGGTATGAGGATAATAAGAGACATAAAAAATCACAAATTGACATTGTCTCATAGTGAGTACGTAAAGAAGTTGTTGGAGAGGATTAGAATGAAGAATTCATAACAAGTTAGTACACCTTTGGCCAACCATTTCAAATTAACTAAGGAAATGTGCCCCAAGACACAGGAGTATATATAATACATTTCCAAGGTTCCTTATTCATAAACAATTGCGAGTTTGATGTATGTGACGGTTTGCGCAAGACCAGATATTGCACATGCAGTGGGAGCTATGAGCTGGTATATGAACAATCCAGGTAAAGAACATTGGGAGGTAGTAAAGTGGATTCTCATGTATTTAAGAGGCACTTCTACTCATGCATTATGTTTTGGAGGTTCAAACATTGTTCTACAAGGATATGTTGATTCAGATATGGCAGGTGATAAATGTAGCAAGAGGACAACCACAGGGTATGGTTTTACTATAGGTGGAAAAATAGTAAGTTGGATTTTAAAAATGAAAAAGGTTGTTGCACTTTCAAAAAAGGAAGCAGAGTATGTTGCTACTACAGCAACTATAAAAGAGATGATTTGGATACAAAGGTTTATGGAGGAATTGGGAAAAAAATAGGAGAATAGAAAGTTGTACTGTGATAGGCATAGTGCCATTCATCTTGCAAAGAACTTAGTCTTCCATTCGAAGGCTAAGAATATACAACTCATGTACCATTTTATACAATCCATCTTTGAAGATGGACATTTGAAGTTGGAAAAGGTACATACTAGCTAGAATCTTGCAGACCTGTTAACAAAGTGAGTAACCAAGGAGAAACTGAGTTCCTACTCAGATTCATTTGGCCTTCAAGAATGAAGGTGAAGATGAGAAATTTTTGAGGTCCAAGGTTGAGTATAGTATAGCAAGTTCAACAACAATGGAGTTGTTGTGATCACTGTCCAAGTGGGATATTGTTGGTTGTAGTGCCTGATTATCTTCATGATTTAGAGGTTTTTTTTTAGGCGTTCTTGGACCCCATTCCTCCAGGGGGGTCTAGGGGGGGCAGAGACAATTTTTGTATCCCCCTTTAGTAGGGTATTTGAGGGAAGTGCCACCAAAGAGAAATTTTGGGAAACAATTGCTTGTAAAATATTGTAATTTCATAGCCAATCTGGACCATTCATTATAAGGTCACAGATCTGATGGTAGAAGTTATTTTAGGGTTTTTTGTCCTATATTGCAACCATCTCTTATGAGTTAAATGTATTTGGGTTGTGTGTTATTGTGAATATTATACTCTGAGAGAGGAGCTTGTGAGAGAAAGAAGAGGAAGTTACAACGGGTGTGTTGTATCTTGTATCCATTCATTTTGTTGGATAATAAAAAGGAGGGATGTGGAAATTTCTCTTGTGGACATACCCCACACTGGGTGAACCATGTATATCTGTGTCTCTATTATTTTTGTATCTTCTATGTTTTATTTCTGCATTTTTTTTTATTTTATTGCTTTGTGATCCTGTTTTTCTAACACTCATGAAAAGATGAATCCATTCCAAACGGGGAAATAATTGTGGGTGCATTGAGCCTAGAAGGTCCTTTATAACTCCATTGGTTTTTAGCTACATTTTCTTACTTTTTATCCCAGAGAAAGAATTATTACTCCAAATCTAATATTTCCAATCATTTAATTTATGAACAAAGGGTAATAAAGAGATTTAACTATTTTTTGATGGGTCATTCCCTTAAATCCAATGAATCTAATTGATGTAGCCACATGTTTTACTCTTTCATATTTGTATGGGATTTTCATCCATTATTTGAATTGAATATCATCAAGTGGAAGGAATTCCCATTAGGGACACATACACATAGGCTCTTCAAGGAAAACCTTGTGGAATGACCCATCTTCCTCCAAAAAATTGGATGGGAAGTGGATCAACCTCCAACCCCAATAGGATTAGGTAATATAGTTTGACTCATCTATACTAAAAAAATCAATTGTATTAGAATATGAAATCTCGCAATAAACTATATCTTGAAAGAGTTTGTTTGTGGTTCATTCGAACTAATTGAGGTAACGTTTTAGGTTAACCCACCATGATGCACACACATGTGCGCATGCACTCACACACACACACACAAACACATGCACACATGCCAAAGGCTTATCTAACTTGCTATATGTTCTTGTAAAAAATCTCAATGTCTCATGATCAGCCACGTTGGGTCCCTTGATGGAATTGTAAAAATGATATAGTGTTAAATATTTAGGTACTTACACATGTTTAGACAAACCATTGGATTTATCACTACTTTCCTAACCTGATTTGTTTGATTCTGTATATAGTCTAGAAAATTGCTATATCCTCTAGGTATATCATGCAACCAATTGTAGACCTATTCTCTAGAAATGAAAATGCCTCTATAGAATCTAGCCTAATGATTTAGGTCAAAAAATTGTTGTCAAGTTTTCTTTGAATTTGTCTAGGCCTATGTAGATAGGTGCCAAGTTTTAATCCCTTTCTGTGAGGTGCATTATTCTATGACAATGATTTTACTTGGGATGTCATCCACGAATTTGAGGAAGTGAATTACATGAAATGTATGTGTGTGTGGTGTGTATTAATATATGAATATGACCTTATTTATATTAATGTGATTAATATTATTTTAATATTTACTTTTTCTGACTTATTTCTTTAAGGTGTTACATTTTGTTACACATCTCCCTCATATTGGGTTGTTAAATGTGTCACTAGGTGTAATCATATAGACAATGAGGGTCAACTCGAGAAGGAATATAACCAACCAGGGCTTACAAAGGCATGACACTCATATCACTTATGTGGCATGACTAGTATTTGAATGAGGTATGACACCAATATTGTCAACAATGCTAGTATCAACGTGAGTGAGAAAATATGACACCAAATATCAATGCCAATGTAAGTAGTTGACCCATTATCATTTTTAGAATTCATGTGAAACCTATATTTAAAACTATGTTAGTTCCAAAGTGAGTGTGAAGACATCACTCCATTATTTTTGAGCTTGTTGGTACTAGAGTGGGTTAGAATATATCACACCAATATCACCGATCATGCTATAAACATAATGACTAAGAAGGAATGACACTAATATGGTTGGAGAGGATAGTATAAAAGTGAGAAGGCATGAAATGAATATTTGTAGTGATGTTGGTACTCAAAATGAGTTAGAAGGGAAACAAATACCACTCACAATCTTAGTACTATAGTGAGTATCATCAATAATACAATTAGAATCAATGTTATCTATGGAGTGAGAAGGAATGAGACCAATTCCATTGGTGATGTTTTCATGTGAGTGAACGAGAAGGAATTAGACATTGACCATTGAAAATTTTAGTGTTAAAACAAGAGAGAGAAAATAACACAACAACAATCATGCACATAAAAGGACAGTATATATTTACCCTAGAAACTCTTCAAGGAAAACTAGTACCCAAATAGATACCTATTTAACCTTGAAAAAATCAGCCAAGACAGGCCATCTCCATCCAATTGAGGAATCTTGATATGGAGTATATCAAGCCATGAAATAGGTTTCATAATATGTAATTTCATGGACCCATAAACCATGAACTGTAGACCCATCATTAGTTGGCTCAAGGTTATCTTAACTACTATTTTAGCAATTCAATATTAACCAGAATTACCCCCTTCAAATTGAATTGGGATAAACACGTACCCCCTCAAACTTTATAGAACCAGAATCTAGGAAGACAACATTCCCCTCAGTCTACATGTAGACTTTATAGTGGTGAACCATTACCATATGCCTATTTACATGGGATCAAATATAATTCCATAAAATTATTAAAATTATACGTACTTGAGCACATGATGCTATGAAACATGATCCCTTTTCTTTTCTGGCATCTTTCATGCTCCAAATACAATGAACCAAATTAAGCACTCCTTAACCAAGTACTTATATATACATTATCCTGTATTTTCTTTCACCAATGCTCCATTTCCATGTGCCATTCACCATGGTTGATAAACCCATGAACCATCACTTGAATTTGCAAGCACGATTTTATTAATAACTCCTATCTTATGAAGACATTTACTAGAAACAACACCTGATCCCTTCAGACACCAATTTCCTTTAGGTTCATCATGTTTCTCATATCTATAAGATTCAAATCTACAATGAACTTATTATTGAATACATGGTACCCTATAAATGCAAATTTCCACCCTCATAATTTACAGAAACCACCAAATCCTTATCCTCCACTATTGTATGTGCTTTCCATCCACTAGCCTTATTCAAGGAATTTATTTTCCATAATATTCATTCCATTGAAGCTAAACAATGCATGTGTGGATGATCCCATACAATGGCAGTCCAATGACATTTCTTGCATTACAGTCATTAAGCATTTATCAATTTTCACAAACTTCCAATGATCTTGAACTCGGGATAAATATAGATTGTGCACTCAGATTGGAATCATTCTACTGAAATAATCTTGAGCGGGATGAGAATTTGCATCAAATGTTACAACATAATCATGTTCTCTTATTTATCTTATGCTTCATTCATTCTTTCAAGGAACCATATTTGTACCCATTTCTGTTATCTTTGATTTCATACTTGATATTTATTCCTTTACCCACCAATTTCTGACATTCCATATCTACGATTTAAGTCAACTTATACATTCATTCTCCATATCTCCTGAAAATACATGCATGCTCTGGTGCATGTGGATATCAAACCATGCAACTTTATGTCATGACCCTAGGTTACAACAAACAATATGCACACCATAACAAAGTATTAAATCTAATATATCATAGTATATACACCATTGGATCTAATTGATTTTGGATCTAAATGATTTTATATCCAACGATGTATATCCCAGCCTAAACAACATTTATTACACTGCTACGGGGTGAATATTTTATATCCTAGGTTACCATGAATAATCTCCAAAAATTGATGTTTTCTCTTCGCAACACCTACCACAAATGAGCTCTAGAAAATAGAAGCAATACATAGTTTTATTTGATTGTAGTCAAACAAGTATATACTCCAACAGTCACAATAGTGACCTCAACTGCTCACACACTGTAATTTGAACGAATATTTACTTTTTCACAATAGATCTAATAGGTCCACTACCAAGTAGAAGAAATAGCTTCAATTTTGATAAATTTGCTAGATCTACACTATAACCTATAAGATATTCACTCATTCCTTTTGAATATAAGAAACCAATTTGCATATCCACTCTGATCCATTCATTTCCATGACCCTTATTCATGGATCTCGACATAAGTGCACTATCACTAGAGAATTGAAGTCAATCTAGATATGATCCACCATTTAGGAAATGTGTAGGCCACTCTTGCTAGAGATTCTAGGCTTTTTGAGCTATGATACACCATGTTAAAACAAGAGAGATACAATAGAACAACATGAAGCATGCACATGAAAGGACACTAGAGATTTACCTTAGAAACCCTTCTAGGAAAACCAACACCCACATAGACATCTACTTAACCTTGACCAAACTAGCCAAGCCAAACCAACATTAGGAAATTGATGCATCTTACAATGGACATGTCAAGCCATTAAATATGCTTCATTTTATGTAATACCATGGTCCCATAAACCATGAACTATAGACCCATCATTGCTTAACTGAAGGTTATTTTAATTACTGTATGAATAAGTCAAGATTAACCCAACAATTAGTACTATGATTAGTATTAGAGTGAGAAATGATCAAATTAATTCTACCAATGATGTTAGTGATAAAGTTTGTGAGAAGACACGCATTGGATATGTTATTACTAGACTGAGAGTGATTCGTTGTGTTTCCACAAGCACTTATCTTGGCAATGCCAATAATGCCACTGATATTAATATAAGAGTGAATTAGAAGGCATGCGACATATATTGTTATTTTATAAGGCATGATACTAGAGTGAATTAGAATGCATGACACCAATATTGTTAAGAGTTTTAGTACTATAGTGATTTTGAAATTGTAACACAATTATTGACAACAATAGTACTAACCACGAGAGTGGGAAGGCATGACATCTATACCGCTAGTGATAGTAGTACTATAGTGTGGGTTGTATACATTGCCAATTTTAGTAAAAGAGTTATTTATAATTGACGGAATCATTATTCTCTATGGTGATAGTACTAGACTAAACGAGAAGACAAGATACAAATTTACTATTCATAATTTTTGTAACATAATTTTATTACTAAAGTGAGATATAAGGCATCACATCAATACTACCAATGATCCTAGTATAAGAATGATATAAAAATGATGTCACCAATATCATTATCAAGAGTACCCATGCATGCCACTAAAGGACTGATGTATTAGTCTCTCATAATGATAGTTCTACAACAAGGAATGACACCAATGCCAACGACGATAGTAATGCATAGTGATAAGAGTTATATAAAAGGATGATGACTAGTGATACAAATATTCAACGATGATAGTAATGCATAGTGATAAGAGTTATATAAAAGGATGATGACTAGTGATACAAATATTTGATACACAAATGACATAATAGAAGTTGTTATAGTTATGTATCATTGGAAAAACTTTAGGCATCCATAAATGATAATAATACTAAAGAAAGGGGCGACACTAATACCATTGGTTATAGTAGTGACACATTCGGTATTCTTGGACCACTATTTACCATTGATATTAAAATTAAAGTCATGAATGATACCAATGAAATGACTATTTACATAGAATTTCATCAACTTTGATACTTAACAAATTTAATTATAATATTAGCAAAGTTGTTAACATAGTAATAACTAAATAAACACACATGTAAATTAGATATGTATATAAATATATAAAACTTAAGAATAAAATAAATATTAATATACAACCAAATCTCACTTTAAAAATACAATATTATATAAATAACTATAATACATCAAATAAATAACAAATACATATCTATATATTTAATATATAAATATATATAATAAAAATACATTTTTTTTTTTTTAAATATCTATACATTTAATATATAAATATACATAAAAAAAAATTAAAACCATCATTTACTAAGTATATAGCAATCCAATAAAAACACCTATAATATAACAAGTGTTGTATGACAACGTAGTTCCTGCCAGGTTGGAATAGGAATAAATGTGTGGGTTGCAAGTTGCAGTACATGTGGTATCCATGCAGAATTTAGTATTCTCGAATTAGTTTTATTTGAAATTTATCAAAAATTATTAATGTTTGGTACATCAACGAAGGTTCCTACTATCTAAGGTTGATATTACATGAAATATTTAATACATAACCCATGTAACCCAACAATTAAGGAGTCACTGGTTCACATTTTTTATTTTTCATGTCCAACTTGTTCAGTTTCCGTCATAAACATGAGACTGAATAATTTATAGAATATTATAACAATATATAGCATTATATAAATTACTATAAATCTTGGTACAAATTACTCACTCTCATGTATATGACAGAATTGTTGGGTGAAAAATGTATATGATAGAAGTGTTGGGTGCAAAATGTATATTACGAAACAAGTTGGACATGGAAAATGAAAAATGTGAACCCATGACTCTGCGAACCCGCGACTCTGTAATTGTTGGGTGCAAAATGTATATCACGGAACGAGATAGAAATAAAAAATGAAAATTAAAAATAAATTTTCCCTTTATTATCATAAACAAAATCAAAATTCAAAAATTGCATTTAAAAACTTTTAAAATAATATAATATTGAATAAAATTTAAATATTTGTTTATACTATTCATTAAGTAAAAAGTGTTATAACATTATATAAATTACTATAAATCTTAGTACAATGTTATAATATTCTATAAATTACTGAGTCTCATGTATATGATGGAATTGTTGGGTGCAAAATGTATATGACAGAAGTGTTGGGTGCAAAATGTATATCACGCAAAATTATGGACATGAAAAATGAAACATTTGAAACCCCCCACTCTCACAACCCGCTACTCTGTAATTGTTGGGTGCAAAATGTGTATGGCTGGAGTGTTGGGTGCAGAAAGTATATCACAAAACAAACTCGACATAAAAAATGAAAAATAAAAATAAATTTCTCCAATCAAAATTTCAAAATTCCAAATTTACATTTAAAACTGTTAAAAATAATATTGAATCAAATTTAAATATTTGTTTATACTATTTATTAAGTAAAAGGTGTTATAGCATTATATAAATTACTATAAATCTTGATACAATGTTATAATATTCTATAAATTATAATGTTATAATATTCTATAAATTAGTTAGTCACATGTATATAACGGAATTGTTGGGTGCAAAATGTATATCATGGAAGTTTTGGGTGCAAAATGTATATCACGAAACAAGTTGGACATGAAAAATGAAACATGTGAACCCGCAACTCTGCCAACCCGAGACTCTGTAATTGTTGGTTGCAAAATGTATATGGCGGAAATGTTGGGTGCAAAAAGTATATCATGGAACAAGATGGACAGGAAAAATGAAAAACAAAAATAAATTTCACCTTTATTATCATAAACAAAATCAAAATTTCAAATTTCTATCTAAAAAAGTTAAAAATAATATTGAGTAAAATCTAAATAATTGTTTATACTATTCATTAAGTAAAAAATGTTATATCATTATATAAATTACTATAAACCTTGGTACAATGTTATAATATTCTATAAATTACTCAGTCTCATGTACATGATGGAATAGTTGGGTGAAAAATGAAAAATGAAAAATGTGAACCCGCGACTCCATAATAGTTGGATGCAAAATGTATATGACGGAAGTGTAGGGTGCAAAATGTATATCATGGAACAAGCTGGACATGAAAAATGAAAATTAAAAATAAATTTCACTTTTATTATCATAAACAAAATCAAAATTCCAAAATTACATTTAAAAACATTAAAAATAATATTGAATAAAATTTAAATATTTGTTTATACTACTTATTAAGTAAAAAGTGTTATGACATTATATAAATTACTATAAATCTTGGTACAATGTTATAATATTCTATAAATTACAATGTTATAATATTCTATAAATTACTCAATCTCATGTATATGACGGAATTGTTGGGTGCAAAATGTATATGACGGAAGTGTTGGGTGCAAAATGTATATCACGGAACAAGATGGACATGAAAAATGAAACATGTGAACCCCCGACTCCGCCAACCCGCACTCTGTAATTGTTGGGTGAAAAATGTATATGGCCGAAGTGTTGGGTGAAAAAAGTATATCAGGGAACAAGGTGGACATGAAAAATGAAAAATAAAAATAAATTTCACCTTTGTTATCATAAACAAAATCAAAATTATAAAATTCCAAATTTACATTTAAAAAGGTTAAAAATAATATTGAATAAAATTTAAATAATTGTTTATACTATTCATTAAGTAAAAAGTGTTATAGCATTATATAAATGACTATAAATCTTGGTACAATGTTATAATATTCTATAAATTTCTCACTATCATGTATATAATAGAATTGTTGGGTGCAACATGTATATGACAGAAGTGTTGGGTGCAAAATATATATCACAGAACAAACTGGACATGAAAAATGTGAACCCCTACTCCGCCAACCCACGACTCCGTAATTGTTGGGAGCAAAATGTATATGACAGAAGTGTTGGGTGCAAAATGTATATGATGCAACAAGTTGGACATGAAAAATGAAAATTAAAAATAAATTTCAGCTTTATTATCATAAACAAAATCAAAATTCCAAAATTCCAAATTTACATTTAAAAACGTTAAAAATAATATTGAATAAAATTTAAATATTTGTTTATACTATTCATTAAGTAAAAAGTGATATAGCATTATATAAATTACTATAAATATTGATACAATGTTATAATATTATATAAATTACTTAGTCTGATGTATATGACGGAATTGTTGGGTGCAAAATGTATATGACGGAATTGTTGGATGCAAAATATATATCACGGAACAAGTTGGACATGAAAAATGAAACATGTGAACCCGCTCCGCTAACCCGCTACTCTGTAATTGTTGTTGGGTGAAAAAAGTATCTCACAGAACAAGATGGACATGCAAAATGAAAAATAAAAATAAATTTCACCTTTATTATCATAAACAAAATAAAACTTTCAAATTTTTATCTAAAAAGATTAAAAATAATATTGAACAAAGTTTAAATAATTGTTTATACTATTCATTAAGTTAAAAGTGTTATAGCATTATATAAATTATTATAAATCTCCATACAATGTTATAATATTCTATAAATTATTGAGTCTTATGTATATGACAGAATTGTTGGGTGCACAATGTATATGATAGAATTGTTTGGTGCACAGTGTATATGACGGAAGTTGGAAGTATTAGGCCCAAAATGTATATCACGGAACAAGTTGGACATGAAAGCTGAAAAATGTGAACTCGCTACTCCTTAATTGTTGGGTGAAAAATGTATATGACAGAAGTGTAGGGTGAAAAATGTATATCACAGAAAAAGGTGAACATGAAAAATGAAAATTAAAAATAAATTTCTTCTTTATTATCATAAACAAAATCAAAATTCAAAAATTCCAAATTTACATTTAAAAACGTTAAAAATAATATTGAATAAAATTAAATATTTGTTCTTACTATTCATTAAGTAAAAAGCATTATAGCATTATCTAAAATACTATAAATCTTGATATAATGTTATAATATTATATAAATTACTTAGTGTCATGTATATGAGAGAAATGTTGTGTGCAAAATGTATATGATGAAAAATGAAAAATGTGAACCCGCTATTTCGCCAACTCCGTAATTGTTGGGTGAAAAATGTATATGGTGGAAGTGTTGGGTGCAAAATGTATATCACAGAACAAGATGGACATGTAAAATGAAAATTAAAGATAAATTTCAACTTTATTATCAAAATTCCAAATTTACATTTAAAAACGTTAAAATCAGTCTCATGTATATGAAGGAATTGTTGGGTGCAAAATGTATATGACAAAAGTGTTGGGTGAAAAATGCAAAATGTATGTCAGAGAACACAGTAGACATAAAAAATGAAAAATGTGAACCCACACTCCTCCAACCCTCGACTCTGTAGTTGTTGGGTGCAAAATATATATCGCAGAACAAGGACATGAAAAATGAAAATAAATAAATAAATTTTACCTTTATTATCATAAGCAAAATCAAAATTCCAAATTTCCAAATTTTTTTTTTTTTTCATGTCCAGCCTGTTCCGTGATATACATGTTAAGTAAACATTTAAAGCTGGCCTGTTAGGTAAACATTTAAGGTTGTTAGAACTGTCCAAGGGCCTCGCTCTGTGTAAACATTTAAGAAAAAATCCATGTGGCAGGTTTTGTTTAGGTTAATTACTTAATAATAATAATAAATAGACAAACCTTGGATATGCTAGTATATCATACATTGGGATAAATTTAGCTAGCAGAAAATGCTAAAACAAACATTCGAACTAATTCTATCATTAATTCACCTTTAAGCAATGCATAAAAAAATATATGATTCAAAAAGACCCTATACAATCAAAAAGTTTGGATATGCTAACATATCAAACATGGTCAATGAATTATCGATTGCTATAGTCCCTCTATGCCTAAGATAAGGACTAATAATAGGCTTCAATAAAAGTTTTGGACATAAACATTAGATTCCTCACTAATTTGATTTTGAACATCCAACAATAACTTTGTTGATCCACAAATAAATGTTGTTAACCTCCTCACTAGTAAGGAATATACCTGGAGCAGGATGAGTCGATGACCATCATTATTGTTACTAGAGTCAATCATAATACTATAATATTCAATATTCAATGAGAAGGTAGATACCAATTTGTTATTAATAATTTTAATGTTCGAGTAAGATAGAAGGCATTAAGGGATGACATTAATATTATGAATGATATAAAATTTATATTGTTAAGTAAAAAAATTGTTGTTAGATTCATGATAATAATATTATTAGTTATATTATTAATTATAATGATAGTATATTGATAATTTTATGAACATAGATTTTTAATTAGTATTGATATTAGTATTAGAGTCGTGAATAATACCAATATTAATGATTATAATAGTGAAAATTGAAGGATACAATTACATGAACTTCCATCCTTATATCCAAATTCAATTATAAGATGGAGATAATTTATCCTATATTGCCTCCCAGATGGGGTGTTAGTATGAGAAAAATGGCGCGAACGGGAGAGCGGTCAGGCCAGCAAGGCAGGGAGTCATGTGTTGGGCTCGTGCCAATCAGGGATGATTTTAAGGATGAAAATTTAATTTAAAATGTAGAAACCTTGGCAAATCTTTCTAAGCCTTCATATGCCAACTATAAATGTTTGGCGATATTTTTGTAAAAATATTCAAATTTTTAAGGATTTTATACAGTTTGTATAAAATTTTGGCAATTTTTAAGGTAAAATAAATTTATCCTATAGAATTTGGGCAAATCATTATTAGAATGGTGATTCTTTCTTTGGGAAAAACCATGGAAAATTAGCCCATGAGCGAAATTTAGCCCCTAAAATCATCCTTGGTGCCAATTACCACCGCCTCCACCATACATTAATTAGACTTCACATTGCTGCAGCACCATTAACTCTGGTGTGGCCAACCCTCATTACCAACTTCACTATGGCTCTTCCGTTTGCAAGTGTTTTTCACCCTCGCTCGAGGACCGACCCCCACCTCCCTCCGCTGCCCTGGCCTCGATTAACCTGGACTTTCATGGTGTTCGCAGCCCTCGGCCCTCTCCAGGCTCTTTGCATTTGCCTGGAGCACTTAGCTCTTATCTGCCTTCAAACGGAGCACATTATGCCGCGTCAAAGAGGAAGGCCATGAATAGGCTCTCCATGGAATCCTCCTCGGCCCCGAACCTCTGTTTCTCCCCCTGGTTCACCCTCCACGTTCTCCTCGCCGCCTCTCCAGCCCAAGCTGGAACCTCTCGCCTCCTCCATCCCACCTGCCTCCTGATTCGAATGCCTAGTCATCACTGATAGTTCGTCGAGCTCTCTTTCGCGATTTCCTGTCGTCCCACCGAATTCCATAACCAACAAACCTTCTCTTGCACCAGCAGCTTGCTCCTCCCAGCCACCCATGGAGGTGCCACCTCTTCTTCGAAGTGCCCAAAACAGTGTGTATGCGTCTACCGACTTCATCCCTGATTCGCAACTGAAAGAAAGTTTAACCATTCTCTATGGTCTGGTCTTCGAACTCCGTCAAGGAATGGAGGACCTCCAATTCCGACTACAACTTATGGATGGAAAGATCTCTACCCTCCTTCAGATTCTATCCAGCTTCCAGGATGCTTTCCCCTCCACTCCAGAAGGCACGGCTTCAGCAGAGGAACCCCATGCTAAGGGCGATGACAAGAATGATCGGACGCAACGTTCAGCAGGGGTTGTTGTGGAGCAGGTCAAGCATGAGGACACGCAGGCTGCGTCAGCTACAGACCAGCATGTGTACAGTCTGCCTGGAGACACCCTGCCAGCTGCCAACAGAAACGAGAGCAACGTGGATGTTGACATGCACTTGGAAGGCAAAGGGACACCCATTGAAGAGGAACCTTGGTACGCGGCCTATTGAGCCACCTGGCCAGGTTACTCTCCAAGTGTCTAACCCCATAGGGGTTCTATTCTCTTTAATAGTTTATTTTCTTAGTTGTAGCTTAGTCAGGTTAGTTCTATTTTATACGACTGTCAGAGTGTAAATTGCTAGACTTACCCGGCTAGTTGAACTGATTTCCCTTCTATTGGGACAGTTCACTAATTACAGTGTGGATGTTTTCAAGTTTTTGTACCTCTGGCCTGGTTTTTTGAAAACCCTTTATATATAAAATTTCTTACTTACAAAAAAACTTATCCTATATTGCATTAATCACTATAAAAATATAATACCAATACTAATGATCATAATAGTGAAACTTGAGGTATACAATTACATGAACTTCCATACTTATACCCAAATTCAATTATAAAATCGAAATAACTTACCCTGCATTGCATTAATCACTATAAAAATACGCATATAGATGGCACATGTATATTTATTACATATAAACAAAACTAAAATATAACAAATATTAAAAATATAATATAATAATATATAAATAATTTTATTACATGAGAAACATAAACATAAACGTAAACATAAGACACACACCAACCACAAACATACATCCAATATAAGCATACATTTAAAAAATAATTGCACCATTTATATAAATATAATGTAATACGCTACATACACGACAATCCCATAAAGGCACTTATATCATGATATGTTAAAAAGGCTTCATGAAATGCGGGTAATATTTTTGGCTCACAAATTCGATTTTCAATATCCAACAATACCTTGTCGATCCAATTTTGAATATAAATTTTGTAGAGCTCCTCCTTACTGAGGAATATCTTGAGCCGCTGCCGCACGAGTCGTGCACTCCACGGTGACCCTAAATAACACGTGATTGCCCATGCGATCCAAACCTAAATTTGATTTGAATTCATTTCATATGATTTTTGTTTATACACACAGTCAGTTTTGCGATAGAGAAGCCGTTAAAGTGATAGAGAAGATATTATTTTATACTTTGCGAAGATCGATGTAGCATGCATGTGCGAGCAACGGCGTATTGGGTCGATTCCACCAATTCAGAACAGAAACTCTCTGCATAACAAAAGCCTGTCCCGGATCTTATAAGAACAGAACCTCTCTGCACCACAAAAGCCTGTTCCGTAAACTTTGAATTGCTCTTGGAATCTATCTATATAAACCATGTCGATCGACTTCCAATTGCACTCCATCACTGTGTATCCGTTTTGATGTTGTCGAACATGGCAGGGACTCATTTCTTTCTGCTGCTGGCCTTCTTCGCAGACATATGCCTCCAGGCATATAACTGTGGCGCTACTTACTCTCCTCCGGTGCACATATATCATCCTCCTCAACACAAATCTCATCAGGAGCACGAGCATCATCATCGGGAGCACAAATATCATCACGATCATTTGGTACATAAACCTCCACCCAAGCACATCCAATATCCTCCCCCTGTTCACAGATCTCCCCCGAAGCCCATCGAATATCCTCCTCCTGTTCACAAATCTCCTCCCAAGCATACCGTATTCCCTCCGCCGGTTCACAAATCCCCTCCCAAGCCTACAGTATTCCCTCCGCCGGTTCACAAATCCCCAGCTGCTCCATTTCACGTGTCTCCTCCCATCTACAAATCCCCCCCAACACTACACGTGCCTCCTCCTCCTCATCCTGCTTACTGATAAAGGTACGCGTGTCTACTCCATCTCTTCCATTGATCTCGTAGGGTTTTTTATGCTGTTTTAATAGAGTTTAATGATGCTCATTATATTCCATTGTTCTGGTCGGAGTTTTATGCTGTTTCCAATGCTCCATTTCCACGTGCCATTCATGATAGTTGATAAACCTATTAACCATCACTTCAATTTGCATGCAAGAGTTTATTACCAACTCGTGTCTTATGAGATATTTACTAGCACAGTCACAAGTCACTCGTGGCTGGTGAACGCCAAAATAACTTAGTTTTGGGCATTAAATAACGGTAGAATTCTGCGCATTAAATAACCTACGCGGTAAGAGCTCCAGGCAGGAAAATCTTGCCGAGTAAATAATAGTTGTACTAAAAATAGTGGCTGGTGAACTTGGGCTCTCTAGAAAATAAAACCTTAATCACTCAGAGGTGGCAATCAACTAGCTATCATAGTAAATTTCAAATTTGATTAAGTAAAAGTAAAAAAATAAACATGTAAATGGATGTCTTTATAATAGTGAAGAAGTTAGTTGTTGAAACCACAACCATTAATTTATTGGGACGACTAAGAATATTCCAGCAATATTTAATCTTGTCCATACAAAACTGATTAAACACTAAAAACATATTAAATGTGCCCATTGTCAATAGGTGTATGCCTTTCGGCGTAACTAGTGACATAACCTGTTCTCTTTTGGCACCAATTTCCTTTAGCTTCACCATGTTGTTGATATATGTAATATTAAAATGTAGAAGGAAGCTTATTCTTGAACACAAGGTTCCCTATAAAGACAATTTTACATCCTCCTTTCCATCCACTAGCCTCATTCAAGGAATTTATTTTCCATAATATTCAATCATTTGGATCCAAACAATCCATGTGTGGATGATCCCATAAAATGGTAGTCCAATAACATTTCTTTCATTCCAGTGATTAAACATTCATCGATTTTCACAAACTTCCAATGATCTTGAACTCATGCTAATTTTAGATTGTGCACTCAAATTGGAATCGTTTTACCAAAATAGTATTGAGTGGGCTGAGAATATGCATCAAATATTACATCATAATGATGTTCTCTTATGTATGTTATGCTTGATTCATTCTTTCAAGGCACCATCTTTGTACCCATTTATTTTATCTTTGATTTCATAATTGATATTTATGCCTTTACTCACTCGTTTATGATATTCCATCTTTACGATTTAAGTCAACTTATACATTCTTTGTCCATATATTCTAACAAGACATGCATTCACTAGTGCATGTGGCTATCAAACCATGGATCTGTCTGTCATGACTCTAGGTTTCAAAAAACAATATGCACACCATAGAAGAGTATTAAATGTAGTATATCCTAGTATATACACCATTGAATCTAACTAATTTTGGATCTAAATGATTTTAGATCCAATGATGTATATCCCACACTAAAAAACATTTATTACACTTCTACGGGGTGAATATTGTTTACCCTAGGTTACCATCAATAAGCTCCAAAAAATGACGTTTTCTCTTCCCAACACCTACCACAAATGAGCTCTAGAGAATAGAAGCAATGCATAGTTTTATTTTATTGCATAGTCAAACAAGTATATACTCCAAAGTCACAATAGTGAATTCAGTTGCTCTCACACTAATACATAAAGAAATATTTACTTTTTCGCAATAGATCCAATAGGTCAACTACCAAGTAGTAGAAATAGATTCAATTTTGATAAATATTCTAGATCTACACTATATCTGATAATATATTCACTCATTCTTTATGAATATAAGAAACAAATTTGAAGATCCACTATAATCAATTAATTTCCATGACCCTTATTCATGGATGTCATTATAAGACCACTCTCGCTAGAGATTTGAATTTAATCTAGCTCTGATCCACCATTTAGGAAATGCGCAGGCCATTCTTACTAGCGACTCTAGGCCTATTGAGATTTGATACACCATGTTAAAACAAGAGAAATAAAATAGAAAAACATGAAGCATGCACATATATGGACACTAGAGATTTACTCTATAAACCCTTCGAGGAAAACCAACACACATGTAGACATCTACTAAACCTTGGCTAAACTAGCCAAGTCAAGCCAACATCATCCAATTGATGCATATTACAATGGAGTATTCCAACCCATTAAATATGATTCATGTGATGTAATACCCCGGACCCATAAACCATGAACTATAGACCCATCATTGATTAACTCAAGGTTTATTAACTACTTTGTGAATAAGTCAAGATTAACCCAACAATTAGTACTATGATAAGTTTTAGAGTGAGATGTGATGTCATTAAGACTAATAATGATGTTAGTGGTAAAGTGGGTGAGAAGACACACATTGTTGATGTTATTAGCATAGTTAGAGTCATTTGTGATGTTTTAAGAAGTGTTTGTCTTGGCAATGCCAATAATGTCAATGATATTAATATAAGTGTGAATTATAAGGCATGCCACAAATATTGTTATTTTATAAGGAATGTGTAATATCACGTTCTACTGAGCACACTTATATTGACTTATTATTTGAGGACATTTGAATGAAAGTGATCCGATTATGGTACATTATGATGTCGTTTCATTCATGAGCTATATATGATGATGATGATGTATTGTGATTTATTGTTACTTTCATATATGTATGTATTGACAGATATTATTGAGAGTTATCCTGAGTGTGTAGGACACATGACCGATTATGGATGTTGATTTCATCAATGGACTCCTTTGGACTCTGGATTGAGTTAGGGAGTGGACTGTATTTGGTTTGAGTATTTCATTTTACGCAAATGAGATATATGATTGATTACAATATAATTTATGTATATGGATTATTGGCACTATTTTTTGCAATGGATGTAGGCTTGACGATGCTTTCTAATCCGACTCACATAAAGAGTAAAGAGGTCATGCACAAAAAACAAACATTTGAGGGAGAGGTGTGGGAGTGTCCCTTTCATAGCCTACTAGAACTCCCACCATGACCTGAATTACAGGTTAATGATTACCTAGTTTGATAGGTACACGATGTCGCGAGGGTAAACTGAGACAATCGCTCACAAATAATTCTAAGGGGCACACAATAAGACCAAATCCTTTTCCCTTAGAATCCCTTAGTCTCTCACAACGTCGTTCGAGTGGAGTGTTGACTCCAAGGGATGGACAAACTTCTAAAACCAGTCAAAAGGCAAGTAGCACCCTTGCAGCGTGGAGGTGCATCTTGAAGGGAACATCGTGAAATTAAAACTTGAGTCAACACATCTAGGTGGCCGAGAAAACATTGAAATGTTTAAACCTTGTCAAATAATTTATTCATCAGTAAAATATAAACTTATAATCCGAACAAGATTATAAGCCTAAGACTAACTCTAAGTTTAATTACGAGACTAATTAAAAATATTAAATAAATCGAAAGAATTGAGATAAAATCAAACTCTAGGAAAAAGGTGAATACAAAATTTTAAAAGTTACATAAAATGCACATGTGTGCATGAAATTAATAAAAGGGATTTTTAAAATAAAAATAAATAAAACATGAGAGAATGAGGGTACACGTATAATAGCATATTGATTCAAACTACCACTAATTCTAACTAAAAGAATACTCCTAATCCAACTCAAACTAAGATCTAGTTAGGGAACACTCATTAAATAATAATTTGGGGAACAAAGGGACCACTAAGAGAAAAAATAGGAACACATTGGGGAATGGGAAGGAAATTGGATTTTTAATTAAAATAAAAGGGGTAATTACTTATGCAACTTGGGGAGAGTGAGACAAGTGTGTGGGTGGATAATCGCTAATAAGACAATTAAAAAGTTGAATTACTTGTGCATGTCGACAAGTGTCAATGAGAATTTACCTATAAAAGAAATGGGGAAGAAGGGGAAATGATCTCTCACTTTACTTACTGTCGTTATGCTGCCAAAATTTGCTTGGACTATGTTTTACTTGTGAGAGTTGGGAATATGAGCTTGTGGAAAGAGTGGAAGCTCTTCCTTGTGAGGAAAACTTGTAAGCTATTGTGTTATGGTTTTTTGCTTGGCCCCTTTGTGGCTCGGGGGGATAAGGGGGAAGAAGAGTACCCCTATCATTGGTTGGGAGGTATCGGTGAAGCCCTTGGATTGGTAGGCAGAAGCAGGGAGTACTTTTGAAAGTATTAAAATTGAAGAGCCGACATCAAATATCTACAAGGTTCGGGTTCCAGTTCTTGAAATTAATTGTTTATTTAATCGATAGAATCATTGTAATATTATTTAATTTTGGAAGGAGGACCAATTTATATTTCTATTTTGAATTTGTACATGGAAATTGTTGTTGGATTTTATTAATGTATGATCGAATTTCCTTTCCATATTGTAATGAGAATCAATTATTTATATGATGCCAAAACTTGATTGGTGTGATAAACTAAAACACACACACACAAACACAGACATATATATATATATAGTGTAACTATTATATTAAATTCATGGTTGATTAGAAGTGGATTCGTTCCTTCTTGTGCTCTGATTTTATGAACATTCGGACTGCGAATTTGTTAGTATTTCTACACTCTCCTCCTGTGGATTATACTTGATATAATATTTTATTGCATGATTCGTTTGTTGATTTGGATCATTATACGGTCTCTATGCCTCTTAGAAAATGAAATCTATGTAAGGGTACTCAGAATAACCCACCATTTTTCTTGACGATCTTGTTACAGGAACGATGCTCATCACGGGTTTTTTTTTAAAAGAGTTTAGTAACATGTTTGCCAATTAAGAATTGTTAATTTAATAATAACATCAATTTATTACACATACATTTCTATGGATATCATGCCCTCAGTAACTACTGTGTATTGTAGACAGAAAGATAAATTATCGATGTGTGGAAAAATTATCATTTTTCCTCTTTCTTGAGTTTAAAACCTTAGCGCCTATGGTGTTAGTTTACTCCAATGTATATGTGAACTGTGAGTGAATATACACACAATATCTTATTTTTTAGTTTATTTAAGTCATTTTATCTTGAAGGTAACAGTCTTAATAAACGATTACTAATTGACATTGATTATTGTTAGTGACAGTAATTATTCGCATCAGTGAATCTCCCCATCTACTGTAGTGATTGTACTTGATCTTGCCGAGATATTTTGTTGTTAACTAGTATCCTATAGGTCTCTAAGATATTTGTTGTATTTCTATAGACTCATTGCTTAAACGCGAAACAATAATTAACTTGTAACTTCTTCAATCATTCGTGTATCTTGATCCTTGGAGCGAAGAATTTTTGCCCAAAATACATTGGTTTTTCTGTAACTTATTGTTCCACCATCCTTAATTCTTCTTGAATGTTTATTACTTACTTAAAAGATTCATTGTAATTAATTGAATTGTTGTTGTCCCTTGACCAAGTTTTGGAGATCCTTGGTTATGTTTGACCTATTTTGGGACTTCGACAGGCTGGTCGAAGGCGGAGCGCAAGTCAAAGCGGAGATCAAAGGATCTCGACCCCTTTTTAGGGAATATTTGGGATTAGGGTTTATGTAATGGGTATGGGGATGTTGGCCCATGGGTTTATCCATGTTTAGGCCCTTTTGTAATGTATAAATAGAAAGCTAGGTGATGTAAGTAAAGTGTGTGATGCTAGGTGCTAAGTATTATGCTAAGTGAAAGTAATTATAAGAGGCTTTGTGCTTAGTGTATATGGAGGATGGAAAGCTAAGTGAGGATCATCTGTAGTGCTTTGTGCACATAATGTGTAAGGAGGCCTGGTGTTGTGATCTAACTCATGGAAGGAGGATCTGGCGAGGTACACGCAGATGTCCTGTCCTCTGCGGAGTAGGGTTTTGATGCTCTGTGCATGTAAGAAGCTTGACAGAAGATAATAAAGAAGAGAAGACTTGGTGGACATACCCCCACACTGGGGTGAAACACGTATATCATGTGTTGTGGTTTCTTTGTGCATTATGGCTTTTGTCTTGTGTATATGATTTAAGATTAAGTGCAGTAATGAATGTTTAGATGAATCTAGTATGATAGATTAGTGCTTAAGTAATGTGAATAAATGCTAGATATGATCTTTTTCCATGTGCTAAGTGCTTAGCTGTGTTAGATCTGGTTGAATACTGCGTTGTTCTGTAATTAGGGTTTGTATCTGTGATGTTGATAAGGGTTAGATACTGATGAATGTTAACTGTTAAGTGATTTGTTAGAGTGGTGTAATCACAGATCTGTGTTCCATCTAGGTTGCAAACATTTGATTCCTTCAACCACCCCTGCCTCTACCTCATGTGAGACATCATCTTCTTTGCAAGTGTTGCCGAAAGGGCCAATAGTTAGGGTTTTGTTGGTGCGTTGTTGAAGCGTTGAACCCTCGGTCTACCCCTATGCCAACAAATGGTTATGTTTCTGGGACCTGAAAGTGTAATTGCTGGGAACTAAAGAAAAGAAAGATTTGTGCATAGATATGCTACTTTAGTGCGCAGTATTCTACTTGACTTGCGAAGCTCTGTGCTAAGAAGAGAAGTCTGATCTGCAGAAAAGAAGTAAGATCTGGAAGTTTTGTTCTCTGAGAAAGTTGAGATAAGTGAATTTTTTTTTTTCGAAAGAAGGAATCTAAGTATGTTTGATAAATTTTGTCCTAGTCTAAAAACTAGGGTACACCTTGAAGAAAGAAGATTTGATATGAATAGATCTTATAGAAATAATGAAAGGTATGTTATCCCTGTGCATAGAAAGAATGTTTGGACTAGCAAATGGATGCAGGATCCTAGAAAGAATATTTTGTAGGTTAGTTACTGTGATCATAATGCACAATACATGAAAGGTTGGGGATCGTTTAAAAGAAAGAGAGGATTAACTATTTTCTATAGTTGCAGAAGACTGAGACATCTTGATAAGGAATGCCCTGGTAGAGGTCCTATTTTCCTTTGTTGTAAGGCTATTGGACATGAAGTTTTGGATTGCGCTAGAATGATTGCAAAAGTTGAAAAGATGAATATGAAACAAGAAAACTATTAGACAAGCCAAGAAAATAAGGATATGATAGAACCCCGGAAGGAATCAGAGAGTGTATTACTACAGATGAAAGAAACCCTAAACGATCACAGAGATATCAACTTATCAGAGGTATTAAAAGAGAAAGAGTACATAGAAACAAGAAATACTTTGACATAGACTGTGTTCTGGATGAGGAAACACAAGTGAATATCATGGTAGAAAGAACTTGGGAAATTTTGGGAAAGCCTGCTATTACTCCTTCATTAGGAGGAATAGGATTATTTAGAGGAAAGATGATAACCCTATGTGGAAGACTTACCAAGACATCTATGAGTGGTCATGGCACTTCGATAGAAGAATAATTTGAGATTATTAAATTTGTTTAGAACAATGCCCTAGTTACTATATTTCTAGGAAAAACCTGGATTGAGAAAGATCAGATACGAAGGAAACAAGAAGAGGAGGATCTAGAACAGAAAAATAAAGAACTAAGAGATTTCATGGCTAGGAGAATAGCGCACTTACTGGAAGAAAAAGAGAACCGGTCGAAGCTACTAAGGACCAAATATATGGATGTTGAAGTTGGAAAGACAAAAGAAGATTGGAGAAAATTTTATGTACAAGAGAGTAGAGCACCTACCCCAGAAAGAGAAGAAGTATTTCCCTTGAACCCTATGAAAGACCCTCCATAGTGAGAAGTTATCATTCCAAGAGGAGATAAGAATGTTAATGGAAAGAAGAAACCAATGACTCAGATCGCAGGAAAGAAGGCCAGAAAGATCAGTAAGAAGAGAGCACAGTTATAAAAATTGCACGAGGTTAGAGGGAATACTTCACAGAAGGAAGGTTTCTAGAAGTTGAACTCTGTCGAAATATTAGTACAACACAGATTGGCACTTCGCCAAGGTGAAACAAGATGAAAGTTGGAGGCATTATGACCATTAGAATGACCCTACAGAACGGATAGAAACACAGTTATTGCCAGAACATTCACCCTTGGACCATTGGGACTGCAGCCTAATGGATGCAACTGCATTGATTGAAGCGTTCCTTCCCTTTGGAAGACTCTGTTATGAGAATATCTATTTATCCTGTCGAGCGTTGCACCGAGAACACTTTTTCCAATTGTGATTATCTGAGCCCACAAAGAACTAGTTGATTTCGCACAATGATCATTGAGACCTCGCCATCCATTCTCTTACATTGAGTATTGTTCACCACCTGATATATCAAATCTCAAGTGTGCATGTCAGACACAATTAGCGCAGTAGAAAAAGTTGTCGAAGAGATTCTAATAGACCTCATGGCTGAAAAGCTCATGTCCGCGGGCATCCAATCCTCATCGACGAGAGGAGTGCAAGCCTCCTCATCGAATGCTTGTGGATCTGGACCATCCCAAGTTGCAACCAAGAAAATAACCAAGCATCGTGATGAATTGATGAATGCGAAGCTAATCCCATCCATCCTACCCGAATACATCCCACCTATGGCTAGTGTGGTGATTCTTGACAGTGTCCCGAGGGACTTCGACTACACAGTAATCACTGCGTACCTTTCGAAGGGAATACAAGCAGTCAAACTGCAGTTTGAGAGGATTCCAACCTTGAAGATCACTGATTATAACCTAGGAGACCACAAGAGATATGGCATGCTCGCACCTCACAAATATTTGACCAAGACCAAGGAGAAGAATTTGAAGATCATCCCCCAATGATGGACTATGGACATCGCGAGGTCCACTGTCTTGAACGTGATGAAGATACCACATTTTGGAAGGTATCAGGAGGTTAATGCGTGCATTAAAATCCTGTTGTTGTGCTTCCATGGTGGGTATCTATGGCTAGACAAATGCATCACCGTTGATCTGGCGTTGATCCATAGGATCACCGGATTAAGCATGCAGGGACCAGACCCACAATACTTTTATCCAAGAAAGGTTGCAGATCATGCCCTAGTGTAGAAGATCAAAGACACCTATGATGATGTATAGAAGGGGACACAAGGCTACAAGGTAGCCTCCATTTAGAATGGCGCAGTGCACCTTACTTTCCAGTTGATTGATGGTAAGTTAGTTCGAAAGAACAGACCCACACAGGTCATAGGGTTTGTTGTTGACCTCGTAAGAAAATGCATGGAAGGACTACATATGAAATGGGCTAGTTACCTAGTCAATTAGTTAGAACTGGACTGTCACAAAGCACAAGATCAAGGCTATGAGTTTCATTTTAGCTGGTTTTTGATCCTCATCACATTTACTACTTGGGAGATGCCGAAAGATGCAACCGTCCCTGACATTGAGCCATTCGAGCCACTAGTTACAAATTCGACATGCTCTAGTATTCGAGCGATATGAGGAAACAATGGCATTTGAATGAAGTATTCCATACCTACTACATGCAACTGAAGAGGGATATTGAGTCTTTCCCTCGTATGACGTCGAACACCTTGGACAGGTTCAGGCCCCTTATGAAGTTCCACGCAGATAGGCATTTTATTTATATCACTGCGTGCACAGAAGAAAGTAAAGAAGAGCTCCAATACTACTACAAGCTCATAGAGGAGGACCTGGAAGAAATCACTAAGGAATCGCCCGCAGAGTTCCTTATACCAGTTGACCAGGCTGAACTATCCGAACCTGACCTCATTGAAAATTCGGTGGTTATGCGCAAAGAGTATGATGCACCCAGCAGTAGCAGGAAGAAAAATAAGGAAGATGTACAGGAAATACACAAAACATCAGAGGAGACTACATCAGATTCACTTAACAGAGGAGGAAATGATGAAGTGGACAAAGAAGATAAAGAAGGGGAAGAAGACAAGTATAATCATGGTGAAGTAACATCGCCACAGAATCCCACTGATGACACAAAGACATCTATTAAATGAAAGGTTTCCCCCACGAAACTTACATCACGGAAGAAGTCCAAAGCTAGTAAGCCGAAGCTTCAGACTGTACTCATGATCGATGACTTCAACTTCATTATCGCAGTTGTATCATATGCCTCAAAAGAGATTTTGCAAAGGAATGAAGAAAAACAAGAAACCTGGTATGAAAGAATTGAAGCATAACTGAGAGGGGTACAACAAGCCCTACACTCCAGCCACGTAGTGTCCACTATGCCCTCGCCATCAGAAGAAATAGAGTTGGGAGATGAGCCTGTGCAACTCTACAGAATAGCTAATGCGACCGAAGCTTGCCTTCATCACGTGTAGGAAGAAAAAGAACAGGCCACAGTGGCCCTGAAGCAAGCACAAGAGGATGTCATAGAACAATGTCGAGTTGCGCAACAAGAGAAGGACAACCTCCAAATCAAGTTCGAAAAGGATAAATCACATATCCAGAAAGAGAAAGAACAATTGCTCATGGAGAAAGTTGGAGTTAAATAAGCATTCAACAGAGCACTTCACTCTGTGACAAGCTTGGAACAGATAAAAGAAGACCCAGTGAAGAGTCAAGTAGCGAAGCTTGCTGCAACCATCCAACAACTTCAACAGAGAGTAGCCAAATTAGAGTTACAAGCAGTACCAAGCAATCCGCAGGAAGTGCAAGACGATTGAGAAGAAATCACCTAAAGCATAGTCCAGAGAATCAAGGCATTATCCTTGGAATGTAAACAACTTAGCAGTCAAAGTACGTAGAACTATGAGTGCCTTACCAAGGATCCTGAAATAAAGATAGTGGAGTCAGAGCTCTAGGAAGTAACGCAACAAGCAAGAACAATACAAGCGTAGTTGAAGCCCTTGTCAGTAGTCAAGTGAATGAAAAGATCCCAAGAATAGCGCACGGCTCAACAACAGTTTCATGTCATACATAGCAAAGTCATGGAAGTGACTCAGAAGCTCTAGCCAATCCAGGATGCAACTTGCCTACTTTTTGAGGAGATTGAAGGATGAGGACCAGAGATGGAACAAGTAGTCACTTCAGTAGAGAAGTGCTTAGAGGGATGTGTGAACGAAGCAGTTATTCAAGAGTTCATCGAGGAGGAGGGCTTGGCGAAGTAGTAGGTCGAAGCAGCTCGAGCCAAGCTCGAGGAATTTGAGGTAGAGTTACCAAGAGCAGAGTGACTAAGGATGAGTCACAAGTGAGTGTTGGGGGCCTGTTGGCCCTTGAACAAGTTTTGGATATCCTTGGTCATGTTTGACCTATTTTGGGACTTCGATAGGCTGGTCGAAGGAAGAACGCAAGTCAAAGCGGATATCGCGGGATCTCGGACCCTTTTTAGGGCATCTTTGGGATTAGTGTTTATGTAACAGGTATGGGGATGTCACCCCATGGGTTTACCCATGTTTAGTCCCTTTTGTAATGTATAAATAGAAAGCTAGGCGATGTAAGTAAAGTGTGTGATGTTAGGTGATAAGTATTGTGCTAAGTACAAGTAATTGTAAGAGGCTTTGTGCTTAGTGTATGTTGAGGTTGTAAATCCAAGTGCAGATCATCTGTAGTGCTTTGTGCACAGACTGTGTAAGGAGGCTTGGTGCTATGATCTAACTCAGGGAAGGAGGATCTGGCGACGTGTGCACAGATATCATGTCCTCTGCGGAGTAGGGTTTTGATGCTCTATTCCTGTAAGAAGATTGATAGAAGATAATAAAGAAGAGAAGACTTGGTGGACGTAGCCCCACACTAGGGTGAACCACGTATATCATGTGTTTTGGTTTCCTTGTGTATTATGGTTGTTTTCTTTTGTATATGATTTAAGCTTAAGTGTAGTAATGAATGTTTATATGAATCTATTATGATAGGTTAGTGCTTAAGTAATGTGAATAAATGCTAGATATGATCTTTTTCCACGTGCTAAGTGCTTAGATTTGTTAGATCTGGTTGAATACTGCGTTGTTATGTCATTAGGGTTTGGATCTGCGATGTGGATAGCTGTTAGATATTGATGAATGTTAACTTTTAAGTGCTTTGTTAGAGTGGTGTAATCACATATCTGTGTCCCAGCTAGGTTGCAGACATTTGAGTCCTGCAACCACCCCTACCTCTACCTCGAGTGAGATTTCATCTACTTCACAGGTGTTGCTGAAAGGGCGAGTAGTTAGGGTTTTGTTGGTGCGTTGTTGAACCATTGAACCTTGAGTCTTCCCTTGTGCCAACACTTGTTTATGGTGAATATTGCTCAATCCCTTTAGCACCCGAGCTGAGTAAAAGGGAATCAATTGAATACAATCTCTATATTTCGAGACTTCTTTAATCTTATTGAATCCACCAGGTAGGCACATTACCAACCTAGATAGTTGTCCATATATTTCTTGATAATCATGGCATGAATCGATAATATTATTCATCAACTTTTATTTTTCTTATGATAAATTTATTGATAATAAGATACTGTCAATGCACTTAAACTATTGTATACGACTCTTTCTTAATTAATAATTAACATCAAATAAATGAATAAAATACTAGTAGTTATTTCCATTATCAATAACCGATGATGTCATATTATATGTGGAAACTTATATCAATAATTTCTACCTAAGGATATAAATAGAGTTAACAATAAGAGTACTTATTGTATGTGGTTTTTCTTATAAGAAATTAAAAATAATATTTATATGGTTACAATAACTATTAATAAGATTAATATGTATATATTATGGAAGTCCATAAGATATTATAAGTATAAATATTACGATGAGGGAGTAATTACCATTTCTCTTATTATCACATAGAGAAATCCAAATAGAATTTTGAATTAATCAATGATGTTAGTATGCCATTATTTCAAGGAGGTTGATTCATTAATTTAAATTATGTTGGCAACAATCTTTGTGTATTGATGATTTTTAAGTCAATGAGTTATCTATTGAGTAATTAAGAATTAATTGAATAGTGTAGATCTTTCTATAGTATTATCTAGAGGACTGATTGAATGGATTCTCTACTTTTTCGTTAAGTGGATATTCTTTTGATTTTTTATAATAAATGTTATGTTATGTACTTTCTCAATTACTTGGAGTATTTCTAAATGATTGTGTAGCATAGTGTAGATTATTTTTTTATGTCTTGAAAATTTATGGTTAAGTTTTATTGTTATCAAGTTTTGGATTGTGATATGGGATTAAAGTTATGGGAAATATATATCTCTTTTTTTCTCAGAACATTCATGAGTCCTAAGACTTTAAATGATCAAAGTCGATTAGATGAATCCTTGATTTGAGCGTTGATTATGTGTCTTGAAGGTCCTCACCTTTCATGATAGGTTGGGTGCGTGTCTTATTTGTTATTTTATCTGATATGATCGATCTATGATTAACAAGTGATGTTGTATATGATTCTTTTTAAGTAGTGACAAGGATGATATTAGATGATGTTAATATTGATGTATGTCATTCTCTGATAACACATGTTCCAACTGATGTTTTCAAAAATAAAATAAAAAATACCCAATTATATTTTTGTCTGAACAAAGTATTTACGTCTTAACGATGCAGGGTCATTACAGAATGATACTACACTAAATTAGAGTCCATGATACCAATATTGTTAACAGTGTTAGTACTATAGTGATTTTGAAAGCGTAACAAAATTATTGACACCAATAGTACTAACTAAGAGAGTGAGAAGGCATGCCACCTATACCACTAGTGATAGTAGTAATAGAGTGTGGGTTGTATACATTGCAAATTTTAGTACAAGAGCTATTTCGAATTGATGGCATCATTATTATCTATGGTGATTGTACTCGAATAAATGAGAAGGAGAGATACAAATTTACTATTGATAATTTTAATACTAGAGTGAGATAAAATGCATGACACCAATACTATCAATAATGCTAGTACAAGAATGATGTAAAACATATGTCACCAATATCATTAACAAGAGTATCCATGCATGCCAGTAAAGGACTAATGTATTACTCTCTTATAATAATAGTTCTACAGCAAGGGATGACACCAATACCAATGATGATAATAATGCAAAGTGATAAGATTTAATAAAATGATGATGAATAGTCATACCAATATTAGATACACAGATGACATAATACAAGTGGTTATAGTTATATATGATTGGAAAAATGTTATGCATCCATAATTGATAATAATACAAGAGAGAGGTGACAATAATACCATTGGTTATAGTAGTGGCACATTAAGTATTGTTGAACTACTAGTGTTTACCATTGATATGAATGCTAAAGTCATGAATGATAGCAATTCCATAACTAATCCTAGTACATAGACTTACATCAACTTTGATACTTCACAACAAATTTAATTATAAGATTGGAAAACATATTAACTTGGTAATAACTAAATAAACACACATAAATGAGATATAAATGAGATATGTATATCAAATATATAAAACTTACAAATAAAGTAAATATTAAGTAAATATTAATATACAATCAAATATTACTTTAAAAAATACAATATAATATAAATAATTGTAATACATCAAATAAATAACAAATACATATGTATACATTAAATATATAAATATATATAATAAAAATATATATTTGTTTTAAAAAATTCCATCAATTAGTAAGTAGATAACAATCCAATAAAAGCACATATACTAAGAGGCTTTGTGAAATGAAGAAAATGATCGTTTTGGGTATAAACACATATACTAAGAGGCTTTGTGAAATGAAGAAAATGATCGTTTTGGGCATAAATATTGCATTCCTCCTTACTAATTTGATTTTGAGCATCCAACAATTTCTTTTTCCGTCCGCAAATAAACAATTTCTTTTTCCCCTTCACTAGTAAGGAATATCTTGCACTTCACGATTCATTTAGAATTGATAACCATCATTATTGTTACTAGTAATACTAATAGTATTACTAGTAATGTTCATAATAGTACAAGAGTTAATGAGAAGGTAGATACCAATTTGTTATTAATAATTTTAATATAGAAATATGGAAGATTGAGGAGCAACAAGTCCTTTAAGTCCTTTCCTAGAAAGTAGACTCAGTAGAAGAGCTTGTTGTTTCACTTTGTCAAAAATATAAACTCTAGTTGTATCATAGAATCATAGTATAAGATTTACTTTGTTTGATATTGATACTGGAGAATCAAAGATACTTATGTACCCAATACTCTTCATGATGTCCTATTTTTTGTATGAGTTAGGCTGTGACTTAGAATGCAGATAACCTTCTTGTTTTGCTGCAGAAGAAGTTGGGCTTTGTCATAACTATGAACATGATATGTATCCTAGAATCACAGTTTGTCTTGTTATCGGTTTCTTCATGACATAGATAGCTTTTATATTATTGAAATTTCAGAATGTAAGCAAGAATATATGGTTACTTATGAAGGTATAACAATTTTTATTGCACATGCCAAGACTACTATGTGTTTTCTTAGAAAAGTACACAGCATAACGTTTAGGGTTTTTATCATTTACAAGAGTATGTCTATTTGACCTTTTTAATTTTCTCTGAAAAGTGCAATATGGTTCCCTCTGTATTATTGAAATTTCAGAATGCAAGCAAGAATATATGGTTACTTCTAGTTTTTTTGTTTGACCTTTTAAATTTTTTTTGAGGAGTACAATATAGTTATCTCTGGGTTTTTGATATGACTTTTGTATGATTCAAATGTTTTTTTTTTCATGAGAATTGCAATATAATTATTCAAAGACGAACTGCAATGTAATCACTCGTAGAATTTCATGGAATCCATATCTATTACGGACCAGGTAGGCGATCCTTTTCCCATTTATACATCACTCATGCGTCTACGTATTCTTTAATTTGTTTTTGATGTATTTAGACAGTAGCTAGTAGAAGGTTTTTAAATTTTAAATTCATATAGTGTGCATCTGGAGAAGTAAGGTGTTGTTACAAATTAAGTTCAAGATATATGCGAAAAATGTTATTTAAAAAAAATGTTTAATTTTTCAAGTTAATGTTTATAATAAAAAATAACACAAATTTATCTCAAGGGCTTTTTTTACATGAATTTTTAAAATCCCTTTCCATTTTCAATAATAAAGGGTTGAGATGGATTCTCACATAACATGCTCCATTTAAATGTTCTATAATTAAAATTTATTTTTCTTTAACTAGCATATATCCATGGGAGAGACTTTGTAATTAAAATTTATTTTTCTTTAACTAGCATAGATCCATGGGAGAGACTCTGAAGGAACCATACAATAAGATGAAGCTAAAAAAATATATGACTTTGTGGGAGGGATCTTCAAGAAAATTTCAGATAATGTTTACCATAATATTTACGTCGCTAGTATTGAATGTTACATATTCTGAAGGTTATAGATGAAGTTGAGTAGAGCCCTGATTGAAATGCATGTTGCATATTTCTGAGGGTGTTATAGGTGAAGATGAGCAGATAGTTCATTGAAATGAACAGATATGAAAATGGGGAAAACATGAGAACACATAGAACTTGGAAGAAAAATTGCAAATAAAATTTGATTAAAACATCAAAAAATAATTTATTTATTGGGAAGATAAAAGTTTGGTGACTTTGTGGCTTCATAAAATGTGTTGCATGTCATTTAAGTGCAAAATTTTGGTTATACACCTTGGTTTCTGTGTGAAACTATTGTAAAAAAAGAAATTTGTTTACAATAGTCCCTGATGCCTTAAGGCAGGGACTCAGGGACTAATGATATAGAAAGTATTAAGGGATGACATCAATACTATGAATGATATAAAATGTATATCACCAATATTTCAATATTGTTGAAAAAGTGATTATGCATGTAATTTTTTTTCTTAATTGTAGTTTTAGAATAAGGGATAGCATTAATATCAAGGATGATTGAAATGCATAGTGATAAGAGTGATATATAAGAATGATGCCTAGTAATCTAGTAATAGTAGTACACGAAAGACAATGAGAGTAATTCAAGAGATTATAGTTATACACTATTGTTCATAGCTGATAGAAAAAATTGTTGATGCATCCATGATAGTAATACTAGAGTGAAGGGTGACATCAATACCATTGGTTGTAGTTCTGGTAAATTCATAATTTTATGATCATTAGTAGGTAAATTCATAATTTTATGATCATTAGTACTATTTATATTAGTACTACAATCGTGAATGATACCATAACATTAATGATAATAGTAATCAAACTTGAGGGATAAAATGTAACACACACAACCCCCTAAGTGTCTTTTTAAGGGATGCAGCATTAAAATTATTGCTTTCCTTGACTATATAGAAACCTCTCCCTGAGCATACTAACATCTTCTTCTCCTGAAGAGAATTCCAGTGACTATAACCATGCCCGATTTTGATCTCATGATCAAAAGTTATGGCCTCTTAAGGTTTCCTTGGTTTTCATAGTCAAAATTCGTACTGCCACGTGGAATCCACATGGAACCTCATCACTCAAGACACTTGACATGGAAGATGCCATATATGTGATCACTCCACAGGCCCGATCCCTTGGCCCATTTTCATTGTGGTTGGGATTTATTATTGAATAATTCACTTTCACTATCTCAAGACATCCGACGACGATACAACAAGGTGCATAGTCCCCAGATCCTACAACTCACATCCCTTGATCTTAATGGTTTCGAGCACATCAATAATGTATTTTGGTTTTGAATTTAACTATCAACTCCCAATGTTTTACATATTGTGCAGATGTGACCTGCAAGATCTATGGTGGATATTTCACCTCATCACTCAGCCAATCAATCGTTGTCATTAGCTCGACTCCCATCATTGTCGGTGATTTCTCCATTGTCGTCATCTTTCCTTGGTTGAGTGTGATCATGCCAACCTCCCACATTTCTCATGGTGACATATATGGATCCAATGGTCTAGATCACTTCATCAAACCTCCTATGAGGTCAATGACTATCATCTTCTTCCCTCTCTAAACCCTCGTCATCCAACCAACAATTGATACCTATCCTCCCAAGGATTCTCTGGCTTCCTTCTTAGTGTGTCACATCCATCATGACATCATCGTTCTCCTTCCTCATGTGAATAAGTCTCACAAAAAATCGACGAATGATATTCCTCTTTCCCATCCACAGATCAACAATTCTCATTGTGTCATTGATTTCCCGTGTTGTCGGCATTCAAGCCTCCTTTTGGTTCATCCACCTTTTACCTCCACTGATGATTCTTCTAAGATCTACGTCTTAGGTTTCCCGAGGAAAAACGCTGACAGATCCAACGGTTTGAAATTAACACTGAGAGTCCTCCATTTGGGGTGTATTCATTCCCATTTATCAAACTACTTCGACTAACCCTCTCCGATGGACAACATTTATGCACTTACGATATACCTGATCGATAGTTTAGATTCACTCGGTGGTTCAAGGTTCTTCTACCCTCTCTATATAGATTCTGATATGTGGCACTACCACGGCATGCCACCTGGCATGACATGTGACCCTGCCACTACCCACCACATGACATGACATGTCACACCATCTACATTCCCCCTATTATGTATTGCATGTAGGAGATCAACGACTCTAATCTCCTCTCGTGGTCTCTCCAATAATGTCAAAGCAATGACCTATATCTCCTTTCATAGAATTCCAATCGGAGTGCTCCTACCTCCTAATTTGATACCATTCTGACCAACCTGCAACGATAAATTTCTCATATATTTCCTTTATATTCTAATAAAATATACAACCCACCTTCCACCTCATAAACTCTCCTTCATATATTTTCCCACAACGTTCGAGGTTTCCCTTTGAAGGTTCCACTCTGAACATACCATCGCGATCAACGACTTAGATCCCTTCATATGAACAGTTGTCATCCTCTCACCGAATATCAATGTCGTTGGACTTTACACCACTCTAGCACTCGGTCATTCACGATGAAATTTCATTGCTGACAAAGGGTTGAGATATTTCGATTAGCCATATCGATGGTTGTGATCTCTTCTTGGGTTAACACAAGATTTTACAAAAAAAAATTAGAGTTCACTTTCGAAACTTAGCCATTTCTCGAGTTCTATAGGAATTCATTACTGATTTTCAAAGAAATTGGAATATGTTCTCAGGTCATTACAAGTTATTGAAACATAAAGTAAAATCTTGCATGATTTATGAGTTCCCCATACATGCATATAATATGGTAAAGCATGCACAGTCCATACTTGACTCATTTTTACGATTACTAGTTCATTAACATGCATCCCAACATATCTTGACCTTCATGCATTCAATCCATGTATTTTAAATGACTCATTTTCCTCTTAGATTCAAAAATTTTCACATGCATACATATATATATCATTCATAAATAGTTCCAATGCGGGTAAACACTTATCTGGTAAGGAAATTGCCAAACCCAACTGAGTGGGAAAGGTCACCCTTCCTCCCAACCTTAGGCCTTGTTGCAGAGTAACTTCCTACAACATGCCACCCAGATGCCAAGCCATGATACCACCAGGGAAACTCACTCAATAGGGATCCAATTTTAAGATTGTCCAGGAAGGTTACTGTCCTTCCTCCTCTTACAAAATAGAAGTTGCCACCTCCCACTAATATTTGGGTCTCCATAGGTTTATTAGGTGGTTTCTCATATGTATTTCCTATAAACAATGGAGTCCCTTCTCTGCTCAACAGTCCCTCAACGACCTCCCCTTACCAGTGTCGATTTTTGTCTAGTAAGCACCAAGCTCCAACCCACTATTTCTCTAGTTCAAGATATGGGTCTTCTCTATTAAGGGTGATCACAAATAACTTAGAAAAACTTACCATTTCCTCTATAAATCTCTTCTTTATCCTTCTCTTTCTCAATCAATGCATCCAAACCTCTCATCTTTTTTCTCTCTTACTTGACTCTGTGTCTTCTCTATTGTTTGTGTTTTTTTCTGTTGTGTTTTTCTCCTGTATCTCCTCACTGTATTTTCCTCCTCCGGTCTTCTTCTCTACCCCCCTCACGATTTCCAATAAGTCTTGCAAGACATAACCTGTAGTCTTCCATTCCTAGTCTAAAGGGGTGGTTCCATGGTAAAACCCCTTTTGAGTTGTTTAATCATCCTTTTCTCTGTAAGGACCAACTTCCAATATTCAATAACTTCTCCAACCACCTCTGTGACTTATTTTAATGATCACGTGGTCTCATAAAAGTATTGTATGTTGGTAGGTAGAGGTTTTATGTTTGCAAACATAGATTATCTTGTTGTGAAAGATTCTTATTTTCTTCAGAGATACATATGATCTCCACCTCTCGTAACCATTTCATTAGTCCCTCAGTATCATCAATGTCCTTTGGTGTATCATGACCATGACTATCAAGGTTGTTCCCTCTTAGTCAATGGTTTGGTGTTTCCATTAATTCAAAAAATAATTACATTCCTTGTAACATTAATATATGGAGTTTGTCCATAATTATAGTCTTGGGTAAAAACAAGGTGTTACATTATCCTACCCGTTAAAGAAACATCATGCTCGTTGTTTTAAAACACAATGTATTTACAATTATATAGTAAACAAAAATGGGTATGTCATTTTCATGGAATATTCTGGCTCCCATGTAGCTTCATTTTCTCCAAAGTGCTTCCATTGCACATTAACCTGCACGATGGCTCAGTTCCAAAGAATTATTTATTTCATGTTCAGGATGCATTGGGGTTATAGATGGAATTATCCCTCTGGTTCCACTTGTATTATAGCCCAATCAATAACATGATTAGAATCATGTACATATTCCTTTAACGAAGACACGTGTAATACATTATGTTCTCTAATAGTACATGGTAAAGAAATTTTGTATAATATTGGTCCTATTCTCTCTAGGATTTCAAATGGTCCACAATATCAGGGAGCCAACTTAGCACACATCCCAATTTTCAAGGATATTCTCTTGGGTTTCACCTGGATATACATGTGGTCTCCTACTTTGAATTCTATGGGGGTTCACTTGCCATAAACATAGCTCTTGTATTTATCCTAGGGATCCTTCAGGTTGTACCTTATCTTAGCTATGGACTATTCTTTTTCTTTCAATAATTCAAGTCCAAGTGTGATTTGGTCCACTATATTTTCCCAACTAATCAGAACTCTGCACTTCTTTCCATAAAAAACCTCAAACATGCTCATATTCAATGATTCTTGATAATCATTGTTGTGTTAGAATTCTACCAAGGGTAGATATTATTCCCACTGCTTGGGCCAATGTATAACATGCATCCATAACATATCTTCTAACACTATGTTTACCCTTTCATTATAACCATTTTTTTAAGGATGGTATGCCATGCTAAATACCAATTGTGTTTCTAAACTAAGAAACAAGATTCTCCAGAAATTTGAGGTAAACTTGACATCTTTGACCAAGATGATTGTTTTAGGAAACCATGCAATAGGAACGTCTATTTCATCAAAACATTGGCAATGTATATGGGTTTATAAGTAGATTTTATGGGGATAAAATGAGTTTCCTTGCTCAACTTGTCTACTATAACCATGATTGCATCATGTTGTTTAATTTCATTTAGTAAACCGGTGATAAAATACATGGAAATCACTTCCCATTTCCATTCTGGTATCTGTATAGGATGCAATAGTCCAGCAGGGTGTCGATGGTCGAATTTTTCCCATTGACACTCGAAACACTTAGAAATGTAACGAGAAATGTAATGAGAAATGTAGTTCTCTAACTGTTGTCACTATTTTTTGGTAACCATGGTGACCCACATATGGTATTTTATGGAACTCATCCATAATCAAGTGCCTCAAATCTACTGAATTAGGCACATACATCCTCAGATGTTTTACTACAGTGTATTATCATCCCTTAGCTAATATCCTTCATACCTCTTTTCCGTAGGTTCTTTTTGCAACCTTTCATTCACTTGATTGAAGAACTCGTCTTCCACCAAGAGGGTCGTAATCCTCTGCTAAACCTCAGAATCTCCTACACTTGGTTTTGCTAAGTGTATTTCCTTAACGCTTCGGATGAGCACGTCAGCAACTTTGTTCTCTTTTTATTTTATGTGTTTGATTTCAAAGTCAAACTCACTGATCAACACAATCCACCTATTATGTCTATCATTCAATATTGGTTGGTCAAATAAATACTTTAGAATTCAATGTTTGGTCATGAGGATAAATCTTTGCCTAAGTAAGGTCTCCACATCTTTATTGCATGTACAATTGTTGCAAGTTATAGGTCATGGGTAACACACTTATGTTCATTTTCATTCATCTTACATGATTTATAACAAACCACTTTCCCATCTTGCATGAGAATTCCACAGAGTCCTTCTTTGCAAGCATCTATGCAAAATAGTAAGTCCTTTTTTGGGTATACAATATTTAAAACAAGGGAATCATTCAATAGTTGCTTCAGTTGTTGGAAGCTATCTTCGCATTCTAGTGACCATACAAACTTCTTCCATTTCCTTTGTAATGAAGTAATAGAGTTATTGATCTTGGGGAATCCCTTGATTAACCTTCTATAATATCCATCCAATCCCATGAAGGATATCATGTATGTCACATTTCTAGGGGCAGACCAATCCATGATTTCCTAGATCTTTGCAGGATCTACTGCCACTCCTTTAGTTGAGCTTACATGGCCTAGATACCAGATTTCTTTTTAAAATAAATGACATGTGTTGAACTTGTTGTGAAATTGAGGGTATCTTAACACCTATAACACCATTATGAGGTTTTCTTCATGCTACTATTGGTCCTTGGAATACACCAAAATGTTGTCCATGAATACTAAGACAAAATTGTCTATATATTTGTTGAGAACTCTATTCATCAAACACATGAATGTAGCTAGTGCATTGGTAAGTCCAAATGGAACCACAACAAACTCATAGTACCCATACCTTGTCCTAAAGTTTTTCTTGTGGATGTCTTCATATTTAATCCTAACATGGTGATATTTCAACCTTAAATCTATCTTTAAGAAAATTTTAGACCCTTTGAGTTGATCAAAGAGATCGTCTATTCTAGGAAAAGGGTACTTTTTCTTGATGATCATCATGTTGAGATGCTTATAATCAGTGCATAGCCTCAAGATCTCATATTTATTCTTTAAAAATAGGGTTGGTGCCCCCCATTGAGACACACTCAGCTTGATGTAACCATTTTCCAACATTTCTTTCAACTGCATTTTTAGTTCCACCAGCTATGGTGTGCTTATCTTGTAAGGCATTCTTGATGTTGGCACCACACCATGAACGAGATCGATTGAAAAATCAAGATATCTTTTCGAAGCTAATCTAGGTATGTCCTCAGGAAACACATCTCTGAACTCCCATAGAAGTAGGTGATCTTCAGCCTTCAACTCCTTTCCTTCTACCAAGTTTCATACATGTATAGCATACAAGGGACACCCCTTTCTTCTAAACTTCTTAAGCTGCAATGCTAATATTTTCCTTATGGAGATTGGATTTCGAATGCCTTGCAAAATTCTAGTATTTCCTTTCTCATCTTCACATTGTAATATTTTCTCATAACAATTTAGTTTTTCCTAATGGGAAGATAACCAATCCATTCCCAACAAAAATTCATATGAACCAAGGGCTAGAATATTCAAAACCACTTGGGTATGAAATCCATCCATCCCAATTAGACAAACTTTAACTACCTCTGCCACTTTCCTCTTTGTTCCAGTTGCTAACTGAAGTAACAATGATTTGGTGTGCTCATTTATCTCTAATTAACATGCCTCCACCAGTCGAGGTGAGATATAACTAAGATTATATCCTGGGTCAATTAAAACAGATATTGGTCGTTCAATAATAATACCTTCCAATTCCACCACAAAGGCTTGGTGGTTTGCTTGTCGATTTTCTACCACTGCATATATTCTCATCACAATCCTGGCTACCACGTTGACTATAGTTACCTCTTGTACATTGTACACTCTTTTATTGCCATGTTGGTGGCGAGGGAAATCCGTTAATAGATGTGGCTCTCCACATCCCTAACATTTCAAGGGTCCTTTCTTGGGCCCCTTTATTCTTTCCCTTGTCAATTGTGTTGGTTTATTCCTACTTTGAGACGGAAAATTTTTTTGATGCACCCTTTCTTCTAGAATCCACTCTTGTCCTTCCCTTTACAATCTTTGGAATACCCATGCTTATTCTTATACTAATCGTAACACCATTTGTACTTATGAATGGTGTCCTCCAATGCATTGGGTTTATCAAACTCTATTCGATCTTGGTAGGATTATGGTAACCCATTGAGAGAACGTTGGTTTCTCTCCTTCTCATCCTTAAGGAAGGAAACATACCTCAACAACTCTATAAATATTTTTGCATACACATCGAAGGTAAGATGTCCCAACTTAAGCTCATGGAATTCCTTTATCTTGTCATCATAATACCCTTCAAACAAGTAGGATTTATAAAAGTATGTTTCAAATTGTTTCTAGGTTAATTTCCTTTTTTTATCCTTTTGATTTCCTTGAGTTCCTCCCACCAAATTGAAGCTCCTTCATTCAAGTTAGTTACTTTAATCATTTCCTTGGTATTTTCATAATAATTATGTACTCAAAATTACTTTTTCAAACCAAATATCTATGCTTTGGCTTCTTCAGCTTTCTTTATCTCTCGATCAAAGGTAGGAAAATTATCCTTCTTGAATTATTTAGTCATAAAAATATGAGAATTATTTCTCTTTCTCTTCTTAGAAATGTTGAATTCTGTGCCACTACTGGACTGTCCTACTGAAATTGTCTTCAAGCTAAAGGACGTTGTGGAAACACATCCACTCGGTTCTCCTTTCTTGGTACCCTGATTATTCCTTCTGGAAGAACTCCTTCCTACATTGTTGTGATCCAGTCCATGATTTTGAGCATCTGAATGGGTTCTCAACCTCTCTGACTGTTGTAATTATGCCTTGTTAGGGCCTTGCAACAATTGTTTTTGAATTTCAGATAGAATCTGTCGTAGAATTACAGTCAAATCCATTGATCTGGCATGGGATCTCATAAGTCTCTCATTATTTTATTTCAAATCTGGAGGGGTTTCTTTATCCCTCCATCCATCACACTCTTTGTCTATGAGGTGTGAGGTGTCATCCATATTGTGATGCAACATTCACCTATGTGAATTTTTTCAATTCGTACTACATGTTGAAACAACAATCATCATTAACATTTTATGTCATTATTTTTAAAAACATGCATTCCAGGGAACATAAAATCCTTTTTGTTAAACAATCTTAAGCAGTCTTGGTGACCCATTCAAGACTAGAGTTTAAAATCTGCTCTAACACCACCCTGTAACACACCCAACCCCCTAAGTATCCTTTTGAGTGATGGGGAATTAGAATTCTCACTTTACATGACTATTTCAAAACCTCTCCATGAGTGTAGCAGCACATTATACTCATCCAGAGCTTTCCAACGACAATAACCATGCTTAATTTAGATCTCATGATCAAATTATGGCCTATGAAAGTTTCTCGGGCTTTCATAGTCAAAATCCATCTCACTCCCACATGGTAGCTCATCAATCAATCCACTTGATGTGGAAATTGCCACCTATGTAATCGTTCCACATGCCCGATCCCTTGGCCCATTTTTATCGTCGTTGTGATTTCTTATTACATGGTTCACTTTAACTATCCCAAGAGTTTCGATGATGATACACAAAGGTGCAATGTTTCCAGATCCTACATCTCACATCCCTTGATCTAGACGGTTCCGAGCACATCGATGATGTATTTTGGCATGGAAGTTAAATACCAGATCCCAATGGTTTACACAATGTGTGGATGTGACCTACGAGATCTACGATGGAGATTTCACCTCATCACTCAACCGATCAACGGTGGTCATTATCCTTAAATCCCATCATTGTTAGTGATTTCTCCATCTTCGTGGACTTTCCTTAGTCGAGCGAGTCCATGCTAACCTCCCAAGATTTTTATGATCATGCATCTGGATCCAATGGTCCAGATCACTTTGTCAAATCTTTGATAATGTCAACACCTATCTTCGTCCCTCATTTCCAAACCCTCGCCATCGAACTTACAACTGACACGTCTCATCCTAAGGATGCTATGGATGCCTTGTCGGCACACCACATCCATCATGATGTCATCATACTCCTTCCTTGTGTGAATAAGTCTCATAGAAGATCGGTGACTGATATTCCTCTTACCAATAGGCAAATTGACAGTTCTCATCACATTATCAATTTCTTGTGTCATCGGAATTGGGGTCTCCTCCTGCTTCACCCACCTTCTACCTCCAATGATGATGCGTCAGATATCTATGGCTTAGGTTTCACGAGGATGAAATTTGACAGATCCAATGGTCTGGAATTAGTGCTCAGAGTCCTCTGTTTGGGGTCTATTCATTCTCTTCTATGAAGATATTGTGACTAATCCTCTTCGATGGAAAACATTGATGCACTTACGATCTCCCCGATAGATGGTTAATATCCACTCGGTGGTCCAAGGTCCTTCTACCCTCTTTATCTATATTCCAACACAGGACACTACCACGACCTACCACCTTTCATGACATGTGACCCTACCACTACCTGCCACATGATGTGATAGTGGAATCATCTATATTCCTCCTCTTGCATATTACACGTAGGATATCAACGGATATGATATTATCTCGAGGTTTCTCCAATCACATCAAACCAATGACCTAGATCTCCTTTCAAAGCATTCCCATCACACTACTCCTACCTCCTCATCCGAGACCATTTCAACCAACCCATTGTGATCAATGGCTCAGATCTATTCTCTATATTGTAATTAGATCTACGACCCACATTCTTCCATAGATTCTCTCCTTTCGATATTTTTCCACAACACCTGATGGTTCCCTCCGAAGGTTCCACTCTGAATAGCCCACCCTGATCAATGGTTTACATCCCTTCAGACCAACATCGTCGATCCTTACACAACTTTGGAAATCGGTCATTCATGATGATGTGCCTTCACTGAAGAAGGGTAGAGATATTTTGATCGACCATATTGGCAATTATGATCTCTTATTGAGTTAACAAAGGATTTTACAAAAAAAATAACATTCCACTTTGGGAACTTAGCCACTTCTCGAGTTATACACATATTTAGTCCTGATTTTCAAAGAAATTTCAATTTGTTCTAAGGTCATTATGAGTTATTGAAAATTAAAGGAAAATATTGCATGATTTATGGGTTCTCTATACAGGGATATAAGATGGTAAAGAAAGTAAAATACATACTTCAATCATTTTTATGATTACCAGTTCATTAACATATATCCTAACATATCCCGAACTTCATGCATTCAAGCCATGTATTTTAAACGACTGAGTTTCCTCTTAGATGAACAAAAATTTACACATGCATACATATATATCATAGATAAATAGTTCCAGTCCACGTAAATACTTATTTGGTAAGGAAATTTCAAAACCTAACTAACTAAGAGAGGCCTCCTTTCCTCCCAATCTTAGGACTTACTGCAGTGTAACTTCCTATGACATGCCACCCCTATGCCAATCCATGATACCACAACGGAAACTAACTTAGTAGGGTTCCAATTTTATGATCATAAATGAAGGTTACTCTCCTTCCTCCTCTGACACAACAGAAGCTGCCACCTACCAATGAGCTTGGGGATCCATGGGTGATCCGTAGGATCTTTTAATGACTTATGGTTGAGTTTTAATTTTGCATGCATTAATTAACCATTTGAGAAACTTAGTGAAAGAATGAGGAAAGAAGAGGAATTATGACAGCCATATACACATTTGTAGATCTAAAATGAAATAATAGACAACAAACCAGAACACGCAGATTGATAACGGAGTTCAGCACAACTATTCCTACGTCTCCGGGCCTTTGTCTCTCTGGGGGAGGTTTCTTTATTTCTGTTCAAAAGCTCAAAAGTACATCGTTGCAATGCCAAATGGGTACAAAACTGATCTAGTCATGTTCGTCCAGATCTCAAGAACCCTGCAGAAAAAAACATGCAAAACGAACGTCCGGAGCTCCCAGAAATGGCTCGACAGCGTCTGCTCCTCAAAATCTTCCTTGCATAAAAATGGCTTTGGCTTGGCTTCTCCTCAGAATAACTCTACTCTGATTGCTGCTTCATGGCCTCAAACAGGCCTGATTTATATAGATTTGAATTTGGCTGTTCATCTCCAACTTCCTCCCAAAATTTGGGCTCCAAAAATGCCCAATATCTCCCAAAAATGGAGAAAATCCAATAAAATCAGGCATTAAATCATTGAAAAATCCCAAAACTTTATAAAATAACCCACTTTGTTAAAAAGATCAGGGCACATCCCCCCACTAGGCGCGCGCTCTGGGTCATATGGAGCCTCCATATGGCCACACACCCATGTGTTGGCCCCCTATCATTGGCTCCTGGTCGTGGGTGGCGTGTAGGCATCGGAACATGGTTTTAACAATATAACCTCCGTGCGCTATGTGTGGTATTGGCCTCGAGTCACATGGGACCTGCCCGGGGACCAAGGGCCAGGCCCTATCCCAAAATTCCTATGCGTTTACTCCCTATTACATGATGTGGTGGTTACATGGTATATGCCGAGGGCTGGGGCTAAGCCCCGGCCCTTTCCCCCGCTGGCTAGCACTTTAAACAAATTCAAATAATTTTAATTCCACTCATATAACAAGCACCAAACGAGGGCGGGCTGGCTAGCCTGACCCTGCCAGTCCTTTGCCCGGACAAGTCGTCGCGGGTTTGACCCCAGCGAAACCCATACAAATTTTACATATAACCATTAACCAACCATAGGGTGCCACGTGGCAGCCCATGACTGGGCCACGTGGCACACCAAAAACCAACCAGAACATGCCACATGTCAGTCATTGATTCGTCCATGTGCCTTCCACCTGTCAGATGCCGTACTGCCATGTCACTTTGCCACGTCAGCTGCTGACGTCATCCGTGCCACATGTCACCCTCACAGTGGTGACATGTGTCACCTCTGGATTGTCCAACTGTACGCCAAATCAACCTGCCACACTACGCCACATGTCATCACCCGAGGATACCATGTGTCACTTCCAAAAGCTGCCACGTGTCACCTTCATGAGATGCCACGTCAGCCTGTATGGACTGTACAGTCATCCCCTTTTTTTGCCTGTTTGCCTTTTCGGACAGAACGCGATATCTTGCTCATACGGAGCCCGTTTGACGAAGTAAATATACCACCGGATTCAGGAAGATGAGACAGACGCAATGGCGTTGGTTTTGTCGCATTCCGAGCACTTTCATTTTTGAGCATTTTTAAACGTTGTTAGGCTTCTTGATCCGATTTCGGATCACACCTCCCCACAAAAAGACCTTTTGGTCCCCAAAAGGTTACAAACATGGCCTTTGACTGATTACATACTCATAATGAGAAAAACAAAACACAATGTTGAACAAAAATGATGTTATAACATGTCATCATTTCAACATGTGTGATTACATTAATGGAAGCAAAATACAATGAAGTTGAGACATCCACTTTTGGCAGAACCAAGTGATTGGTTCTTTCCTTCACAATGTTCCTCTTGCTTCTCTAGTAATCCTTCCTCCTTTGTGAGTACATGGAAAATCCTTTTGTCCTTCCTTGGACGAAGCTCCGGATTAAGCTTCCAACAACTAGCCTTTTGATGTCCACTCTTGTTGCAAAATGTGCAATGAGTTTTTGGCATCCAGACCTGTTTACCCTTCTCTTTCTTTGGTTGTGGACTTGAGCCTTTATGTCGTGTTTCCTTCCTGGTCGACATAGGTTTCCTGTACAAAGTTTGTCTCTTCCAACACTTGGCAACACAATGCTTAGGTGAATGACAATAAGTACATGGATAAAGATTCCACAAGTTTCAGATT
>ML785750.1:461653-535722 GCA_009831015.1 Picea engelmannii
CTGCATACCTCAGATATGTTTTCTGAAATAGATGTAGAAGACACTTCCTTCAATCCTTCTTTTCCTTTGTTGTTCTTTGAAGCTTTCACTTGAACCGTGCTCTTTCGTTCCAAGTAGTCTTCATACAACACCTTCACCATCTCGGCCATGGCAAACACCGAATTTATGAACTCCTCCTCATTTTGAGAAAGTCCTCCTGTAGATGCCATTTTCTTCCTTGAGATGAGCTCTTCCCTAGCTAACATGAAAAACTCAAATTCCAAACGTCAACTAACTCTGATACCACTTGATCCGTAGGATCTTTTAATGACTTATGGTTGAGTTTTAATTTTGCATGCGTTAATTAACCATTTGAGAAACTTAGTGAAAGAATGAGGAAAGAAGAGGAATTATGATAGCCATATACACATTTGCAGATCTGAAATGAAATAATAGACAACAAACCATAACACACAGATTGATAACGGAGTTCGGCACAACTTTGCCTATGTCTCCGGGCCTTTGTCTCTGTGGGGGAGGCTTCTTTATTTCTGTTCAAAATCTCAAAAGTACATTGCTGCAATGCCAAATGGCTACAATACTGATCTGGTCATGTTCGTCCAGATCTCAAGAACCCTGCAAAGAAAACGACACGCAAAACGGACGTCCGGAGCTCCCAGAAATGGCCCAACAACGTCTGCTCCTCAAAATCTTCCCTGCATAAAAATGGCTTTGGCTTGGCTTCTCCTCAGCATAACTCTGCTCTGACTGTTGCTTCATGGCCTCAAACAGGCCTGGTTTATATAGATTTGAAGTTGGTTGTTCATCTCCAACTTCCTCCCAAAATTTGGGCTCCAAAAATGCCCAATATCTCCCAAAAATGGAGAAAATCCAATAAAATCAGGCATTAAATCATTGAAAAATCCCAAAACTTTATAAAATAACCCACTTTGTTAAAAAAATCAGGGCGCAGCCCCCACTAGGCACGCGCACTAGGTCATATGGAGCCTCCATATGGCCACGCGCCCATGCGCTGGACCCCTATCATTGGCTCCTAGTCGTGGGTGGCGCGTAGGCATCGGACCACGGTTTTAACAATATAACCTCCGTGCGCTATGTGTGGTATCAGCCCTGGATCACATGGGACATGCCCGGGGACCAAGGGCCAGGCCCTATCCCAAACTTCCTATGCGTTTACTCCCGGTTACATGATGTGGTGGTTACATGGTATATGGCAAGGGCTGGGGCTAAGCCCCAGCCCTTTCCCCTGCCGGCTAGCACTTTAAACAAATTCAAATAATTTTAATGCCACTCATATAACAAGCACCAAACGAGGGCGGGCTGGCTAGCCCGGCCCTGCCAGTCCTTTGCCCGGACAGGACGTCGCGGGTTCGATCCCAGCGAATCCCATACAAATTTTACATATAACCATTAACCAACCATAGGGTGCCACATGGCAGCCCATGACTGGGCCACATGGCACACAAACAACCAACCAGAACATGCCATGCCTCAGTCATTGATTCATCCATGTGCCTGCCACCTGTCAGATGCCGTATTTCCATGTCACTTTGCCACGTCAGCTGCTAATGTCATCCGTGCCACGTGTCACCCTCACAGTGGTGACATGTGTCACCTCTGGATTGGTCCAACTGTACGCCAAATCAACCTGCCACGTGTCGTCACTCAAGGCTGCCATGTTTCATCTCCAGAAGCTACCACATGTTACCTTCAGGAGCTGCCACGTCAGCTTGTACGGACTGTACAGTCATCTCCTATTTTTGTCTGTTTGCCTTTTCGAACAGAACGCGATATCTTGCTCATACGGAGCCCGTTTGACGAAGTAAATATACCGTCGGAATCAGGAAGACGAGATGGATGCAATGGCGCTAGTTTCGTCGCATTCCAAGCACTTTCATTTTTTAGCATTTTTAAACCCTCTCAAGCTTCTGGATCCGATTTCAGATCAATGGGTTTATCAAGTGGTTTATCAACTAGATTTCCTCTTCATAAGGGAGTCCCTTCTCTTCTCAATAGTCCCTCAGCCACCTCCCCTTATGAGTGTTGTAGCCCATTATTCCTCTAGTACGAGATCTCGATCTTCTTTATTCAGGGTGATCATCAATAACTAAGATAAGTTTCATGTTTCCTCTAACAAGTTCTCCCTTCTCCTTCTCTTCCTCAATTAACGCATTTGAACCTCTGCCCTCTGCTCTCTTTTACTCGCCTTTGTGTCTTGTTATCTGTGCTATGTTATGTTGTGTCTTTGTCCCGTATCTCCTCACTGTTTTTCCTCCTTCGGTATTCTTCTGTATCCTGGTAGGGATTTCGAAGAATTCCTTCATACATAACCTGCAGTTTGTCATTGATAGTCTGAAGGAGCGCCTTTGTGGTAAAACCCCTTGTCAGTTTTTCAAGCATCCTTTTCTCTACAAGGACCAATTGCCAATATTCAATAACCGCCCCAACCACCTCTGTGACTTTTTTAATGGCCATGTGGTCTCATAAAAGTTCCTATTTTCTCCACTGATACATCTTAGCTTCACCTCTTCTAACTGTTCAATCAGTCCCTCAACCTCATGAATCTCCTCTACTATATCACAACGATTCCTCTCAAGAATGTTCCTTCTTAGTCCAGAGTTTGTTGTTTCCATTTACATGCCTCATAGCATTAATATTAGAGTTTGTGCATAATAACATTCTTAGGGAAAAACAAAGTGTTACATAAAATTACATCAACTTCCATATTTATACCCCAAATTCAATTATATTGTTCACAAAACCAATAACTTATAAAACATTACATTAATGATAATCACTATAAATATACACATATAGATGGCACATGTATATTCATTACATACAAAACAAAAATGAGAATAAATATCAATATAAAACTAAATCCCATATTAAAAATATAATAATATATATATAATTTTACTAGATAAAAACATAAGATACATGCCTACCACAAACATACTTCCACTATACACATACATTTAAAAAAGAAAAAGAAAAATAAATTCCCACCATTTATATAATGCAATGCGCTACAAACACAACAATCCCATAAAGGCACTGATATGTTAAAAAGGCTTTATGAAATGCAGAAATAGTTTTGGCTCACAAATTTGATTTTGAGTCTCCAGCCACACCTTCTCGATGCACAAAATCATATACTATAGCTACGTGCTACGTGATACTATAACTACTATAGAGAAGCAGATACCCTAAATCATATACTATAACTATGATTTTTGTGATACACGCTGTCGGTTTAGTGCTACGTGCTCGATTATCAAAATTACAGAGAAGCAGTTAAAGTGATAGAGAAATGGCAATATTTTATACTTTGCGAAGATCGATGCATGTGCGGGCAATAGCGTATTAAAGTGATAGAAAAATGGCAATATTTTATACTTTGCGAAGATCGATGCATGCGCGGGCAACAACGTATTAGCTCGATTCCACCAGACCAGGACAGAACCTCTTTACAGCACAAAAGCCTGTCCCGGATCTTATAAGAACAGAACCTCTCTGCACCACAAAATCCCGTTCGGAAAACTCGATTTGAAAAGTTTGAACTGCTCCTGGAATCTATCCATATAAACCATCTCGATCCACTTCCAATTGCACTCCATCACTGTGTATCCGTTTTCATGTTGTCGAACATGGCAGGGACTCATTCCTTTCTGCTGCTCGCCTTCTTCGCAGTCATATGCCTCCAGGCATATAACTGTGGCGCTACTTACTCTCCTCCTCCGCTGCACAAATATCCTCCTCCTGAACACAAATATCATCAGTAGCACAAGCATCATCAAGAGCACGAGCATCATCGTCGGGAGCACGCGCATCATCACGATCATTTGGTACATAAACCTCCACCCAAGCACATCCAATATCCTCCCCCTATTCACAGATCTCCCCCAAAGCCCATCGAATATCCTCCTCCCAAGCATACAGTATTCCCTCCGCCGGTTCACAAATCCCCACCTGCTCCATTTCATGAGTCTCCTCCCATCTACAAATCCCCCCCACACTACATGGTGCCTCCTCCTCATCATCCTGCTTATTGATAAAGGTACGCTTGTCTACTCCATCTGTTCCATTGATCTCGTCGGGTTTTTATGCTGTTTTAATAGAGTTTAATGATGCTCATTATATTCCATTGATCTCGTCGGATTTTTATGCTGTTTCACTCAATAGCGTTTAATGATCGTCATTGTGTTCACTCTCCTTGCGTTGCAGGATCATCATACTAAAGTTGCTTTTGGAATAATGCTTCTGCAAAATAGCGTTTAATGATCGTCATTGTGTTCACTCTCCTTGCGTTGCAGAATCATCATACTAAAGTTGCTTTTGGAATAATGCTTCTCCAATTGCTTCCAATGGTTTCCATCATCATTTATATCGATCATGATGGATCGAGTTTTAGGGCTTGAAGTGTGTAGCCGTTGGCAAATAAGTCGAATAAATATGTCTATGTTTTCTTCTGAATCGAATTTTTGACTGTGTCGTTACATTCGCATTATCGTTTCTCTAATGACTACCTGATAAATCACCATTACATTGAAAAGTAATCATCAATTGTTGTTTATCGTTTCTGAAACTTCTATATCAGAGAAGAATGACATGGTTTTTATTATGAGTTGATATATATGTATTATATTCTTGTGTAACTAATATAGATACATGCAAATATTTTTTTAGAGGACACAAACTTGAGTAAAGATTTGCATGGAATTTGATCCCCTTGAGTGTTTTGATATATTGAATGTTTGACATATTACCCAAAAACATTATGTAAAACTAAAAAATATCAACGATGTTCAATAATGAAAAAGTTCACTAATAAAAAAATAATATGAAGTATATATATATATATATAAAAGAGGTGATTAATGTCAATATATTTTTTTAAGATTCTCTTTCAACTATTCTTGCTAGCTTTGTTAGTGGTGAATTCATTAAATGAATACATGAATTCAATATATCTTAAAAAAACAAAAGAACCAATTCAATATATCTTAAAATATCTTAAAATACAAAAGATCAAGTGCATCTATAAAAAAAACATTGATTCCAATTCATTTCGTATCTTATTATATAATTCTATTGAAAATATTTTCAAATATCAAATGGTCGTTGTGAGAAATTGTGATATTTTATTCATCGTCTAGATCGATAAATGGGAATACATGAACAATATTAAATGTTAGTTATAACTGTAATCTCAATAGTATGTGACTGTACACTGCCAGCTATTCTACCCAGTTGTATCAGTCGTTAGGATCACTTCCTAATACTGTTAGCTAATACAAATGTGCTCTGCATATTCTAGTTTCTTGTTTTGTATACTATGTTTCTTGTTTTCTTTCATAGTTTATTGTTTTGTCATGGTATCAGAGCGCGGGAGGTAAGAATTTTTAGAGAGCTTGGAGAGCAGTCCACTCAAAAGAACGCTAGAGACAACACAACACTCCAGTACTTGGAAACAACCATGTAGATGCAGATTCAGAGAACAAAGCGATTAAATAATGCGTGAAATCCCTTCATCAGAAGGAAGATGCAAAAGTAGCGAGGAGGAAGACAGATCCCAGTCATAGGATCGGAGCGCTGAGAATCGAAAGACGTTGGATCCAAGTAAGGTGCAGAAAAATTAATCTTTTAAGTGTGCAAGAGAACAGAAGTCCCAAAGTAAATTGGGACCATCCATCGTTAGGAGAGACACGTGGAGAAAGATTGAGAACTCTGGACCAGGAGCACTTAGGGAGTTTCCACACAAGGTGGTCACAAAATTGTCGAAGCAACAGGGAGCCGAAATCAATCTAAACCATCTATTAGACAGGATGCATCATAGTAGATCCTACACTTCAGAGAAAAGGCACTACAGGAGAAATCAAGTGTGGAGGTAGAAAAACTTCTGAAGTCACTAGAAACGAAGCTGATTTGTCCGTCTGATCTTGAGAGGACAAGTGTCACCAAATCCTCCACTCCAGAGAGAAATCACTTCGGAGGCTTTGGAGTGTGGACAATGTGTCAGAGTCTCGAAGTTCATTGAACCTGTCCTTTGCAAAAGGACACGTGGTAGGAGATCCCTCACTTCAGAAGTTGATATCTCCAGAGGAAAGGTGAGTAGTGTGGAGAAAGAACTCCCAAAGGCCCGAAGGCCAGAGTTCATCTGGGTTGTTCATCAGCAGGGGATAAGTGTCAACCGATCTATCAGTTCGGAGGATAACCACTTCGAAGGAAAGTCAACATGGGTTAAAAATGATGTCTTGAAGTGACTTTGGACCGTTGGATCCTATACAAATGTGTCAACAGATCCAGCACTTTGGAGGTCCAGAACACCAAACACATCGGAGGAACAAAGTTCTGTTGATTCAAGAACTCTTGAAGCCTTGAAGAGTTAGAGTAAATCCAAGCTATTCATCAAGCTCGACATGTTGACTGTTGAGAGCTATCCTTCGACACCCAGAAAATTCAACACTCTCGAGAGTCAACACCTCGAAGGTTTACGAGTGCTAGTAGAGGACAACTCCCAAAGACCCGAAGCTTGTAGTTCACATGGACCATCTATCAATGAGGACACATGGTGCCAAATCTCTCACTTTAGAGGCTTAGCACTCCAATGGGTTTTGCGAAGTGAAGCATTGGAGCGAGAACTGGCTAGAGCCTGAAGTAAATATGAACCATTGAAGCTTGAGGACATGTGTCAAAAGATATAACACTCCATAAAGTTAACACTTTGGAGGTTTGTGGTGTTTTTCATCTCGGAACTCCCGAAGCCCAGGATTTTGATGTAAATCTCAGTCATCCAATCAAGAGGACACGTGGAGGCATAATCCGCACTCTGCGAGTTCGCTAATTCGTCACTCCAGACGATTGTTAGTATTGTGCATTGAGAAGGTCTAAATCCGAAAATCCCAAAGTATTTGTGAGTCGTTGATCTTCGATTAAATAGGACGGTTGATATTTGCAGCAATTTGACTATTCGACCATTCGACTATTAAGAGGAGTTGAGGCCTTCACGCATCGAAATGCCCAAAGCCTGAAGTCCCAGAGGCATGGTTTTCATCCCCAGTCACATGAGAAGATGAATTTCAAATATTTTATGGCTCTCAAGTACACTCAAATAGCCCAATTCCAAGATTAGAGGGCTCAGATAGCGATATCTAGCCAGATCAAAGCAAAACAAGTGGTTTGCCCGACGTTTTTTGGCCCGAAGTCACGTAGAGAACTTTGCAAACCTAGTTTTACATGCAGGAAACATGAAGAGAACCTATCTATTTGAATAAAGCAATTTTATAGGTAAATTTTTTTTCTTCTAAATTGTTTTTACAATAATGCCTACCTCTAACCATTTAGGACTGTTGGCACATGGGAAAACCTAGGGTTCAACACTACAACAACCCACCAACAAAGCCCTAACTATCGGCCCTTTCAGAAACACCTGCGAAGGAGATGAAGTCTCACCCAAGGTAGAGGCATGGGTGGTTGCAAGACTCAGGTGTGTGCAACCTTAGCTGGGAGACAGATCTGTGATTGTACTAATTAGAAAAACACTTAGTGCCATCAGTTCCTCAATATGAACTCAATACCCACTTCATTGATAAAACAAAGCTTCACAACATTCACATGAATCTAATGTATTTAAGAATTTATCATAGATAAATAGATCCGATCGAGCAGATCAAGCACTAAACATGGCCATATAGATCAGATATAACCTTCCCACATATAGTAAGAACAAAGAATAAGTAGATCTATCTAAATACATCAAATCACTTAGCAAATAATATGTGAACACATCAAGACAAAGCACAAAGCAGCATAACATAGAGTTTACGTGCTTCACTCCCACCTTGGGGCTACGTCCACCAATTCTTCTTTATTGTCTTCAGTCAATCGGTTACAAGCAAAGAGCCTTAAAACCCTTACTCTGCATAGGACAAAAGATCTACACAGCTCGCTATATCCTTCTTCCTTTCGTTACAACACTAAGCCTTCCACAATCTGCTACAAGGACTTGTACTTACCTCTGCAAGTCTCTGACAGTCATTCACAAAGCACTTATAGACTCTACTTGCACTTAGAATACATTCACATCACATAGCTACACTTCCACCTCCTTGTATCTAGCCTAAGCATCTATTTATATATACAAAATAGGCCTAAACATGGGTAAACCCATGGGACGATATCCCATTCCCGTTACATATTCCCACATCCCAAAAAGGACTTGAAAAGGGGTTGAGATCCCGTGATCTCCACTTCTTTTTACGCTCCTCCATCGATAGGCTATCGAAGTCCCAAAATAGGTCAACATGACCAAGAATCTCCCAAAACATGGTCAAGGGCCAAAAGGCTCCCAACACTCAACTGTGACTCGTCCCAAGTCACTCTAGTCTGATCAATTCTTATTTGAATGCCTCAAGTTTAGATCGAGCTTCTTCGACCTGCTGCTTTTCTTTGGATTCTTAATTGACAAAATCTTCGATCACTGCATCATTCACTGGCCTTTCTAGGTGTTGTTTTGTTGTAGTGACAACCTATTCTAGCTCTGCTCCTCAGCTTTCAACCTCTGTGAACAATTGGCATGCCTTATCTTTCACAGGTTTGAGTCGTTGAGTTACTTCCCTAACTTTGCTCTGGATCGTATGGGTCTCCTATTGGGCAATGAATTTCTCTTGAGATCTCTTCATTCTGTCTACAACTCATAGGGCCTTCAGCTGTGCCTGTAGTGTGTCTGCATGCTACTTCGCTTCCTAGAGCTTCGACTCCAGTTCCTGCAACTCTAGGTTCTCAGTAAGTTTCTCATACGTTTGGGCACTGTGATTACTCAGTTGCTTGCATTCCTCGGTAAGAGCCTTCAGTCTCTCAACTGCTCTCCTAGCGGTTGCTTCCCTTTGGTCTCTTACATCTTGCGGTGTCTCGGGTACTGCGTGTAGCTCCAAATCTTCTATGCATTGTTGTAGTTGTTGAATCACTTCTTCAAGTTGTGCCACCTAATGTGTGACTCTCTCTTCGGCCTTTACTTCAACAACTGTCACAGAGAGAAGTGCCTTGTAAAACCTTTCCTTTACTTCAAGTTTCTTCGCGAGCAACTGTTCCTTTCTTTGTTGTAGTTGTGCTTTTTATTCATCCCAGTTCACTTGGAGAGCAAGCTTTTCCCATTCTGCAGTACTGCGTTTCTCTAAGAGGTCTTCATGTACTTGTGCTAAATCATGTGTGGCTTGTGTTATTTCTTACTGTGGTCATCGAAGGCGAGCTTCGACTCTATCAACAATTCAGTGGAGTTGAGCTGACTCATATCCTAGTTCTTGTGTTACCAATGGGAGAGGCATAGTGGAAACTGCACGGTTGGACTGTAGTGCCTGCTACACCCCTTAAAGTTCAACCTTAATTTGATTGTATATATCCTACCTCTAAGCCTCTTGCTTCTCTGCTATTTCTAGCGAAGCATCATTCAGGGCTGCTACGATGAAATCGAAGTCATATGAGGTGAGGGTAGTCTGCATTTTGGTCATAGAGGCTTTCGATTTCTTCTGAGAAGATGTCTTCAGGGGGAAACCTTCATTTTCTTCGAGGAATCCTCCTCATCTCTAGGCGGTGTAACCTTACCTTTATTCTATTAAACTTATGCGCCACTATCTCTGTGCCATCTCCTCCTGTTGTAGGTTAGATGGAAGCAGTCTTCACTGAGGTATTACTTACATCTTGGGCTTCTTCATTTTTCTCTGTCTTGTTGGGTCCAAGTGTATCATGCGCTGCTTCTAGACTATCAATGTTGGACATCTCTACAGGATTTGCTGGAATAAGGAGGTTCTTCGACCAGTATTTAGTAATTTCTTCTAAGTCCTTCTCTGTCAGCTTGTAGTAAGACTGAAGTTGTTTCTTGTGCTCATCAGCACGTGCTATAATATATATGAAATGGCAGTCTGCGCTGAATTTCATTAAAGGCCGAAACCTGTGGAGAGTATTTGGTGTGATGCGAGGCTCGGACTGGATGGCTATATTCAGTTGGTTATAATATGTATGGAACATGGAATTTGACTGCCATTGCTTGTTCATGTCACTGGAATACCATAGTGTACTGAACTTCATGGCCATAGGTTCAAAGGGCTCGATGTCTGGGAAGGTCGCACCTTTCAGCATCTCCCATGTGATGAAACCGATCAGGGTTAGAAGCTAGCTGAAGTGGAATTCATATCCTTGATCTTGTGCTTCCTTACAGTCTAGTTCCAACTAGTCCATAAGGTATTTTTTTCAATTCATTTGTAGGCGCTGCCCGCACTTTCATGTGAGGTCGACTAGAAAGACATTCACTTGTGTGGGTCGATTCTTGCAAACTAACTTTCCTACGATCAATTGACGGGAAAGGCATAATGCGTCGCTCTGGATAGAAGATACCTTGTAGCCTCGCATTCCCTTCTCAACATCTCCATAAGTTCCCTTGATCCTTTGTGTGAGAGCATGGTCCATGGCTTTTCCAGGATATAAATCTTGTGGGTTAGATTCTTGCATGCTAAGCCCGGTGATCCGATTGATCAATGTCGAATCCATTGTGATACGATAGTTTAACCACAAATATCTTCCATGGTAACAGGACAACAACAACTTGACGCATGCATTCACTTCTTGGTGCCTTCCGAAGTGATGAATCTTCATGACATTGAGCAGTGTGGACTGCGCGAGGTTCATAGTCCATGACTGGGGAACTATCTTTGAATTCTTTACCTTTGTTTTAGTCAGGTATTTATGTGGGGTGAGCATGTTGTAGACCTTCCTGTCACTGAGGTTGAAGTCGCTAAACGTCAATGCTGCAATATTTTCCTGGTCTGTGCGAACTGTGCGTATCCCCTTCGGGAGGTATGTAGTGACCAAAGCGTACTCAAATTCTCTAGGAATACTATCTCGATTGATTGTGTCGCTTAGAGGTGGTAGATAGGCAGGTAAAGTGCTCAGAATCAACTTAGCATTCGCAAGATCATATTTTTGCTTAGTCTGCTTTTCATTGGCTTATCGTGATGGTCTAGCTCGAGCAGTTGACGGAGAGGCTGGAAGTCCTCTCGTGGATCATGCTTATACACCTGTGGATAATCCTCTCCCCAACATGACTCTTTCAGTCATCAGGTCGATCAAAATTTCTTTAGCATCTTTCTCTGCAGCGCTCAATTCTTTTGACATACGCACTCAGGGTTAACAATTGCAGTTTCGAGCAACAACTTAGAAACAGTACTGAGATAGAAAGAAAGAGTGTAATAATCACTGTATAAACTCGATTTAGTCTGCGTGCTTGAATTCTCAATTGGAAAAAATTTTCTCGGTGCGTGGCTCGACAGGATAAATAGGGATCTTAACAACGGTTCGCTTGCAACGGGTATGAGCCTCCATTAAATCTTGTTTGGTCTGTTAGGATGTGATCCAACAGTCTAATGACGAATAATAATTTCCTTTCTTCTTATTCAAAGCATCGACCGAACTGTTATAATGTCCCCAATGGCTATATTTCTTCGTCATGGCGAAGTGCCATGTGTCATTGTTTTGATATTCCGACGAAGCTCCCATTCTTCAAATTTTCTGTCTGTGAAGTTCCCTCTAGAACCTTCTGCAACTTTTCAATGTTATCTCTCTTCTTTCTTAACTTTCTAGCCTTTTTCCAGTGAGCTTTGTCTCGGTAGTTCTTTTCCCATTCTAATTCTTATATTCTTTTAACATAGTTACTTCACGTTGTTGACATTCTTCCCTAGGATTCCTCAATAATACTCCGTCTTTGTTTAGGGTAGGTACTTCAGTGTTTTGTCGGTCTTCTAATGTTCTTGAAGCTTCGATATCTGGGTTCCTAGTCTTAAATAGGTTCGATCTGCTCTCATGTTCTGCAATTAATTGTGCGATCCTTCTGGTCATGAAATCTTTTAAATCTTGTTTCTTCTACTTCAAAACTTGTTCTTCCTCCTTTCATCTGGCTTGATATTTATCAATACAAGGCTTTCCTAATAACATGGTAAACGGGGCGTTGTCTTCAATAAATTTACTAATCCCAAAATCTTCTTTTGTCGAAGTTCCATTAGGGTTCATAGGTATGCAAGCAATCTTTCCACATGGGTTTACAGCTTTCCTCTGAATAGTCCTATTTCTCCTAATGAAGGGATCATAGCAGGCTTCCCTATGGCTTCCCAAGTTCTTTCTGTCATGATATCCACTTTTGTTTCTTCATCCAGAATACAATCAATGTCGACGTGTCCTATTCTTACTTCAATGCATTATCTTTCCTTGAAGATCTCTGATAAGATGACATGTCGATGGCCATTCAGAGTTTCATTTATTTGCAACAATACATTCTCTAATTCTTTCTGGGGTTCTGCTATAGTCTCTAGATCTGGCTTAGGGTTTTATTTATTCAGATTCACTTCTTCCAACTTAGCAATCATTCTAGGGAAATCTAACACTTTGTGGTCCATAGTTTTACAATAAAGACAACAAGGTCTTTTCCTTAGCAAGATGTCTCGGTCTTCTACAACTATAACATAGGAATAATCCTCTCTTTCTTTTAAATGATCCCTATCTTCTCCGGTACTGTGCACTAGGATCATGGTAGCTATCCTGCAAAAAATTCTTTCTAGGATCCTGCATCCATTTGTTAGTCCAAACATTCTTTCTATGCATGGGTATAACATATCTTTCACTATTCTTATCAGATCTACTCATATCAAGCCTTCTTTCATCTATCAATACCCTAGTTTTCAAGCTAGGACAAAACTTATCAATCATACCTAGATCCATACTTTAGAAACAAAAATTTCCACTTATCATACTTTGACAGAGCACAAAGCTTCTAGATCTAAAACTTTTCACTATTCATACCTTTATCAAAGCATAGAATTTGCACATCTTACCTCTTTTAATCATAAATTCTCACTTTTACCTTTCTTAGAGCACAAATCTTTCAGATCTTGCTTCTTTCCTTCAGATTCAACCTCCTTTCTTCAGATCGAGCTTCCTTCTTTAGCACAGAGCTTTACAAATTGAGTAGGATATTGTGCACTAGGGCATAGATCTACACACAGAACTTTCACAATCTCAGGTCTAATCTTTGCACAAATATTCTTCTTTCTTAGCTCCTAGCAATCACAGTTTCAGTCCTGGCAATGGAACCATTTGTTGGCACATGGGTAGACCTAGGGTTCAATGCTACAATAGCACACCAACAAATCCCTAACTACCGACCCTTTTGGCAACACCTGCGAAGTAGATGAAGTCTCACCCGAGGTAGAGGCAGGGGTGGTTTCAAGACTCAGGTGTATATGTGATTGTACTACTTAACAAATCACTTAGCACCATCAGTTCATCAATATGAAATCAATACCAACTTTGCTGATAAAACAGAGCTTCACAGCATTCACACGAATGTAATGTACTTAAGCACTTAGCATATATAAATAGATTACATCAAGCAAATCAAGGACTAAGCATGGCCATATAGATCAGATCTAACCTTACCACACATAATCAACACAAATCATAAGTAGATCTATCTAAATACATCAAATCACTTAGCGAATAATATGTGAGCACATCAAGACAAAGCACAAAGCAACATAAAACAATATTTATGTGGTTCACCCCCACTCTGGGGCTACATCCACGAATTCTTCTTCTTCATTGTCTTCAGTCAATCTGTTACAGGCACAAATCCTTAAAACCCTTACTCCGCACAAGACCGAAGATCTACGCACCTTGCTAGATCCTTCTTCCTTGTGTTACAACACTAAGCCTTCCACAATATACTACAAGGACCTATACTTAGCTTTGCAAGTCTCTCAAAGTCATGCACAAAGCACTTACAGACTCTACTTTCACTTAGCATATATTCACATCACATAGATTCACTTCCACCTCCTTCTATCTAGCCTAAGCATCTATTTATTTATACAAAACAGGCCTAAACATGGGTAAACCCATGGGTCGATATCCCATTCCCGTTACATATTCCCACATCCCAAAAAGGACCCAAAAGGGGGCTGAGATCCCGTGATCTCCGCTTCATCTTGCACTCCTCCTTCGATAGGCTGTCGAAGTCCCAAAATAGGTCAACATGACCAAGAATCTCCCAAAATGTGGTCAAGGGCTAACAAGGAACAACACAAGGACCAATACATCATGTGAAGAACTATGAATTTTGTTCTCTCGGGATGAGATATTTGTTATTAGCACAGGATTCTTTGGATCCCGTGGATCATGTCTATGTGGAACCAGATGCCATAGTTCTCATTGCCATGACCGATCAACAAAAAAATGCCCAGGTAGAATGAAGGAAAAGAGAGAACAAAGCCAAGTTATATATTCAAAACTTTGTGGATGACTCAATTTTCTCTAAAATCACAGGCGTTGTTACTTCAAAACAGGCCTGTGACATCCTACAAACAAATTACCAATGAAATGATAAGGTTAAAACAGTGAAGTTGTAGACCTTGAGGACACATTTTGAGACTTTGAAAATGATAGTCTCTGAAAACGTGGACCAATTTATGACCAGAGTGATGTGAATTGTAAACCAGATCATATTGATTGGTGAAGACATCCCTAATCAAAGGATCGTTGAGAAAGTCCTCAGAAGTCTTCCAAATAAATTTGAGATGGTTGTTACAGCTATTCTTGAATTCAAGCATTTGTCCAATTTTTCCACAGATGAATTAATGGGTTCTTTATTGACACATGATACTTGACTACATCTAGAAGATGATTCAATAGCCAACACCTTGAAAAATCAGTTATCCTTCGACATAGGGAGAGGTAGAGGCAGAGGTAGAAGTAACAGTGGAAAAGGGAGAAGTACAAGCAATCAACACTTAGGTGAAGGTCACACCTATGAAAAAGGGACTTAGAATTACCAGCCTCAAAGAGGCAAAGGGAGGAGATCTAATCACTAATCAAACATACAATGTTATTATTGAAAAAAGTATGGACAATATCAATTTGAATGCAGGAAGAAGCAGGAAGATCAACACTCAGTAAGAGCACATCTCTCAAATCATGAAGGAGACACCTATGGTGGGATGTTTCTTTCCTATAACAAGACTGAAGAACAACACCAGGATCTTTGGTTGCTGGATAATGGATGCAACAATCATATGACATGTAACAAAGAATTATTATTTTTCATTGATTCTTCTCTTTCATCAGATATTACACTTGGAGATGACTCCTTAGTCAAAGTTCAAGGCAAAGGAACTTTGTGTATTTTCACTAAACAAGATGTAAAGAAAGACATACACGATGTCTATCATGTTCTCGATATCAAACATAATATCCTAAGTGTAGGAAAACTTATTTAACGTGGCTATAAGGTACTTTTTGAAGGAGCCTCATGTAGGATATATGACAAAACCCCCAACAGAAAATTGATTTATGAAATCCACATGACTAGAAATCGAATGTTACCTCTGTTCCTTAGATCTGCAAATCTGACCCAATCTTATGAACAAAGTGCATCCACCCCCTATGAAACCTTTATTTGGCATGGAATATTTGTACATCTATCCTTTCAGATTATAAGCCTTCTATAGAAGCACTCCATGGTAAAAGGTCTACCTATATTCACAGAATAAAATTTCCCATGCGAGTCTTGCATTCTTGGAAAACATAAGAGAACTAGTTTTCCATAGTCCGCCACTCAAGCCAAACAACACCTAGAGCTGGTTCGCATTGACCTCTATGGACCACTGAAAACAAAGTTAGTAGGTGGAAACATCTATTTTCTAACTTTTATTGATGATTTCAATAGGAAAATATGGATCTATTTCCTCAGACACAAGTCTAAAACTTTTTCAAATTTCAAAGAATTCAAGGCTAAAGATGAAAAACAAAGTGGAAAATATGTGAAAGTTCTCAGGGAAGATGGAGGAGGAGAATACAGCTCCAAATAATTTGTAAATTTATGCAAATCACAAGGCATCATCATGTAAACTACAACCAGGTATACTCCAAAACAAAATGGAGTGGTTGAGAGGAAAAATCAGACTATAATGAACATGGAAAGGAGCCTTCTTAGAGAGAAATGTCTGTTAAATCTCTTTTGGGCTGAACCAGTAGCATACTTAGATTATCTCCTAAATATATCTCCAACCAATAGTGTCAAGATGAAGGTCCCTCAAGAAGCATGGAGTGGGACAAAATTGAATGTTGCTCATCTTAGGACATTTGGATGTATTGCATTTTCTCACATACCTTCTGAATTAAGGAAGAAACTTGATGATAGAAATGAGAAATGCATTTTTGTTGGCTACAGTGAGACATCCAAATCCTACAGACTCTACAATCTGATTTCAAAGAAACTCATTCTCAATAGAGATGTCAAATTTCTTGAAAAGCAATTATGGAGTGAGTCTGAAAATTGTCCTATGGACAGTGAAAATCCATTGCTTCCACTTCCTGAAAACATAGAATATCTAGGACAACAAACACATCATCCTGTCCTTCCAAGATTGTAGGTACATACACATCCTGAAAGTCCTTAGCACAACTCTTCATCAAGCAGAAATTCATGATCCTCTAAACTTCAAAATGAGAGAACTCGAAACTTGAGAGAAATCCATCAGTAGTTGGATGATATTGATCGCCACAATATTTTTTCATTAACGTCATGTCAACATACATCCTTTAAAGAGAAAGCTAAAGAGACACATTGGGTTCAAGCCATGAACCAAGAGATTGACTCCATTGAGAAGAACAAGACATGGGATCTTGTTCAGCTTTTGAGACATAAGACACGTATTGGTGTCAAGTGGGTTTACAAAACTAAACCTAATAAAAAGGGGCAGATTGAAAAAAACAAAGAAAGACTTCTTTCCAAAGGATTCTCACAGCAACTTGGCATTGATTATGGTGAAATTTTTTTTCCAGTAGCAAGGTTGGACACTGTAAGGACTCTCTTAGCCATAGCAGCTCAACACAAACGGAAAGTATACCAGATGGATGTCAAGTCGACTTTTCTGAATGGTGTCTTTGAAGAAGAAGTCTATTTGGATCAGCCACCTGGATTTGAAGTCAAAGAGTAGCCAACCAAAGTGTATCGGTTGAAGAAATACTTGCATGTCTTAAAGAAATCTCCAAGATCTTGGTACAACAAAATTAACACTTACTTGATCAAGAGCAGTTTTGACAGAAGCCAAAATGAGCCAAATATATACACCAAAACAGATCAACAAGGTAAAATTTCGATTGTATGTTTATATGTTGATGACATGATATATACTAGAAATCTTTAGTTAACTAGTTTTAAACATGCCATGCAATCTAAGTTTGAGATGAGAGATCTTGGCATAATGAAATATTTTTTGGGGATTGAGGTTGACCAATCAACCAAAGGGATTTTTGTCTGTTAGGAAAAGTATGTAACTGGCATCATTAAAAAATTTCACATGGAAGACTGCAATCCAGCATAAACTCCTATACCCCTAGGCACAAAATTGAGCAAGCAAGATGAAGGCCCGACAGTGGATTCTACCTTATACAAAAATTTAGTAGGTTGTTTGTTGTATCTTACAACAACTAGGCCTGATATTATGAATGGATCCATATTTGTTTCCAGGTTCATGTAATCTCCCAAAGATTCTCACTGGAAGATGGCGAAAAGGATTATGATATATGTTGCAGGCACTCTTAATTTTGGTTTATGGTACTCTCAGTTTGAAGATAATCATCTTTCTCGCTACACTGAGAATGATTTTGCAGGTAGCCTAGATGACTGGAAAAACACCTCAGGGTATGCTTTTCACCTAGGAACAAATCTAATTTCTTGGGCATCAAATAAGTATCTCATTTTCTCAATATCTTCTACAGAGAAATAGTATGTTGTTTCTACCTCAGCTTCGTGTCAAGCTATGTGGCTATGAAGACTGTTGAATAACATGTCACAAAAATAAAATGATTCAACTCCTATCTTCTGTGACAATACTTCCACAATTTCCCTATCTAAAAACCATGTTTTTCATAAGAAAAGCAAGCACATTGACATTCACTTTCACTTCATACACGATCTATTCAATAATGGTGAGATCGCACTTTAATTTTGTGGCTCACGAGATCAGCTCACATGGATTTTTACAAAGCCATTAGGAAAAACCGTTTTTGGTTTTCAGAGACAACACTTCGGAATTATCAATGTTAATTTTTATAACTGTTGAGTTTAAGAGGGACTGTTAGTTATAATTGTAACCTCAATAGTATGTGATTGTACATTGCCAGATGTTCTAGCGAGATGTATCAGTTGTTAGGATCACTTCCTTTGCTTCTTGATTCAATTTCTTCTTTTTCCTATATATCTCTAGACTATCAGCTAATACAAATGCACTTCTGGTGCCCCCCATTGAGACACACTCAGCTTGATGTAACCCTTTTCCAACATTTCTTTCAACTGCATTTTTAGTTCCACCAGCTATGGTGTGCTTATCCTATAAGGCACTCTTGATGTTGGCACTACACCATCAACGAGATCGATTGAAAAATCAAGATATCTTTTCGGAGCTAATCTAGGTATGTCCTCACGAAACACATCTCTGAACTCCCATAGAAGTATGTGATCTTCAGCCTTCAACTCCTTTACTTCTACCAAGTTTAATACATGTATAGCATACAAGGGACACCCCTTTCTTCTAAACTTCTTAAGCTGCAATGCTGATATTTTCCTTATGGAGATTGGATTTCGAATGCCTTGCAAAATTCTAGTATTTCCTTTCTCGTCTTCACATTGTAATATTTTCTCATAACAATTTAGTTTTTCCTAATGGGAAGCTAACCAATCCATTCCCAACAACAATTCATATGAACCAAGGGGTAGAATATTCAAAACCACTTGGGTATGAAATCCATCCATCCCAATTAGACAAGCTTTAACTACCTCTGCCACTTTCCTCTTTGTTCCAGTTGCTAACTGAAGTAACAATGCTTTGGTGTGCTCATTTGTCTCTAATTAACATGCCTCAACCAATCGAGGTGAGATATAACTAATATTATATCATGGGTCAATTAAAATAGATATTGGTCGTTCAATAATAATACCTTCCAATTCCACCACAAAGGCTTGGTGGTTTCCTTGTCAATTTTCTACCGCTGCATATATTCTCATCACAATCCTGGCTACCACGTTGACTATAGTTACCTCTTGTACATTGTACACTCTTTTATTGTCATGTTGGTGGCGGGGTAAATCCATTAATAGATGTGGCTCTCCACATCCCTAACATTTCAAGGGTCCTTTCTTGGGCTCCTTTATTCTTTCCCTGTCAATTGTGTTGGTTTATTCCTAATTTGAGACGGAAAATTTTGTTGATGCACCCTTTCTTCTAGAATCCACTCTTGTCATTCCCTTTACAATCTTTGGAATACCCATGCTTATTCTTATACTAATCGTAACAACATTTGTACTTATGAATGGTGTCCTCCAATGCATTGGGTTTATAAAACTCTATTCGATCATGGTAGGATTGTGGTAACCCATTGAGAGAACGTTGGTTTCTCTCCTTCTCATCCTTAAGGTAGGAAACATACCTCAACAACTCTATAAATATTTTTGCATACACATCGAAGGTAAGATGTCCCAACTTAAGCTCATGGAATTCCTTTATCTTGTCATCATAATACCTTTCAAACAAGTAGGATTTATAAAAGTATGTTTCAAATTGTTTCTAGGTTAATTTCCTTTCTTTTATCCTTTTGATTTCCTTGAGTTCTTCCCACCAAATTGAAGCTCCTTCATTTAGGTTAGTTATTGTAATCATTTCCTTGGTATTTTCATAATAATTATGTACTCAAAATCATTTTTTCAAACCAAATATCTATGCTTTGGATTCTTCAACTTTCTTTATCTCTCGATCAAAGGTAGGAAAATTATCCTTCTTGAATTATTTAGTCATAAAAATATGAGAATTATTTCTCTTTCTCTTCTTAGAAATGTTGGATTTTGTGCCACTACTGGATTGTCCTACTGAAATTGTCTTCAAGCTAAAGGACATTGTGGAAACACATCCACTCGATTCTCCTTTCTTGGTACCTTGATGATTCCTTCTGGAAGCACTCCTTCCTACATTGTTGTGAGCCAGTCCATGATTTTGAGCATCTGAATGGGTTCTCAACCTCTGTGACTCTTGCAATTATGCATTGTTAGGGCCTTGCAACAATTTTTTTTCAATTTCAGATAGAATCTGTGGTAGAATTTCATTCAAATCCGTTGATCTGGCATGGGATCTCATAAGTCTCTCATTATTTTATTTCAAATCTGGAGGGGTTTATTTATCCCTCCATCCATCACACTCTTTGTCTATGAGGTGTGAGGTGTCATCCATATTGTGATGCAACATTCACCTATGTGAATTTTTTCAATTCGTACTACATGTTGAAACAACAATCATCATTAACATTTTATGTCATTATTTTTAAAAACATGCATTCCAGGGAACATAAAATCCTTTTTGTTAAACAATCTTAAGCAGTCTTGGTGACCCATTCAAGACTAGAGTTTAAAATCTGCTCTAACACCACCCTGTAACACACCCAACCCCCTAAGTATCCTTTTGAGTGATGGGGAATTAGAATTCTCACTTTACATGACTATTTCAAAACCTCTCCATGAGTGTAGCAGCACATTATACTCATCCAGAGCTTTCCAACGACAATAACCATGCTTAATTTAGATCTCATGATCAAATTATGGCCTATGAAAGTTTCTCGGGCTTTCATAGTCAAAATCCATCTCACTCCCACATGGTAGCTCATCAATCAATCCACTTGATGTGGAAATTGCCACCTATGTAATCGTTCCACATGCCCGATCCCTTGGCCCATTTTTATCGTCGTTGTGATTTCTTATTACATGGTTCACTTTAACTATCCCAAGAGTTTCGATGATGATACACAAAGGTGCAATGTTTCCAGATCCTACATCTCACATCCCTTGATCTAGACGGTTCCGAGCACATCGATGATGTATTTTGGCATGGAAGTTAAATACCAGATCCCAATGGTTTACATAATGTGTGGATGTGACCTACGAGATCTACGATGGAGATTTCGCCTCATCACTCAGCCGATCAACGGTGGTCATTATCCTTGACTCCCATCATTGTTAGTGATTTCTCCATCTTTGTGGACTTTCCTTAGTCGAGCACGACCATGCTAAGCTCCCAAGTTTTTTATGATCATGCATCTGGATCCAATGGTCCAGATCACTTCGTCAAATCTCTGATAATGTCAATGGCTATCATCGTCCCTCATTTCCAAACCCTCACCATTGAACTTACAACTGAGACGTCTCATCCTAAAAATGTTATGGATGCCTTGTTGGCACACCACATCCATCATGATTTCATCATACTCCTTCCTTGTGTGAATAAGTCTCATAGAAGATCGGTGACTGATATTCCTCTTACCAATAGGAAGATCGACAGTTCTCATCTCATTATCAATTTCTTGTGTCATCGGAATTGGGGTCTCCTCCTGGTTCACCCACCTTCTACCTCCAATGATGATGTGTCGGATATCTATGGCTTAGGTTTCACGAGGATGAAATTTGATAGATCCAATGGTCAGGAATTAGTGCTCAGAGTCCTCCGTTTGGGGTCTATTCATTCTCTTCTGTGAAGATATTGTGACTAATCCTCTTCGATGGATGACATTGATGCACTTACAATCTCCCCGATAGATGGTTAATATCCACTCGGTGGTCCAAAGTCCTTCTACCCTCTTTATCTATATTCCAACACAGGACACTACCATGACCTACCACCTTTCATGACACGTGACCCTACCACTACCTGCCACATGATGTGATAGAAGAATCATCTATGTTCCTCCTTTTGCATCTTACACGTAGGAGATCAACAGATCTGATATTATCTCGAGGTTTCTCCAATCACGTCAAACCAATGACCTGGATCTCCTTTCGAAGCATTCCTATCACACTTCTCCTACCTCCTCATCCGAGACCATTTCAACCAACCCATTGTGATCAATGGCTTAGATCTATTCTCTATAGTTTAGATCTACGACCCACATTCTTCCTTAGAGTCTCTCCTTTAGATATTTTTCCACAACATTTTATGGTTCCCTCCAAATGTTCCACTCTGAATAGCCCACCGCGATCAATGGTTTACATCCCTTCAGACCAACGATTTTTGTACTCTTTCTGACTACCAACATCATCGAACCTTACACAACTTTGGAACTCGGTCATTCATGATGATGTGCCTTCACTGAAGGAGGGTAGAGATATTTTGATCAACCATATCGGCGATTATGATCTCTTATTGGGTTAACAAAGGATTTTACAAAAAAATAACATTCCACTTTGGGAACTTAGCCACTTCTCGAGTTCTACACGTCTTTAGTCTTGATTTTCAAAGAAATTTGAATTTGTTCTAAGGTCATTATGAGTTATTGAAAATTAAAGGAAAATATTGCATGATGTATGGGTTCTCTATATAGGGATATAAGATGGTAAAGAAAGCACAATCCATACTTCAATCATTTTTATGATTACCAGTTCATTAACATACATCCTAACATATCCCAAACTTCATGCATTCAAGCCATGTATTTTAAACGACTGAGTTTCCTCTTAGATGAACAAAAATTTACACATGCATACATATATATCATAGATAAATAGTTCTAGTCCACATAAATACTTATCTGGTAAGGAAATTTCAAAACCTGACTAACTAAGAGAGGCCTCCTTTCCTCCCAATCTTAGGACTTACTGCAGTGTAACTTCCTACGACATGAGACCCCTATGCCAAGCCATGATACCACAAGGGAAACTGACTTAGTAGGGTTCCAATTTTATGATCATAAATGAAGGTTACTCTCCTTCATCCTCTGACACAACTAAAGTTTCCAACTACCAATGAGCTTGGGGATCCATGGGTTTATCAAGTGGTTTATCAACTAGATTTCCTCTTCATAAGAGAGTCCCTTCTCTTCTCAATAGTCCCTCAGCCACCTCCCCTTATGAGTGTTGTAGCCCATTATTGCTCTAGTACGGGATCTCGATCTTCTTTATTCAGGGTGATCATCAATAACTAAGATAAGTTTCATGTTTCCTCTAGCAAGTTCTCCCTTCTCCTTCTCTTCCTTAATTAACGCATTTGAACCTCTGCCCTCTACTCTCTTTTACTCGCCTTTGTGTCTTGTTATCTGTGCTATGTTATGTTCTGTCTTTGTCCCGTATCTCCTCACTGTTTTTCCTCCTTCAATATTCTTTTGTATCCTGGTAGGGATTTCCAAGAATTCCTTCATACATAACCTGCAGTTTGTCATTGATAGTCTGAAGGAGCGCCTTTGTGGTAAAACCCCTTGTCAGTTTTGCAAGCATCCTTTTCTCTACAAGGACCAATTGCCAATATTCAATAACCGCCCCAACCACCTCTGTGACTTTTTTAATGGCCATGTGGTCTCATAAAAGTCCCTATTTTCTCCATTGATACATCTCAGCTCCACCTCTTCTAACTGTTCAATCAATCCCTCAACCTCATGAATCTCCTCTACTATATCACAACGATTCCTCTCAAGAATGTTCCTTCTTAGTCAAGAGTTTGTTGTTTCCATTTACATGCCTCATAACATTAATATTAGAGTTTGTGCATAATAACATTCTTAGGGAAAAACAAAATGTTACATAAAATTACATCAACTTCCATATTTATACCCCAAATTCAATTATATGGTTTACAAAACCAATAACTTATAAAACATTACATTAATGATAATCACTATAAATATACACATATAGATAAAAATACACATATAGATGGCACATGTATATTCATTACATACAAAACAAAAATGAGAATAAATATCAATATAAAACTAAATCCCATATTAAAAATATAATAATATATAAATAATTTTACTAGATAAAAACATAAGATACATACCTACCACAAACATACTTCCACTATACACATACATTTAAAAAAGAAAAAGAAAAATAAATTCCCACCATTTATATAATGCAATGCGCTACATACACAACAATCCCATAAAGGCAGTGATATGTTAAAAAGGCTTTATGAAATGCACCAATAGTTTTGGCTCACAAATTTGATTTTGAGTCTCCAGCCACAGCTTCTCGATGCACAAAATCATATACTATAGCTACGTGCTACGTGATACTATAACTACTATCGAGAAGCAGATACCCTAAATCATATACTATAACTATGATTTTTGTGATACCCTAAATTACAGAGAAGCAGTTAAAGTGATAGAGAAATGGCAATATTTTATACTTTGCGAAGATCGATGCATGCGCGGGCAACAGCGTATTAGCTCGATTCCACCAGACCAGGACAGAACCTCTTTACAGCACAAAAGCTTGTCCCGGATCTTATAAGAACAGAACCTCTCTGCACCACAAAAGCCTGTTCGGAAAACTCGATTTGAAAACTTTGAACTGCTCCTGGAATCTATCTATATAAACCATCTCGACCCACTTCCAGTTGCACTCCATCATTGTGCATCCGTTTTCATGTTGTCGAACATGGCAGGGACTCATTCCTTTCTGCTGCTCGCCTTCTTCGCAGTCATATGCCTCCAGGCATATAACTGTGGCACTACTTACTCTCCTCCTCCGCTGCACAAATATCTTCCTCCTGAACACAAATCTCATCAGGAGCACAAGCATCATCAGGAGCACGAGCATCATCGTCGGGAGCACAAGCATCATCACGATCATTTGGTACATAAACCTCCACCCAAGCACATCCAATATCCTCCCCCTGTTCACAGATCTCCCCCAAAGCCCATCGAATATCCTCCTCCCAAGCATACAGTATTCCCTCCGCCGGTTCACAAATCCCCACCTGCTCCATTTCATGAGTCTCCTCCCATCTACAAATCCCCCCCACACTACACTGTGCCTCCTCCTCATCATCCTGCTTACTGATAAAGGTACGCTTGTCTACTCCATCTGTTCCATTGATCTCGTCCGGTTTTTATGCTGTTTTAATAGAGTTTAATGATGCTCATTATATTCCATTGATCTCGTCGGATTTTTATGCTGTTTCACTCAATGGCGTTTAATGATCGTCATTGTGTTCACTCTCCTTGCGTTGCAGGATCATCATACTAAAGTTGCTTTTGGAATAATGCTTCTGCAATTGCATCCAATGGTTTCCATCATCATTTATATCGATCATGCTGGATCGAGTTTTAGGGCTTGAAGTGTGTCACCATTGGCAAATAAGTCGAATAAATATGTCTATGTTTTCTTCTGAATCGAATTTTTGACTGTGTCGTTACATTCGCATTATCGTTTCTCTAATGACTACCTGATAAATCACCATTACATTGAAAAGTAATGATCAATTGCTGTTTATCGTTTCTGAAACTTCTATATCAGAGAAGAATGACATGGTTTTTATTATGAGTTGATATATATGTATTATATTTTTGTGTAACTAATGTAGATCCCTGCTAACACTTTATGAATCAAGATTCAAAAGGGATAAAATCTTTTGAAGTCTAAATATTTTTTTTAGAGTACATAAATTTGAGTCAAGGTTTGTATGGAATTTGATCCCTTCGAGTGTTTTGATATATTGAGTATTTGACATGCTACCCAAAAACATTATGTAAAACTAAAAATTATCAACCATGTTCAATAATGAAAAAGTTCACTAGTAAAAAAGTAATATGAAATATATATAAATATATAAAAGGTGATTAATGTCAATATATTTCTTTAAGATTCTCTTTCAACTATTCTTGCTAGCTTTGTTAGCCGTGAATTCATTATATGAATATATGAATTCAATATATCTTAAAAAAACAAAAGAACAAATTCAGTATATCTTAAAATATCTTAAAAAAAGTAATATGAAATATATATAAATATATAAAAGGTGATTAATGTCAATATATTTCTTTAAGATTCTCTTTCAACTATTCTTGTTAGCTTTCAACTATTCTTGCTAGCTTTGTTAGCCGTGAATTCATTATATGAATATATGAATTCAATATATCTTAAAAAAACAAAAGAACAAATTCAGTATATCTTAAAATATCTTAAAAAACAAAAGATCAAGTGCATCTATTAAAAAAAAACATTGATTCCAATTCATTTCGTATCGTATTATATAATTCTATGGAAAATATTTTCAAATATCAAATGGTTGTTGTGAGAAATTGTGATATTTCATTCATCGTCTAGATCGATAAATGGGAATACATGAACAATATTAAATGTTAGTTATAACTGTAACCTTAATAGTATGTGATTGTACACTGCCAGTTGTATCAGTGTTAGGATCACTTCCTTTGCTTTTTTATTCAATTTCTTATTTTCCCTATATAGCTTTAGACTGTTAGCTAATACAAATGCGCTCTGCATATTCTCGTTTCTTGTTTTGTATACTATGTTTCTTGTTTTCTTTCATAGTTTATTGTTTTGTCATGGTATTAGAGCGCGGGAGGCAAGACTCTTTAGAGAGCTTGGAGAGCAGTCCGCTCAAAAGAACGCTAGAGACAACACAACACTTCAGTACTTGGAAACAACCATGTAGATGAAGATTAAGATTCAGAGGACAAAGCGATTAAATAATACATGAAATCCCTTCATTAGAAGGAAGATGCAAAAGTAGCGAGGAGGAAGACAGATCCCAGTCATAGGATCAGAGCGTTGAGAATCGAAAGATGTTGAATCCAAGTAAGGTGAACAAAAATTATTCTCTCAAGTGTGCAGGAGAACAGAAGTCCCAAAGTAAATTGGGACTGCCCATTGTTAGGAGAGACACATGGAGAAACACTGGGAACTTTGGACGAGGAGCACTTCGGGAGTTTCCACACAAGGTGGTTGCAAAATTGTTGAAGCAGCACAGAGCCGTAATCAATCTAAACCATCTGTTAGAAAAGATGCGTCTTAGTAGATCCTACACTTCAGAGAAAAGGCACTCCATAGAAATCAAGTGTGGAGGTAGAAAAACTCCTGAAGTGACTAGAAACAAAGCAGATATGTCCTTGTGATCCTCAGAGGACGGGTGTCACCAAATCCTCCACTCCAGAGAGAAATCACTTCGGAGGCTTTGGACTGTGGACAATGTGTCGGAGTCTCGAAGTTCATCACACCCGTCCATTGCAAAAGGACATGTGGCAGGAGATCCCTCACTTCATAAGTTGAGATATCCAGAGGAAGGGTGAGTAGTGTGGAGAAAGAACTCCCAAAGGCTCGAAGGCCAGATTTCATCTGGGTTGTTCATCAGCGGGGGATAAGTGTCAACCGATCTATAGTTCGGAGGATAACCACTCCAAAGGAAAGTCAACATGGGTTAAAAACGAAGTCTTGAAGTGACTTTGGACCGTTGGATCCTATACAAATGTGTCAACAGATCCAACACTTTGGAGGTCCAGAACACCAAACACTTTGGAAGAATGAAGGTCTGCTGATTCAAGAACTCTTGAAGCCTTGAAGACTCCGAGTAAATCCAATATGTTCATCAAGCTCGACACGTGGACTACTGAGAGCTATCCTTCGACACCCCAAAAATTCAACACTCTGGAGATTTGACACTTCGAAGGTTAACGAGTGCTAGTAGAGGAGAAATCCCAAAGACCCAATTCTCGGAGTTCACATGGACCATCCATCAACGAGGACACATGGTGCCAGATCTCTCACTTCAGAGGCTTGGCACTCCAAAGGGTTTTGCAAAGTGAAGCATTGGAGCAAGAACTGGCTAGAGCCCGAAGTAAATATGAACCGTTGAAGATTGAGGACATGTGTCGTAAGATCTAACACTCCATAAAGTTAACAATTTAGAGGTTTGTGGTGTTTTTCATCTCGAAACTCCAGAAGCCCAGGATTCTAAAGTAAATCTCAATCATCCAATCAAGAGCACATGTGGAGGCAAATCTCGCACTCCGCAAGTTCACTAATTCATCTCTCCAGAGGATTGTTAGTATTGTGCATTGAGAAGGTTTGAATTCGAAAATCCCAAAGTATTTGTGAGTCGTTGATCTCTGATCAAAGAGGACGGTTGATCTTTGCAGCAATTCGACTATTCTACCATTAGAATATTAAGAGGAGTTGAGGCCTTCACACATCGAAATGCCCAAAGCCTGAAGTCCCGGAGTGCCTGGTTTTCAGCCCCGGTCACATGAGAAGATGAAGTTCAAATGTTTTATGGCTCTCAATTACACTCAGATAGCCCGATTCCTCCATTACAGGGCTCGGATAGCGAGATCCAGCCAGATCAAAGATAAACAAGTGGTTTTCCCCACGTAGAGAACTTCACGGACCTAGTTTTACATGCAAGAAACATGAAGAGAACCTGTCTATTTAAATCAAGCAATTTCAGAGGTAAATTGTTTTTCTTCTAAATTGTTTTTACAGTAATGCCTACCTATAACCATTTAGGACTGTTGGCACATGGGTAGACCTAGGGTTCAATGCTACAACAACCCACCAACAAAGCCCTAACTATCGGCCCTTTCAGCAACATCTGTGAAGAAGATGAAGTCTCACCTGAGGTAGAGGCAAGGGTGGTTGCAAGAATCAGGTGTCTGAAACCTTAGCTGGGACACAGATCTGTGATTGTACTAATTAGAAAAGCACTTAGCACCATTAGTTCCTCAATATGAAATCAATACCCACTTTGTTGATAAAAAAAAGCTTCACAACATTCACATGAATCTAATGTATTTAAGCACTTAACATAGATAAATAGATCTGATTGAGCAAATCAAGCACTAAGCATGGCCATATAGATTAGATATAACCTTACCACATATAATAAGAACAAAGAATAAGTAGATCTATCTAAATACATCAAATCACTTAGCAAATAGTATGTGAACACGTCAAGACAAAGCACAAAGCAACATAACATAGTGTTTACATGGTTCACCCCCACCCTATGGCTACGTCCACCAATTCTTCTTCTTTATTTTCTTCAGTAAAAATGTTACAAGCACGGAGCCTTAAAACCCTTACTCTGCACACGACAAAAGATCTGCGCAGCTCACTATATCCTTCTTCCTTGTGTTACAACACTAAGCCTTCCACAATCTGCTACAAGGACTTGTACTTAGTTTTGCAAGTCTCTCACAATCATGCATAAAACACTTACAGACTCTACCTGCACTTAGAATACATTCACATCACATAACTACACTTCCACCTCCTTCTATCTAGCCTAAGCATCTATTTATATATACAAAATAGGTCTAAACATGGGTAAACTCATGGGTCGATATCCCACTCCCATTACATATTCCCACATCCCAAAAAGGATGGAAAGGGGATGAGATCCCATGATCTTCGCTTCTTCTTGTGCTCCTCCTTCGACAGACTGTCGAAGTCCCAAAATAGGTCAACATGACCAAGAATCTCCCAAAACTTGGTCAAGGGCCAAAAGCTCACCAACACTCACATGTGACTCGTCCCAAGTCAATATGGTCTGATCAATTTTTATTTGAATTCCTCGAGTTTGGCTTGAGCTTCTTCGACCTACTGCTTTGCTTTGGATTCTTTCTCAGTGAACTCTTGGATCGATGCGTGATTCACAAGCCCTTCTAGGCATTGTTCTGTTGTAGTGACAACTTGTTCTAGCTCTGCTCCTCAGCTTTCAACCTCTGTGAACAATTGGCATGCCTTGTCTTTCACAGGTTTGAGTTGTTGATTTACTTCCTTAACTTTTCTCTAGATTATATGGATCTATTGTTGGGTGGTGCATTTCTCTTGAGATATTTTAATTGTGTCTACAACTGACATGGGCTTCAGCTGCATCTGTAGTGTGTTTGTATGTTGCTTCGCTTCCTACAACTTTGACTCCAATGCCTGTAACTCTGGATTCTCAGTAAGTTTCTCATACGTCTGGGCATTGCGATTACTCAGTTTCTTGTACTCCCTAGTAAGAGCCTTTAGTCTCTCAAATGCGCTCCTAGCGATTGCTTCCCTTTGGTCTCTTACATCTTGCAGTGTCTCGGGTACTACGAGTAGCTCCAAATATTCTATGTGTTGTTGTAGTTGTTGAATCACTTCTTCAATTTGTGCCACCTGATGTGGGACTCTCTCTTCGTCCTTTACTTCAACGACTATCACAGAGTGAAGTGATTTGTTAAACCTTTCCTTTACTTCAAGTTTCTCTGCAAGCAACTATTCCTTGCTTTGTTGTAGTTATGCTCTTTCTTCATCCCACTTCACTTGGAGAGAAAACTTTTCCCATTCTGTAGTACTGCTTTGCTCAAAGAGGTTTTCATGTAATTGTGCTAAATCCTGTCTGGCTTGCATTGTTTCTTCCTGTGCTCGTCGAAGGTGAGCTTTGACTATATCAACAATTCAGTGGAGTTGAGCTAACTCATATTCCATTTCTTTTGTTCCTAATGGCAGAGGCGTAGTGGAAACTGCGTGGTTGGACTGTAGTGCCTTCTACACCCCTTGAAGTTCAACCTTAATTTGATTGTATATCTCCTACCTCTAAGCCTCTTTCTTCTCTGTTATCTCTAGTGAAGCACCATTCAGGGTTGCTACGACTAAATCGAATTCATCTGAGGTGAGGGTAGTCTACATTTTGGTCATAGAGGCTTTCGATTTCTTTCAAGAAGATGTCTTCGGGGGGAAACCTTCCTTTTCTTCGAGGGATCCTCCTCATATCTAAGCGGTGTAATCTCACCTTTATTCTATTCAACTTCTACGCCATCTATCTCTCCACCATATCCTTCTTCTGTAGCTGAGATGGAAGCAGTGTTCGCTGAGGTATTACTTACATATTGGAATTCTTCATTTTTCTCTGTCTTGCTGGGTCCAGGTGTATCATGCACTACTTCTAAACTGTCAATGTTGGACATCTCTATAGGATCTATTGGAATAAGGAGGTCCATCGACCAATCTTTAGTAATTTCTTCTAAGTCCTTCTCTGTTAGCTTGTAGTAAGACTGAAGTTGTTGCTTGTGCTCATCGATGCGTGCTATAATATAGATTAAATGGTGGTCTGCATTGAATTTCATTAAAGGTCGAAACCTGTGGAGAGTATTTGGCGTGATGCAAGGCTTGGACTGGATGGCTATCTTCAGTTGGTTGTAATATGTATGGAACATGGAATTTGACTGTCATTGCTTGTTCATGTCACTGGAATAACACAGTGTACTGAACTTTATGACCATAGGTTCAAAGGGCTTGATATCTGGGAAGGTCGCACCTTTCAACATCTCCCATGTGATGAAATCGATCAGGGTTGGAAGCCAATTGAATTGGAATTCATATCCTTGATCTTGCGCTTCCCTGCAGTCCAATTCCAACTGGTCCACAAGGTACTTCACCCAATTCATTTGTAGGACCTCCGCACACTTTCCTGTGAGGTCGACTAGAAAGACAGTCACTTGGGTCAGTCGGTTCTTGCGAACTAACTTATCTATGATCAATTGATAGGAAAGGTCTAATGCGTCGCTCTTGATAGAATATACCTTGTATCCTTGTGTTCCCTTATTGACATATCCATAAGTGCCCTGGATCCTTTGTGCGAGAGCATGGTCCATGGATTTTCCAGGATATAAATCCTGTGGGTTGGGTCCTTGCATACTAAGCTCAGTGATCCAATTGATCAATGTCGTATCCACTGTGATACGTCATTTTAACCACAATTATCTTCCATGGTAACAGAACAACAAAAACTTGACACATTCATTCACTTCTTGGTGCCTTCCTAAGTGATGAATCTTCATGCCATTCAGCTGTGTGGACTGCGCGAGGTTCATAGTCCATGACTGGGGAACTATCTTTGAATTCTTTCCCTTTGTTTTAGTCAGGTATTTATGTGGGGAAAGCATGTTGTAGACCTTCCTGTCGTCAAGGTTAAAGTCGCTAAATGTCAATGCTGCAATCTTTTGTTGGTTTGCATGAACTATGTGTATCCCCTTCGAGAGGTATGCAGTGACCAAAGCGTACTCAAATTCTCTAGGCATACAGTCTCTATTGATTGTGCAACTTAGAGGTGGTAGATAGGCAGGTAAAATGCTCGGAATCAACTTAGCATTCACAATATCATCTTTGTGCTTAGTCCAATTTTGATTGGCTTGTTGAGATGGTCTAGCTAGAGCATTTGATGGAGAGACTAGAAGTCCTCTCGTGGATGACACTTGTACACCTACAAAATATCCTCTCTCTGACATGACTCTTTCAATCATCGGGTCGATCAAAACTTCTTCAACAACTTTCTCTTCAGCACTCAATTCTTCCGACATACGCACTTGGGGTTAACAATTGCGATTTCGAGGAACAACTTAAAAATAGTATTGAGATAGAAATAAAGAGTGTGATAATCACTATATAAACTTGGTTTAGTCTGTTGGCTTGAATTCTCAATTGGAAAAAGTGTTCTTGGTGCATGGCTCGACGGGATAAATAGGGATCTTAACAACGATTTTCTTGGAACGGGTATGAGCCTCCATTAAATCTTGTTCGGTCCATTAGGGCATGGTCCAACGGTCTGATGACGAATCGTAATTTCCTTTCTCTTCCCGTTCGAAGCATCGATCGAATGGTTATAATGTCCCCAATGGCTATATTGCTTCGTCGTGTTGAAGTGCCATGTGTCGTTGTTCTAATATTCTGACGAAGCTCCCATTCTGCAAATTTTCTGTCTGTGAAGTTCCCTTTAGAACCTTCTGTAACTTTTCAATGTTATCTCTCTTCTTACTTAACTTTCTAGCCTTTTTCTAGTGAGCTTTGTCTCGGTAGTTCTTTTCCCATTCTAATTCTTATACTCTTTTAACATAGTTACTTCACATTGTTGACATTCTTCCCTAGGATTTATCGATAATACTCTGTCTTTGTCTAGGGTAGGTACTTTAGTCTTCGGTGGGTCTTCTAATGTTCTTGAAGCTTCAACATCTAGGTTCCTAGTGTTAAATAGTTTTGATCTTCTCTAATGTTCTACAATCAATTGTGCAATCCTTCTGGTCATGAAATCTTTTAAATCTTGTTTCTTATGCTTCAAAACTTGTTCTTCTTCCTTTCGTCTAGCTTGATATTTATCAATACAAGGTTTTCCTAGTAACATGGTAAACGAGGCGTTGTCTTCAATAAATTTAATAATCTCAAAATATTCTTATGTCGAAGTTCCATTAGCGTTCATAGGTATGCGAGTGATCTTTCCACATGGGTGTACTAGCTTTCCTCTTAATATCCCTATTCCTCCTAATGAAGGGATCATAGCAGGCTTCCCTATGGCTTCCCAAGTTCTTTCTTTCATGATATCCGCCTTTGTTTATTCATCCAGAATACAATCAATATCGAAGTCTCCTATTCTTACTTCAATGCAATATCTTTCCTTGAAGATCTCTGATAAGATGACATGTTAATGGCCATTCAAAGTTTCATTTATTTGCAACATTACTTTCTCTGATTCTTTCTAGGGTTCTTTTATAATCTCTGGATCTGGCTTAGGGGTTTATTTATTCAAATTCACTTCTTCCAACTTAGCAATAATTCTAGGGAAATCTAACACTTCATGGTCCATAGCTTTACAACAAAGACAACCAGGTATTTTTCCAAGGCATTCCTTAACAAGATGTCTCGGTCTTCTGCAACTATAACATAGGGTTAATCCTCTCTTTCTTTTAAATGATCCCCATCTTCTCCAGTACTGCACACTAGGATCATGGTAGCTATCTTGCAAAAAGTTCTTTCTAGGATCCTGCATCCATTTGTTAGTCCAAACATTCTTTCTATGCATGGGTGTAACATATCTTTCACTATTCTTATCAGATCTACTCGTATCAAGCCTTATTTCATCTATTAATAACCTAGTTTTCAAGCTAGGATAGAACCTATCAATTATAGCTAGATCCATACTTTAGAAACAAAAATTTCCACTTATCTTACTTCTACAGAGAACAAATCTTCTAGATCTAAAACTTTTCACTATTCTTACCTTTATCAAAGCATAGAATTTGCATATCTTACCTCTTTTAATCATAAATTCTCACTTTTACCTTTCTTAGAGCACAAATCTTTCAGATCTTGTTTCTTTCCTTCAGATCCAACCTCCTTTCTTCAGATTGAGCTTCCTTCTTTAGCATAGACATTTATAAATCAAGTAGGATATTGCGCACTAGGGAATAGATCTACACATAGAACTTTCACAATCTCAGATCGAATCTTTGCACAAATATTTTTCTTTCTCAGTTCCTAGCAATCACAGTTTCAATCCTGGCAACAGAACCATTTGTTGGCACATGGGTAGACCTAGGGTTCAACGCTACAACAATGCACCAACAAAGCCCTAACAACGACCCTTTCAGCAACACCTGCGAAGAAGATGAAGTCTCACCATAGGTATAGGCAAGGGTGGTTTCAAGACTCAGGTGTATCTATGATTGTACTACTTAACAAATCACTTAGCACCATCAACTCCTTAATATGCAATCAATACCTACTTTGCTGATAAAACAAAGCTTCGCAACATTCACACAAACCTAATGTATTTAAGCACTTAGCATATATAAATAGATCAGATCGAGCAGATCAAGCACCAAGAATGGCCATATAGATCAGATCTAACCTTACCACATATAATAATCACGGATCATATGTAACACTTAGAAAATAATATGTGAATACATCAAGACAAAGCACAAAGCAACATAAAACAATGTTTACGTGGTTCACCCCCACCCTGGGGCTACGTCCATCAATTCTTATTATTTATTGTCTTCAGTCAATCAGTTATATGCACAGATCCTTAAAACCCTTACTCCGCACAAGACCGAAGATCTACGCGGCTCGCTAGATCCCTCTTCCTTGCATTACAACACTTATCCTTCCACAATCTACTACAAGTACCTGTACTTATCTTTGCAAGTCTCTCATAGTCATGCACAAAGAACTTACTGACTCTACTTGCACTTAGCATACATTCACATCACATAGATGCACTTCCACCTCCTTCTATCTAGGCTAAGCACCTATTTATATATACAAAATTTGGCTAAACATGGGTAAACCCATGGGCTGATATCCCATTCCCTTCATATTCCCACATCCAAAAAAGGACCCAAAAAGGGGTTGATATCCTGTGATCTCCTCTTCGTCTTGCACTCCTCCTTCGACAGGTTGTCGAAGTCCCAAAATAGGTCAACATGACCAAGAATCTCCCAAAACTTGGTCAAGGGCCAACAAGGACGAATACATCATGGGTAGAACTATGAATTTTGGTCTCTCAGGATGAGATATTTCTTACAAGCATAGGATTGTTGGGATCTCGTGGATCATGGCTATGCAGAACTAGATGCCACAGTTCTCATTGCCATGACCGATCAACAACAAAATTCCCAGGTAGAACGAAGGAAAAGAGAGAACAAAGCCAAGTTATGTCTTCAAAACTCTGTGGATGACTTTATTTGCTCTAAAACCACAGGCGTTGTTACTTCAAAACAGGCTTGCAACATCCTACAAACAACTTACCAAGAAAATGACAGGGTCAAAACAGTCAAGCTGCATACCTTGAGGACACATTTTGAGACTCTTAAAATGGCAGTCTCTGAAAACGTGGACCAATTTATGACCAGAGTGATGTGAATTGTAAACCAAATCATATTGATTATTGAAGACATCCCTGATCAAAGGATCATTGAGAAAGTCCTCAAAATTCTTCCAAAGAAATTCGAGATGGTTGTTACAACCATCCTTGAATCCAAGGATTTGTCCAATTTTTCCACAAATGAACTAATGGGTTCTCTACTGACACATGAGACTCAACTACATCTAGAAGATCATTCAATAGCCAATGCCTTCAAAACTCAATTCTCTTTTGGCAAAGGGAGAGGTAGAGGCAAAGGTAGAGGTAACATTGGAAGAGGGAGAAGTACAAGCAATCAACACTCAAGTGAAGGTCACACCTATTAAAAAAGAAATCAGAATTACCAACCTCAAAGAGGCAGAGGGAGGAGATCCAATCACAAATCAAACATACAATGTTATTACTACAAAAAGTATGGACACTATGAATTTGAATGCAGGAAGATCAACACTCAGGAAGAGCACATGTCTCAAATCATGAAGGAGACACCTATGGTGGGATATTTCTTTCCTATAAGAAGAATGAAGAACAACACCACGATCTTTGGTTGCTGGACAATGGATGCAACAATCATATGACATGTAACAAAGATTTTTTTTTTTCATTGATTCTTATCTTTCATCAGATATTACAGTTGGAGATGACTCTTTAGTTAAAGTTCAAGGCAAAGGAACTTCGGCTATTTTCACTAAACAAAATGTAAATAAAGACATACACGATGTCTATCATGTTCTGGATCTCAAACATAATCTCCTAATTGTAGGAAAACTAATTTAACGTGGCTATAAGGTACTTTTTGAAGGAGCCTCATGTAGGATATATGACAAAACCCCCAATAGAAAATTGATTTATGAAATCCACATGACTAGAAATCGAATGTTTCCTCTGTCGCTTACATGTACAAATCTGACCCAATATTATGCACAAAGTGCATCCACCCCCATTGAAACCTTGATTTGGCATGCAAGATTTGTACATCTATCCTTTCAGATTTAAGCCTTCTATAGAAGCACTCCATGGTAAAAGGTCTACCTACATTCACAGAATAAAATTCCCCATGTGAGTCTTGCATTCTTGGAAAAAATAAGAGAACTAGTTTTCCACAGTCCTCCACTCAAGCCAAACAACACCTAGAGTTGGTTCACATTGACATATGTGGACCAATGAAAACAAAGTTAGTAGGTGGAAACATTTACTTTCTAACTTTTATTTATGATTTCAATAGGAAAATATGGATCTATTTCCTCAGACACAAGTTTGAAACTTTTTCAAATTTCAAAGAATTCAAGGCTAAATATGAAAAACAAAGTGGAAAATATGTGAAAGTTCTCAGGCAAGATGGAGGAGCAGAATAAGGCTCCAAATAATTTTCAAATTTATGAAAATCATAAGACATCATCATTCAAAATACAACGAGGTATACTCCAAAAAAAAATGGAGTGGCTGAGAGGAACAATCAGACTATAATGAACATGGAAAGGAGCCTTCTTAGAGAGAGATGTTTGTCAAATCTCTTTTGGGCTGAACCAGTAGCATACTTAGATTATCTCCTGAATATATCTCCAATCACTAGTGTCAAGATGAACGTCCCTCAAGAAGCATGGAGTGGGACAAAATTGAATGTTGCTCATCTTAGGACATTTGGATGTATTGCATTTGCTCACATACCTTATGAATTACGAAAGAAACTTGATGATAGAAATGAGAAATGAATTTTTGTTGGCTATAGTGAGACATCCAAATCCTACAGACTCTACAATCTGATTTCAAAGAAACTCATTCTCAACAGAGACGTCAAATTTCTTGCAAAACAGTTCTAGAGTGAGTCTGGAAATCGTCCTGTGGACAGTCAAAATCCATTGCTGCAACTTTCTGAAAACATAGAAAATCCAAGACAACAAACACATCATCCTATCCTTCCAAGATTGCAGGTATAGACACATTCTGAAAGACCTCAGCACAACTCTTCTTCAAGAAAAAATTCATGATCCTCTAAAGTTCAAAATGAAAGAACTCGAAGCTTGAGAGAGATCCATCAATGGTTGGATGATATTGATCACCACAATATTTTTTCATTAATGTCATGTCAACCTACATCCTTTAAATAGGAAGCTGAAGAGACACATTGGGTTCAAGCCATGAACCAAGAGATTGAATCCATTGAGAAGAACAAGACATGGGATCTTGTTCAACTTCTGAGACATAAGACAAGTATTAGTGTCAAGTGGGTTTACAAAACACAAATAAAGACTTATTTCCAAAGGATTCTCACAGCAACTTGACATTGATTAAGGTGAAAATTTTGCTCCAATAGCAAGGTTGTACACTGTAAGGACTCTCTTAGCCATAGTGGCTCAACACAAATGGAAAGTATACTAGATGGATGTCAAGTCATCTTTTCTAAATGGTGTCTTACAAGAAGAGGTGTATTTGGATCAACCACCTGGATTTAAAGTCAAAGAGTAGCCAACAAAAGTGTATTAGTTGAAGAAATACGTGCATGTCTTAAAGAAATCTCCAAGAACATGGTACAACAGAATTAACACTTACCTGATCAAGAGCAGTTTCTACAGAAGCCAAAATGAGCCAAATATATACACCAAAATAGATCAACAAGGTAAAACTCTAATTGTATGTTTATATGTTGATGACATGATATATACTGGAAATACTAAGTTAACTAGTTTTAAACATGCCATGCAATCTGAGTTTGAGATGAGAGATCTTGGCATAATGAAATACTTTTTCGAGATTGAGGTTGACCAATCAACCAAAGGGATTTTTTTCTCTTAGAAAAAGTATGCAGCTTACATCATTCAAAGATTTCACATGGAAGACTGCAATCGAGCATAAACTCCTATACCCCTAGGCACAAAATTGAGCAAGCAAGATGAAGGCCCGATAGTGGATTCTACCTCATAAAAAAGTTTAGTAGGTCATTTGTTGTATCTTACAACAACTAGGCCTGATATTATGAATGGAGCCGGATTTGTTTCCAGGTTCTTGGAAACTCCCAAAGATTCTCATTGGAAGATGGAGAAAAGGATTCTAATATATGTTGCAGGCACTCTTAATTTTGATTTATGGTACTCTCAGTCTGAAGATAATCATCTTTCTTGCTACACTGACAATTATTTTGCAGGTAGCCTAGATGACCGGAAAACCACCTCAGGGTATGCTTTTCACATAGGAACAAATCTAATTTCTTAGGCATCAAAGAAGTATCTCATTTTCTCAATATCTTCTGCAGAGGAAGAGTATGTCCTTGCTACCTCAGCTTCGTGTCAAGCTATGTGGCTACGAAGACTATTGAATGACATGTCACAAACATAAAATGATCCAACTCCTATCTTCTGTGACAATACTTCCACAATTGCCCTATCCAAAAACCATGCTTTTCATAAGAAAGGCAAGCATATTGACACTCTCTTTCACTTCATACATGAGCTATTCAATAATGGTGAGATCGCACTTTAATTTTGTGGCTCACGAGATCAGCTCGCTGGCATTTTTACAAAACCTTTAGGAAAAACCATTTTTGGTTTTCAGAGACAACACCTGGTAATTATTAGTGTTGATGTTTGTAACTGTTGGGTTTAAGAGGCAGTGTTAGTTATAACTATAACCTCAATAGTATGTGATTGTACATTGCCAGATAGCTTTGTTTCTTGATTCAATTTCTTCTTTTTCCTATATAGCTCTAGACTATCAACTAATACAAATGCACTCTGCATATTCTCATTTCTTGTTTTGTATGCTTTGTTTCTTGTTTTGTCCACTCTGTTTCTTGTTTTCTTGCATAGTTTCTTGTTTTGTCCACTCTGTTTCTTGTTTTCTTGCATAGTTTCTTGTTTTGTCATTAAATGCTTTGATTTTCCAATTTGGAGCCTCCTGAAACCTCTCCTTGAAATCTTTGAAATGCTTATGTTATCTTTGAAATCATCAAATATAAATCATTTTGATTCTCTCCTCATTGCTCCAAATGAGGAGTTAGGAATGCACGTAGTTTAAACATTTGATATTTTGTAGTTTTTATGGGTATATTTTCCAATATTTTTTTACCGAAATTCGATCAAAAATTGTTAGAAATCCAGGTTTGAGTGATTAAATTTGTATAAGTCGAATGCCCAAAGTTTTTCAAGATACTGAATTCATTTATGCATTCAAAAAAAAAAATAAACAACAAAAAATAGTAATTTCATCAAAACATGTTTCATCCTATTCCAGTGAAAAAATTTAAAAAATCAAATATATACACAAAGACTTAAAAATGTTTACACAACACCTTAGGAATGTGAACAACCATTGAAGAGTATCATACCTTTCCTCTCGTATCAAACAACGAGAGGCGAAAATAAATTATATCGGCTGCAGTTGCCCGCATATGAATGTTACTACCTTCGTGCATCCCCAAGACATAATATTGTCATTTATAACCCACTCAATAAACGCACCAATATTTTCTAAGTCACTTTTAATATTTTTCTAATTCACTTTTTTCGAACTCATATGTCTGCTAGTGATCTTACTGTGCTTCTTCCCACGGATCAAGAAATTCATTCTCGAGGTTTTATCGCGATCGATTATTTGGTATTTGTTCCCCAGAAATTCAAAGGCATGTTGATTTCGTTCCCTTCAATTGGATACAAACGAAAATTGCATCACATTATTTGTCTTTTAAAATAGGTCCATATTACCTACACCTTACCTACACATTATTTGTCGTGATTTTAGTGGTTTTGCATATGCCACTCTTTATATACTAACTTTTATTTTATATTCATTATGTAAAACTTTAAGTACATGATTATCTTCCTTACATTATATAGTTATAGCCACCATGATGATAGTAGTTCATTTTTTCCATCTTAGTTCCATTCAATCTTAATCTCCATCCTTAAAATAAATTCCTTAAATTCAATTGCATTATTTTCTTTTATTTTTATGGTCATTTCACTAATTTATTTGGTGTCATCTCATACTCTCTCCTATTTTACTTTGGAACCCATCATGTTGCAATTATAAATTCTCAACCAATTATCTTAAATTGATCAATTTGGTCCATGCAACCTTCTTTTGCACTACTTATCTTATACATAATAATGCATTGTTTGTCACAATATTTGTGTTTTATCCATTGTCCTTGACTACCTAGATTGATCTCTTCTTTTCAATTTTTCTACCTACAAATAAATACAAGTTGAGACCTAAAATTTTATTACAGTCTTCAAACTTAATTTTCCCTACAATTATCATCAATAAATCCTTGCTCTAGTACCAATAAATGCATAGGCTAAACACAAAGTTTCCAAAAATACAGTAACCTCTCAAGTTTGTAACATTCAATTATCTCAACTCATATTACTTTGAATACTACAAGCACATAAGTTAAAAGATTCAAGAATCCAATTACACAGAAATGAACTCATTTAAAACATAGATACCATTCTCAAAACTTACAGTGACACATATATACATCACACAAAAAATTAACACCAAAAATCCATCATAGAATAATTGTTTTTACACAATATTGGCCACCAACTTACAACATTATAGAAAGGAGGGTTGGATCATTACAATATATTCAAATTTTAAATATATCATAAAAAAATGAATCCATTCCCAAATAAGGCATCTATAAGAGTGCACTAAACCTTAGAAAATCCTTGGTAACTCCTCTACTTCTTAGTTACATTTTCTTAATTTTTTTCCCTCATAAAAAACTCCAACTCAAAATTTTCCAATCATTTAATTTCCTAACAAAAAGTAATAAACACATTAAATTATTTTGTCAACAAGGTGCTCATTTAAACGCCAAGAAGCTAATTGATCGAGAGATAGATTGTATTATTTTTTCACAACATATTTTCATTGATAGTTTTGTATTAATTTTGCATCCATTATTATGGATTTAAAAGTTTGAAGTGGATTGCATTCCTACTACACACACACATTTTTCCAAGGGAAAACGTTTGGGATTACGTGTCTCCCTCTGAATATTTGAATGAAGGGTGCCTCAATTGTTAGCCACAATAGTAGTAGTTAATCTAGTGAGACCAATTCATACCCAAACCTCCACTGGATTACAATAGGGTAAATCATAACAAACCCCACCTTGAGAGAGCCCATTTGAATTTATTGAGGTAAACTACTAGGAGAAAACTTTCCATGCTACCCACAGATAGATATGTATACATTTTTAAGGGTTATCTCGTTTGGTTTGTTCTCTTTTGAAAAATCTCAAGGATCTCTTAGGATCAAACCCATCCGATTACTAGCGTTACCTATGAAAATACATTATCTTTGGTCCAGAACATTAGCTATCATGAACATTTAGAAACCCTCCAATGTGAAGTATATGGGGAGTATTGCTTGTTGAGCTTAACCATTTGAGGTGCACAAGTATACAACAATGGTCTTACTTGAGATATCATTCATGAATGTGAGGAAGTGAGTTACATGTAATGTGTGTGTATGCGTGTTTGTATCCAATACTAAGACAATAAGCTTGCCTAAATGTTATTAATATAATTTTTATTATTTTACTCTTTATTTTGTCTAACCTATCTCATGACAATGTTACATTATGTTACACATCTCACTCATATTGGGTTCTTGAATGTGCCACTTGGTGTAATAATATAGATAACAATGACAAGCTTGATAGAGACCACAAAGGCATGGATGACATACAACTTATGTGGTGTGGTTAGTATTTGAGTGATAATGCATGAAAACAATAGTGTTAGCAATGAAAATATTGGAACGAGTCATAAAATATGGCACTAAATATCATTTCCAATCTAGGTAGTTGAGTTAGTATTAGTGTGAGAAGGAATTGACAAACCTGTATTGGAAAATATCTTAGTACCAAAGTGAGTGTGAAGGAATGACACTATTATATTTGAGGTTGTTATTAGTAGAGTGGGTTAGAATATGTCACACCAATATCAGTGAAGATTCTAGTACCACAAGTACTGAGAAGGCATGGCACCAATACTTCCAATGATGTTAGTAATAAAGTTGGTAAGAAGGAAAAACAATGCCATCAATGATGTTAGTACTAGAGTGAGTATCCTTGATGTTATTAGGAAACGTTTTTTTATTGGATTCATAAGGTATGATGCCAATAATGTCAATGATATTAATAGAATGGTGAATAAGAATGAATAATAACAATATTATGATTTTATAAGGTATGATACAATATCATCAGGGATGTTAGTACTAGAGCGGGTAAAAAATATGACACTCACATTATCGATGGTTGTAATAATGAATTGAAGTAGATTGCATGGAACAAATATTGTTAAGAATGGTAGTAATATAGTGATTTATAAACCCTAACACAACTAACAACAATGATAGTACAGTAATCGCATGAGTGAGAAGGCACAACACCAATACCACTAATGTACTAGATTGATTGTTGTATACATCATGGACATTATTACAAGAGTGATTTAGAATTGATGGTATCATTTTTTTCAATGGTGATATTAATAGAGTGAATGAGAAGGCCACATACCAACTTACTATTGACAATTTTAATAGTATACTAACATCAAATACATTAACATGGTATTCACATAAGAATGTCTTAAAATCAATGTCACCAATGCCATTGGAAAAGGTACTCATGCATGTTATTTAAGGAATGATATACTAGTCTCCCACAATAGTATTTCTAGAATGAACGATGCTACTAATACCAATGATGATATTAATGCATGGTGATTAGAGTGGCATAGAAGGATGATTCCTATTGATAATAGTATTAAGGACATAGATGAAAGTAATCCAAGAGATTGTAGTTTTACATTATTTTCTATCTGTGAGGGGGCGACACCAATCAAATTCATCATAGTGATTTCACATTGATAATTTTATAAGTACCAATGTCTACCATAGATATTAGTACCAGAGTCATGATCAATACCACTACCACTAGTGATAACTTGTGATACATTACATAAATAATAATCACTATATAAATGAACATATAGTGATAACCTATGATACATTACATAAATGGTAATCACCATATAAACACACATATATGTTCAATACATACACCTCCCAAAAATAAAATAAATATTAACTTATAATTAAATCAGACATTTAAATTATATAAATAAATTTAATACATCAAATAAATGACAACTATAACCTAACAACAATACCCACCACACACATATACCCAATATACACATTTTTAAAAATGGTAGATTTAAAAAAACAACAACCACCATTTACATTATATTACATAAATATAATGTAATGCACTACATACACATAATTAAATAAAGGCACTCGTATATTAAAAGGCTTCTTGAAATGAAGACGATAATCTCCTTTTGCACAAATGTTGGAGACCTGTCAATAACTTGATTTTGAATATATGTGGAAAAGCCATTGTGGATCGATATTGATTCATAAATAAATGTTTTAGACATATTTAGGAACAAGTGCCACTAGGGTGTTTATTTCGCTACCGAAAATGAAATTGGAAATATTGCTAAATGCTATGACACCCATCTGCAGTGTTTTTATTTTCTTCAATTAGCAATGGAATTGAGCCAATCTTTGGCATTAGTTTATCCACATGCAGTGTTTTCGATTTCTTTAGTTAGCTATATCGAACCAAGCCAATTTCACTGTGGCTTCCCCTGCGATATGTTCCTTCCCTTATGGCATTCTTCGGACTTGGAATGAACCAGACTGCAATTTAAGCAAACTAGTGAAAGATAGAAATTCCCTGGTGAACAAGGCCTCTGATAAAATCACAAGAATAGGCCCATGCATATAACACCCACCTATTTTCCATCATATATAATATAAGAGAGAGACATATCCATACCTTATGTTCAGACCCATGGCAAAGCACATTGGTCAGATGTGTCAACAACTATGGATAGCTTGATGCCTTTTGTCTTTGTATCCCACTGAATTCATTGCATCTAACTCTTTGAATCTAAATTACATTGGATGACACGGTGAACATATTAGGAGATTTCTTTTCTATCTTGATGCATATCCTTTTCTCTTTCTATCCCACTGAATCCATTGCACCTAACTGTTTGAAACTAAATGGCACAGAATGAAACGTTGAATATATTGGGTGATTGAATGGCTATGTATTATATAAGACTTATATATATCTATGGATTGATGATTATTGACCACAATGATTTCAATCACGTTTTAATATTTTGAACGATTTACTAAATTTCCATATTTCATTGAAACAATTCACTGAAATCATGTTTATGTCATCTAGATATGCAATTTACATATCATATAAGGAATTTTATAGTGTACATATAGTTATAAAGTTTGTAATCAATGTCAATACAAAACCGTATACTTACATTTGAATGGGGTGTGCTTTTTATTTGTTTGTGTTTGGAATATGGGAGTATTGTGTTCGATGAAGCTGAAATTCACTTACGAGAATTAGAGAAGAAAAAAAATAAACACTTAAATATGTAAATATAAAATCTATCGTTATTTATTATTTCATATGTAAAAATAAATTTTATCACATACCTCTTTTTTATACCCCTAAAATTCCTTATGCATACATACATGGCATTGGCCCTCTTATTTGCATAATTTGACAAATCATTGTTGAGGAGCTCTACTTAAAAAAACAATTTTTATAGCATGTATGTGCCCTGCACCATTACATTATGTGTAAATAAACTTGTTTCATGCTATAGATCCCACGTACATATGCTTGATTCAAAATACACAACCTTCGTATACCTCCAAAATTTACAAAAATTAAAAAGTTGTAAGGAATTCAGTGAAATTCACAGGCTATTGGAGGTTTCCCAACTAGTTCACCTAATATAGCTCATCCCTCAACCAAATAACCATCCTTTTTTCATATAAAAGGAGGTGTTGGGGCATCATTTCACAACTAAGCATAAGAATAGTGAAACTCTACCCAATTTCACTTCCCTTCCTTGCCTAAGAATTTGCTACCTTTTGTGAGTTACTGCCTCATCACTCCCTCTTTAGCCCCTTTTCTTGTAATGACCTCCTCGTTACGACAACCATTCTAGTAACATGTGCAATTTTTTATTTATTTATTTTTAAGGTGTGTGCGCGCGTGTAGAAGTCACAACACACTTATCTGTATGACGCCACTCAACAACCAACAAGACACAACCATGAAGTTCAACACAAGAAGACTGAAGGCCTCAATGAGAAACTGCAACAAATACGACCATAGGCAGACGACGCACGGCACAATCATTAAGACATACTAGGGGTGCACAGTAAGAACATAGAGGGAAGACTCCTGGGTGTTAGGGTTACTATTTCTGCATAGGAAAGCAGGGCGTTTAGTCTTATGTCTTCTCGAAAGAATATTAGACTGGCTCCTGGCCAACTGCTCAGGAAGAAACTAGTAACCCAACCTAGAACAAGATGCAAGCAATACGAACACAACCAGATGACCCCGACAATCACAGTGACAACAAGTAAAATGCCCCTAGACATAAGGTGTACAACTATCAGCTATAAACAGTAAACGACACCAGGTGTTAAGTATAGTATGGTCACAGAAGGAAGAATCCATCAGTAGAGTTTACTATTTCTTCACAGAAAAGCAGGGCTTTTAGTCTTATGTCTTCTCGAAAGAAGATTAGACTGGCTCCTGGCCGACTGCTCAGGAAGAAACTAGTAACCTCCGTCAGGTGTGTCGCAAGAGTGGAACCCTGCCTTTAAACGGCCCGAGACTCTTGATATGGCACTGGATCCCTTACACGGAAAAAAAACACACAGACCTATATGCTAATGCTACCGAAGGTGTCTATATCCCGCCCGACACAAACAAACCAAGCAATACAAATGACTACAACCGAGTACCATAATACGTAAAGAAATCCACGACCCCTATGGGAAGCACAATCCAAAAGAACCTTGACAACAACCTACCAACATTGACGAGGCATTATCCACGACTCAACCAGCATTAATTCCTGACCCATTACTACTTGTAAGTACCGCTAGCTAGAATTACATCTAATGCATAATCTCAATACACATCTAAAAGCTAGAAATTTAGAACCAAATTTAATGCATAAACTACCCCTTTAAACTTATGGAACTTAATGTGCATAACATTCATATAGAATCAATATACGTCTAATACATCCAATTACATCTAATCCATTGCTTGTAAAACCTCAATTAAACATTATCTGAATTACAAAGCTTGCTTATTATTGAATACTAACTACATAAGTAAAAGGTTTCTTCCATAAGGCTGTCATGAAATAATCTCTCAATCTGCCCCCTACTTCTAAGTTCAATAAACTAGCCACTAAATTGCTGCATTGGTAAAATCTTACGGTAAAAGTAAAGGTTCAATGCATAGGTAAGATGCTAAACTAATTACAATATTATTGATCATAATATTATTAAGAAACGCATCCATAATAACCATGCCATCATAATTTAGATCAAATCTTGCAAATTGAATTGTCCCTGACATTTACCTTCATGTCACTACACTATCATCATATTCTTATTCTTTTTTTTATAAAATAAAGTTACCTAACTTACCATAAGACATTCCAATATCACATTTCAAACAATACATTACAATTACGAATTTATAAACTATAATTTCGAGCTAACTTTAACATCATACTCTAATCTTGCGATCTGGTTTATATGGTAAGAACAATCCATAATTGAACAACAATCAAGATAACCTTCGCATACATTAACCTTCCACATTCACTATGACTATTGCATTTTATCTTCAAGGTTTTTAAAAACAAACCCTTGGTAATAGTGCTTGTCCTTATCTGGAGAATAATGGTTAAATCATCAAAAATTTTAAACGTTTGTTTACATCTATGAAAAACATTTACTTCTTATACTTAAATCTGGCTATGAAAGGTTTAAATATATTTCATTCATATAATGTAGATTCTATTTGGTTTTAAAAGGTGACAATAAAATATTGTTCAAATGCATACACGTGTAAGAGTTTTCTGGTGTAAGATTAAATACAAGAGAATAATGTCCTTAATGAATCCCAAACCAATGTTGGTATTGCCTTCTTACACAAAACATTGATGTCATATTAAGAGCTATATTTATAATTAAGTGAATCGTTACCCTAAAACTGACAGAATCATTAAGGCTACCAAGAGTTAGTCAGAAGGGGGAACTCAGCCAACTGGAATGGTACATAGGAGGGAAACGCTGGTCAAGGATACATGGTTCGGCAATAGTGAAAGTGTCTGATTCATCGGATGGAGACTATGAGATAACAATATAATTAAGAGCATGGTAGTTTATAAAACAACAAATTTAAATGACAAAATTGAAATGCCAAACACCAATATATAAAAGGCAATATTGAAGGATAACGATAATTAAAACTCGTTGTACAGTAACAACTTCCTGTTACAGATTTTGGGTGGCATTAAAGCTGGAAAAGTTAAATTCACTCGCAGTCATAGGTAACCCATCAACGCAGACTAAATGCCCATGAAATCCATGCCCACGCTATGATAAAACCCTCGCTATAAAGAAAAACAAAACACCCAAGCCTTCTGTAAAAACACAGACCCGCTTAATTACATCAATAGAAGAGGAATGCCCAAAACAGTAAACAACTCATGGAGGGGATAAAATGCCCATTAAAACAAAAAACACCCAACAAGAAAGGCTCACGGTGTATAGTAAAATGCCGAAGGGATTGCTCGTTGTGTAAGGAGAGAAAATGCCCAAAAAACAACTGCAAAAACGCCCCTTTCTACAGCTGCCAAAACACCCAAAAGAAAAATAAAAAACGCCCATTCTATAGTGCAAAATTGCCCAGAATACAGTGGCATATAAAGTTCCCAACAACAATGCACTTCACCCAAATTATACTGGCAAGACACCCAAAAACGAAATAAAAAAAAACGCCCACTCCACAACTGCCAAAACGCCAATAACAAATTGTAACACACAGTTCATTCACATTTAACTCAAAGATTTGAAATGTCCAATCTCGGTAACACTCAGGTCATAACTCATTAAACGCAGAAACAAAAAAAAATGCCCACTCTAGCCCTAACACGACTGGAGTTGCAATAACAATGGTGGATGCAAGAGTTCTAGAGGGTTGGCAGTTGAGAGGTTTCTAAACCCCTCTTTCTTCAACAGGGAGCTCGTGGGTACAATTAAATTTAAAACGTATCAGTATAAATCTAAGTATCATCATGTTAAAACCAAATTAAAATGCATTGATTATAGAAAACCACAGAGGACAAATTGAAATGCCAAGTTAAATTAATTTTCACGACGATAAACAATTTGCCAGAGGTAAAATGATTTAACGGAGGTATTCCCGAGATAAACAATTCTTTTTTTTTTCCAGTAACCATTAATAAAGATGAATCGCCAGAAACAATTTATCACTAACCATTTCTAAGCAATTTGCCAGAATTAAAATCATATCGTAGCCACTCGCCCGCTTCGGAGACGTCCCGCGCTTCATGCCGCATCCGCTCTCCTTGCCACTCCCGCTCGCCGACCGCAGAAATCTCACCGGTACCTCCCTGCCAAACGCTAGGGGTACTCTGCTTCCCCCTTAGCCCCCCGAGCCGCAAAGGGGCCACACCAGAACCAGAGATAAGACTAGCTTCTTAGCTCGCCTCCACGACGGAGCTACCACTCCCAAATCAGCTGAGATAAACCCAAATCCTCACAAGAAATCCGTCAAGCCACAATCCGACAGCGTAACGTTACGCTAACTGTTCCTCCCCTTCTTCCTTCATTTCCCCTTCTTTTATAGAAATTTGAGACCCACCTACTTTCCTAAATCATTAATTAATTAATTTTTAATGACAAACCTCTAAACATTCTCTGTCGTCCAAGTGTCACTCATCCCTATGGTTCTCCAAAATTAATTTCTTTTTAATAATTAAAAGACTCAATTCCCCCACTCCCCCAAAATCACTCCTTAAATGACTCCTAGGGTTCCTAGATCCCCTCTCATGCTTTTAATAACTTTCCTAAAATGAAGTTGTTGATTTTTAGTAACTCCTAAATGCTTATTCCTTTTTGCTTTTTACCCTATGTCCCCTACTTTCCATTATTAAGTTTCCTTTATTTCTAGTTTCTTTAATTCTATTATTTAATTCTCTCTTGTTATTTTTATTTTTAGACCCAAAAGATAAATCCGGTTTTTAATCTTTTCAATATATTTTTAAATTCATAGCTTTTATACTCCCACACTTTAATAAAATTTATTTCTTCTTTATCATTTAAAAGCCATGGGTTTCACTTAATTTATTTCCCTCATTACTTTACCCCCTTTACTTTTAAGAAGACTTTAATTAACACCTAGGAGGGTTTTAGTTTATGCCCTAGGTTTATTTTTGTAGGATCTTTTCTTAGGGCTTGTCAAATCTATCTTAGAGATGTTTTAATTTAGGTTTTTATTTGAACAGGGCGACAATTTAATTAGGGGAGTCGTTTTAAGAATTTTATCAGGCGTTAAGGTCTTAGGGTCATCTAGGTTGTCTCATCATCATCATCCATGCAACGTGCCATTCAGGACGCACTACGTGCTCCAAGGGTGCCACTCGCCTTGTTTGCCTCTGTGGCGCGACGTGCCCTTTAGGATGCACCATGTGCTCCAAGGGTGCCACTCGCCCACTTGTGATTCTTTCGCGCGACGTGCCCTTCAGGATGCACCACGTGCTCCAAGGGTGCCACTCGCCGACTTGACGGATTGGTAGACTCTATAAACCTTGGAGTCAACACTCCGCCAGGTGAACTTGTGGGAGACTAAGGGCTCTAAGGAATAAGGCCCCCGCCTTATTGCGTGCCACTTAGAATCATCGTGAGCGACTGTCGTAGTCTGCCTTCACGGCATCGTGGATCCTCTCGAACTAGGTAATCGTTAACCTATAGTTCGATCCACGGCGGGAGTGCTAGTAGGTTGTGGTAGGGCTGTTGTCCACACCTCTCCCTCAATCTCTCTGGAACTCGTGTGTGGCCCCTTTACTCCATATGTGATTCTTGGTCGGCAAGCTATCGTCAGCCTGCATCATCAACCATCATGTCAGATCATGTCAACAACATATCATAAAATCAATAGCATATCATCAAAACCAAACGATATCATCGTAAATGAAACAACCCAAATAGCCCACTCCCTGACTCAATCCGGAGTCCAAGGGAGTTCCACCGATGCCTCTACATCCTCAAGGTCTGAAACCCTGCACACTCAATGAAACTGAGTCAGCAACACCTATCTACATCAAGTAGTAAAAACATCCTGTCATCTAACTTAACGCATCATAATGAAGGAAAAAGTTTTATCATCATAAAAATCCAGATCACTTGTGAGCAAGTGGCCTCAAAGAATAAGTTTTGTAAGTGTGCCAGAGCGGGATGTTACATACACCCCCTCTTGGTCTAAACTTCGTCCCGAAGTTTCTCAGTATAAATTTCGAAATAAATGTACCATAAATCATAAGTACCACTGTATCATAAGTCTATCTATCAAACAAAAATGGAAACTATTGGCGCATATCATATGCGTCCTCCCAGGTCATCGAGTGCGGACTATAACTATCCCACTGGACCTTGACTTGATCTACCGTTCGACGTCGTAACTGTCGAACGCGCTAATATAAAATGTGGATTGGCTCAACCATGAGCGCTCCCTCGTCCGATACCTGCAAGGAACTCATGTCAATCACATGTGTAGGATCACTAACATAATGTCTCAAAACATATACATGAAAAACATCGTGCATACGCCTCAAAGAATCAGGCAAGGCTAGTCGATAGGCCACAGACCCCTTTCTCTCCACAATCTCGAAAGGTCCCATGAACCTAGGAGAGAGTTNCCAAATTTGATCGAACTCTTATGCGGTTTTACCCGCAAGAAGACTCGATCGCCAACCTCGTAACTACGGTCGACTCGGTGTGCATTAGCACAACTCTTCTGTCGAACCTGCGCTTCTTTTATCCTTTGTCATATGGTTTGCATCTTCTCTTCCTTTTCTTGGATCGCTTCTGGTCCCACCAGGACCCTATCCTCAAGCCGATCCCAACTCAAGGGCATCCGACACGGTTTCCTATAAAGAAACTCAAAAGGCGCCATCTTAATGGTGTTCTGGTAATTGTTGTTATAAGTGAACTCTACTAGCGGCAAGAATTCCTCCCAACGCTTTTGTTGGTCCATCACGTACATGCACAACATGTCTTCCAAGGTTTGCTTCGTACGTTCTGTCTGTCCGTCAGTCTCTGGGTGATATGCAGTACTAAAATTAAGTTGAGTTCCCAAGGCCTCTTGGAAACTCATCCAAAATCGTTCGGTAAACACCGATCCTCGATCGGATATAATCCTCTTAGGCACGCCATGTAGCCTCACAATCTCACTGATGAAAACTCTCGCTATGTCAGGTGCCTGATACATCGTACACACCGGAATAAAGTGAGCACTCTTTGTCAGAGTGCCTACTACTACAAAAATCGAGTCGTGTCTCCTTGCCGTCAGTGGCAATCCAACAATAAAATCCATCGAAATAACTTCCCATTTCGATTCTAGAATAGCATGCGGTTGAAATAATCCTGTCGGGTGTCTATGTTCAGCCTTTACCTACTGACACTCGAGACATCTAGCCACAAAGTTGAATATGTCGGCCTTCATTCCTTTCCAAAAGAACAAGGGCTTAAGGTCTGCCCTCATCTTCGTAACTCCCGGGTGAGCCATGTAAACTACTCTATGAGCCTCGCTCAGGATCAACATCCTCAGCTCGTCGTTTGGCGGTACGTAAATCCAACCTCTAAACCTCAATAAATCATCACTATCAAATGAATACCCCTCATATCGTGGTACCTTCATTGTGTTTTGTCCAATAAAATCCTTGACTTCTTTGTACCAGTCATCGTCACGCTGTAAAGTGAGAATCTTCTCACGTAGATTTGTCTGAAGAGGAAGCACTGAAAAGATCCGTGGTCTCCGACTCAAAGCATCCGCCACTCGGTTCACTATTCCCTTTATGTAAGTAATCTCGAATTCGTACTCGCTAAGAAATTCCGACCAACGCCATTGTCATGCGTTCAGGTCACTTTGCGTAAAAATGTGTTGTAATCCACAATGATCAGTCTTCAATTCAAATTTTCACCCAACAAGGTAGTGTCTCCATACCTTTAAGGCATATACTATGGCTAATAACTCCAAATCATGCGTCTCATAGTTTTCCTCATGCCTTCTTAGTTTCCTCGAAATGTAAGCAATCACTCGTTCGTCTTGCATCAGGACCCCGCCTAACCCTTCCTTGGATGCGTCAGTGCATACCAAGAAGTCTACGTCCATTTCAGGGACCTTTAGTATCGATGTTATTGTCAACAACTCCTTAAGCCTTCAAAATGCTTCCACGCATTTCTCAGTCCATACAAACTTCTTGTTTTTCTTCTGCAGTTCCGTGATCGAACTTGCTATCTTCGAAAATCCCTCGACAAATCGTCAATATTATCCGGCTAAACCCATAAAGCTACGCACTTATGTGACATTCGTTGGCGCAGGCCATTCCATAATAGCCTCAACCTTGGATGGATCCACGGTGATACATTCATCGTAGATGACATTCCCTAAGTAGTGAATCCTCAATTGATATAAAGAGCATTTGGATAGCTTCCCATATAATTTGTGCTCTCGCAAACACTGTAGTACCAAGTGTAAGTGCTCGCCATGCTCCTCCGTCGTCCGAGAGTAGATCAAAATATCGTCAATGAATACTTGGACGAACTTGTCCAAGTACTCGCGGAACACCCCATTCATCAAACTCATGAATACCCCAGGGGCGTTTGTCAGTCCAAAAGGTAAAACAGTAAACTTGTAATGTCCAAATCTCGTCTTAAAGGAGGTCTTAGGGACGTCATCCTCCTTGATTCGTAACTGGTGATACCCTGATTGCAAATCAATCTTGGAGAACACCGTCGCACCCTTCATTTGATCAAACAGATCATCAATTCCTGGTAAGGGGTATTGATTCTTGATTGTAGCCTTGTTCAGTTGACGATAGTCAATGCAAAGCCTCCACGATCCGTCCTTCTTCCAAATGAAAATAACTGGTGCACCCCATGGTGATACACTAGGGCGTATCAGTCCCAGGTCCAGCAACTCCTTCAGTTGCATTTTCAACTCTTGCAACTCCGGGGTCGAAATCCGATAAGGAGTTCTTGCTATCGGTTCGGTCCCCGATTGCAGGTCTATAGTAAACTCCAATTCTCTTTCTGGCGGCATCCTAGGCAACTCCTCTGGAAATACGTCCACAAAATCCTTCACCACCGGAAGGTGTTCTAGACCTTCTACTACTCCCTTTTAGTTGAGCGCAAGTATCGCATAAATCTTGCACCCCTTGCGCATACTCTTCTGTAACTGTAAGGAAGAGACGAACCTCAGGGATACTCCCTGGTTCCGTCCAACTATCACACGTCTCTATCCTTCATCATCGACTAAGCTCAACCATTTTGTCTTACAGTTGAGTATCGCCTCATGCGATTCCAACCAATCCATGCCGATCACGACTTCATAAGATCCTAAGATCGTGACGTACAAGTTGACCCTTGTGACAAACTCTCTCAGGTTAAGGGCACAACCTGTAACCTTTCCTCCGACCTTCTGTTTGGCTCCCGAAGCCATCTCCACGAAGCTAAACTCATCTTGTTCGACTGCCTTGACCTTAATCCTTTTTAGCGCTGCACCAGAGATGAAACTCTCAATAGCTCCTAGGGCTATCAAAATACTAAGGGTTTGGTCAGTGACGGTACCTGTCGTCTCGAGCACATTCGACTGGTGCTCTGCTTGGCAGTTATTAACCGCTGCATGAATTCGATGGGCCTTGCCCATATCTCCCACTGTAGTGGGTCCAACTGATCCGGACACTCTGGTCCTCTCCACAGGACAATCACGCTGGTAGTGTGGCTCCCCACATGTCCAACACCCCTTCTTCGGCCCAGTAGTCCTGGTACCCGAAGTAGAAGATGACGACCCACCGGCCTGAAACCCTGGTCTGTTCTGTTGAACAGGCCTAAACTACTGCTGCTGCGGGCGATGCTGCTGCTGCTACTGTGGTCCTTGGTAAGGTGTTCGCTGCTGAGGCGGTGGTCGTTGAGGGGTGGTGAACGCAGATCCCCTCTGGAAACCATGATACCCCGACGTTTGTCTCGCTGGTGTCTGCTGCTGCGGCGTACCAGATGAACCCTGCCCTACAGGTCTCGCTAGAGTCCTGGTCTGACCCCCACTGATAAGCTCCTCCTCTACTATGAGGGCCTTTTGGATAGCGTCGTGAAAGTTTTGAGGCATTGGAATCCTAAACTTTGCACGCAGGCTGCCATTAAGGCCAAATACGAACCTGTTGACCTTAAGCTTCTCAGTGTTCAGATGTGGAGCATACCGCAGAAGCTCCATAAAACATGCCTCGTACTCGGGCACTGTACGACCTCCCTATCGCAATGCGTTGAACTTATTGAGTTCACGCTCAATGAATTCCTCTAAAAGATACCTCTCCCGGAACCGTTTCTCGAACAGTTCCCATGACACGTCTTCGATGTCCATGTTCAGTTGTGGTAGGAGCGTCTTCCACCATAGAAGAGCGTTCCCCTTTAGTTGAAAGACCATCATGCAGACCTTCATGTTAGAGGTATAATTGTGAAGTGCGAAGCACATCGCCATATTCTCCAACCATGCCTCAGCAGCTGCGCCGTCCAGGGCACCAAAGAACTTAGGAAATATCACCTTCTCGAGTTCACGGTGAATGCTACCAGTAACGACTGGTGTGCGCGGTGGAACCTTAGCAGGTGCCAGCGCCCTGGCCTCATCTCTGTCCAATCTGCTGATCAGCACCTCGGATATGCGCTGGAAAGATCTCATCATCCCCACAACATCGACAACTGCGACCTGATCCTGTCCAAGGACCTATTTTCCTCCCTGGGGGTTAGACCCCTCAGCCATGGATGCTGCTGGAGGCGTCACGCCTCCTCCCCTAGCACCCCGTCGTCTGCCTCCGCGGCGTCCTCTAACCATGATTACCTGCACACACATAATCGACTAGATTAGCAACAAAATAATCAACATAATCATGTCAACGGAAGCCATAGCGAATCCCAAGTTGCAGGTCGAACCGACTCTGATACCATATGTAACGACCTCCTCGTTACGACAACCATTCTAGTAACAGGTGCAATTTTTTTTTTTTTTTTAAGGTGTGTGCGCGTGTGTAGAAGTCACAACACACTTATCTGTACGACACCACTCGACAACCAACAAGATGCAACCACGAAGTTCAGCACAAGAAGACTGAAGGCCTCAACGAGAAACTGCAACAAATACGACCATAGGCAGATGACGCACGGGACAATCATTAAGACATACTGGGGGTGCACCATAAGAACATAGAGGGAAGACTCCCGGGTGTTAGGGTTACTATTTCTGCACAGGAAAGTAGGGCATTTAGTCTTATGTCTTCTCGAAAGAAGATTAGACCGGCTCCTGGCCGACTGCTCAGGCAGAAACTAGTAAGCCGACCTAGAACAAGACGCAAGCAATACGAACACAACCAGACGACCCCGACAATCATAGTGACAACAAGTAAAATGCCCCTAGACATAAGGTGTACAACTATCAGTTGTAAGCAGTAAATGACACCAGGTGTTGAGTACAGTACGGTCACGGAAGGAAGAATCCATCAGTAGAGTTTACTATTTTTGCACAGAAAAGAAGGGCTTTTAGTCTTATGTCTTCTCAAAAGAAGATTAGACCATCTCCTGGCCGACTGCTCAGGTAGAAACTAGTAACCTCCGTCAGGTGTGTTGCAAGAGTGGAACCCTGCCTTTAAAGGGCCCGAGACTCTTGATATGGCATTGAATCCCTTCCACGGAAAAAAAACAAACAAACCTATATGCTAAGGCTACCGAAGGTGTCTATATCCCACCCGACACAAACAAACCAAGAAATACAAATGACTACAACCGAGTACCATAATACGTAAAGAAATTCACGACCCCTACGGGAAGCACAATCCAAAGGAACCTTGACAACAACCTACCAACATTGATGAGGCATTATCCACGACTCAACCAGCATTAATTCCTGACCCATTACTACTTGTAAGTACCGCTAGCTAGAATTACATCTAATGCATAATCTCAATACACATCTAAAAGCTAGAAATTTAGAACCAAATTTAATGCATAAACTACCCCTTTAAACTTATGGAACTTAATGTGCATAACTTTCATATAGAATCAATATACGTCTAATACATCCAATTACATCTAATCCATTACTTGTAAAACCTCAATTAAACATTATCTGAATTACAAAGCTTGCTTATTATTGAATACTAACTACATAAGTAAAAGGTTGCTTCCATAAGGTTGTCATGAAATAATCTCTCAATCTGCCCCCTACTTTTAAGTTCAATCAACTAGCCACTAAATTGCTGCATTGGTAAAATCTTACAGTAAAAGTAAAGGTTCAATGCATAGGTAAGATGCTAAACTAATTGCAATATTATTGATCATAATATTATTAAGAAACGCATCCATAATAACCATGCCATCATAATTTAGATCAAATCTTGCAAATTGAATTATCCCTGACATTTACCTTCATGTCACTACACTATCATCATATTCTTATTCTTTTTTTTATAAAATAAAGTTACCTAACTTACCATAAAACATTCCAATATCACATTTCTAACAATACATTACAATTACGAATTTATAAACTATAATTTCGAGCTAACTTTAACATCATACTCTAATCTTGCGATCTGGTTTATATGGTAAGAACAATCCATAATCGAACAACAATCAAGATAACCTTCGCATACATTAACCTTCTACATTCACTATGACTACTGCATTTTATCTTCAAGGTTTTTAAAAATAAACCCTTAGTAATAGTGCTTGTCCTTATCTGGAGAATAATGGTTAAATCATCAAATTTTTTAAACGTTTGTTTACATATATGAAAAACATTTACTTCTTATACTTAAATCTGGCTATGAAAGGTTTAAATATATTTCATTCATATAATGTAGATTCTATTTGGTTTTAAAAGGTAACAATAAAATATTGTTAAAATGCGTACACGTGTAAGAGTTTTCTGGTGTAAGATTAAATAGAAGAGAATAATTTCCTTCATGAATTCCAAACCAATGTTGGTATTGCCTTCTTACACAAAAAATTGATGTCATATTAAGAGATGTATTTATAATTAAGTGAACCGTTACCCTAAAACTGACAGAATCATTAAGGCTGCTAAGAGTTAGTCAGAAGGGGGAACTCAGCCAACTGGAATGGTACACAGGAGGGAAACGTTGGTAAAGGCTACATGGTTCGGTGATAGTGAAAGTATCTTATTCATCGACTGGACTACGAGATAACAATATAATTAAAAGCATGGTAGTTTATAAAACAACAAATTTAAATGACAAAATTGAAATGCCAAACACCAATATATAAAAGGCAATATTGAAGGATAACGATAATTAAAACTCGTTGTACAGTAACAACTTCCTGTTACAGATTTTGGGTGGCATTAAAGCTGGAAAAGTTAAATTCATTCGCAGTCACAGGTAACCCATAAACATAGACTAAACGCCCACAAAATCCATGCCCATGCTGTGATAAAACCCTCGCTATAAAGAAAAACAAAACACCCAAGCACTCTGTAAAAACGCACAACGGCTTAATTACATCAACAGAAGAGGAACGCCCAAAACAGTAAACAACTCGTGGAGGGGATAAAACGCCCATTAAAACCAAAAATTCCCAACAAGAAAGGCTCACGGTTTATAGTAAAACGTCGAAGGGATTGCTCGCTGTGTAAGGAGAGAAAACGCCCAAAAAACAACTGCAAAAACGCCCCTTTCTACAGCTACCAAAACACCCAAAAGCAAAAGAAAAAATGCCCATTCTATAGTGCAAAATCGCCCAGAATACAGTGGCATATAAAGTGCCAAGCAACAGTGCACTTCCCCCAAATTACAGTGGCAAGACACCCAAAAACGAAATAAAAAAAAAGCGCTCATTCCACAGCTGCCAAAATGCCAATAATAAATTGTAACACACAGTTCATTCACATTTAAATCGAAGATCTGAAACGCCCAATCTCGATAACACTCGGGTCATAACTCATTAAACGCAGAAACAAAAACAAATGCCCACTCTGGCCCTAACACGACAGGAGTTGCAATAACAATGGTGGATGCAAGTGTTCCAGAGGGTTGGCAGCTGAGAGGTTTCTAAACCCCTCTTTCTTCAACAGGGAGCTCGTGGGTACAATTAAATTTAAAACGTATCAGTAGAAATCTGAGTATCATCATGTTAAAACCAAATTAAAATGCATTGATTACATAAAACCACAGAGGATAAATTGAAATGCCAGGTTAAATTAATTTTCCCGATGATAAACAATTTGCCAGAGGTAAAATGATTTAATGGAGGTATTCCTGAGATAAACAATTCTTTTTTTTTCCAGTAACCATTAATAAAGACGAATCGCCAGAAACAATTTATCACTAACCATTTCTAAACAATTTGCCAGAATTAAAATCATACCGTAGCCACTCGCCCACTTCAGAGACGTCCCGCGCTCCGTGCCGCATCCGCTCTCCTTGCCGCTCTCGCTCGCCGACCGCAGAAAGATCACCGGTACCTCCCAGCCAAACACTAGGGGTACTCTGCTTCCCCCTTAGCCCCCCAAGCCGCAAAGGGGCCACACCAGAACCAGTGATAAGACTAGCTTCTCATCTCACCTCCATGACGGAGCTACCACTCCCAAATCAGCTGAGATAAACCCAACTCCTCACAAGCAATCCATCAAGCCACAATTCGGTAGCGTAACGTTACGCTAACCGTTCCTCCCCTTCTTCCTTCCTTTCCCCTTCTTTTATAGAATTTTGAGACCCACCTACTTTCCTAAATCATTATTTAATTAATTTTTAATGACAAACCTCTAAACATTCTCTGTCGTCCAAGTGTCACTCATCCCTATGGTTCTCCAAAATTAATTTCTTTTTAATAATTAAAAAACTCAATTCCCTCACTCCCCCAAAATCACTCCTTAAATTACTCCTAGGGTTCCTAGATCCCCTCTCATGCTTTTAATAACTTTGCTAAAACGAATTTGTTGATTTTTAGTAACTCCTAAATGTTGATTCCTTTTTTCTTTTTACCCTATGTCCCCTACTTTCCATTATTAAGTTTCCTTTATTTCTAGTTTCTTTAATTCTATTATTTAACTCTCTCTTGTTATTTTTATTTTTAGACCCAAAAGATAAATGCGGTTTTTAATCTTTTCAATATACTTTTAAATTCCTAGATTTTATACTCCCACACTTTAATAAAATTTATTTCTTCTTTATCATTTAAAATCCATGGGTTTCACTTAATTTATTTCCCTCATTACTTTACCCCCTTTACTTTTAAGAAGACTTTAATTAACACCTAGGAGGGTTTTAGTTTACGCCCTAGGTTTATTTTTGTAGGATCTTTTCTTAGGGCTTGTCAAATTTAACTTAGAGATGTTTTAATTTAGGTTTTGATTTGAACAGGGCAATAATTTAATTAGGGGAGTCATTTTAAGAATTTTATCAGGCGTTAAGGTCTTAGGGTCATCTAGGTTGTCTCATCATCATCATCCATGCGACATGCCCTTCAGGACTCACTACGTGCTCCAAGAGTGCCACTCGCCTTGTTTGCCTCTGTGGCGCGACGTGCCCTTCAGGATGCACCACGTGCTCCAAGGGTGCCACTCGCCCACTTGTGATTCTTTCACGACGTGCCCTTCAGGATGCACCACGTGCTTCAAGGGTGCCACTCGCCGACTTGACAGATTGGTAGACTCTATAACCCCTGGAGTCAACACTCCACCAGGTGAACTTGTGGGAGACTAAGGGCTCTAATAAATAAGGCCCCCACCTTATTGCGAGCCCCTTAGAATCATCATGATCAATTGTCACAGTCTTCCCTCACGGCATCGTGGATCCTCTCGAACTAGGTAATCGTTAACCTACAGTTTGAGCCACGAGGGGAGTGCTAGTAGGATGTGGTAGGGCTGTTGTCCACACCTCTCCCTCAATCTCTCTGGAACTCGTGTGTGGCCCCTTTACTCCATATGTGAGTCTTGGTTGGCAAGCTTTCGTCAGCCTGCATCATCAACCATCATGTTAGATCATGTCAAAAGCATATCATAAAATCAATAACATATCATCAAAACCAAACAATATCATCGTAAATGAAACAACCCAAATAACCCACTCCCTGACTCAATCCGGATTCCAAGGGAGTTCCACCGATGCCTCTGCATCCTCAAGGTTCGAAACCCTGCACACTCAATGAAACTAAGTCAGCAGCACCTGTCTACATCAAGTAGTAAAAATATCATGTCATCTAACTTAACGCATCATAATGAAAGAAAAAATTTTATCATCATAAAAATCCAGATCACTTGCGAGCAAGTGTCCTCACAGAATAAGTTTTCTAAGTGCGCCAGAGCGGGATGTTACATTTCTTCCATCCAATCCATTCCCTCTCCTTGAGGTGATTAGTAGATTGTGATAACAAGGCTATTGAAGGTGCACTTGAAGCATTGTAAAGAGGAGCCAGAACTAGGTTCGCGGAATGGTGGCCGACAAGGATTGTAAGTCCCAGACTTTGTTTGATGAATAAAATAATCTAGTCTCCCCCGTCCCAAATGATGATGTTTTTTTGTATTTTCTTTGATTTATACATAGAATTTTATATCTAACCCTAATTTGTGAATATAAATATCATGCTTGTAGCCCTTCTTTGCCTAGTCTTGGATGCAGGTCAGCCTTGGGAGGAGACTTGTAGCCTTTGGAGCTACAGAGCTTGAGAAGATGATCACCAGATGTGGGATAAAAGGTACAATTACCAATCTTCTCTTCCATTGCTTTCTGTTCATTTATTTTGGTATGTTTGGGGTAGTGTAAAAACTAGGTCATCTTTTAGATGGTCATTCTCTTTGTCTATATTCAAAACTCTAGTATAATTATAGGGGGATTTTCCTGCTAGTACTCTTCCCTTTAATGATTATGAAAAATCTAATTCCCTCTTGCTTTGTTTTTTCTCTTCAAATGTATGTCCTTGTAAATCTCAATCATGACATCTCATGCTAACTTTATATTGCACAACTTTAGAAATTTTAAGGTGCTTTTATTATTATGTTGTTTATATTCTCATGTTAACTTTATATTTCACAACTTTAGAAATTTTAAGGTTTTTTTTATTATTATGTTGTTTATATTGAACCAATTCAATTAAACTAGGAAAAATTATATATGTTAGAATTTAACATTTATATATGTTAGAATTTAATATTCTATTTAATATATATTTATGGTTCTTTATTTTTAATTCCCAACATCTTAAGAGCAATGAGGTTCTCCACAATTTGGGGCATATATATTCATAAAAAAATATGCATAAAGCCTAAAGCCTAAAGCTGGAGTCCACAATTTAAAGAGAGAATTTGATTAAAAAATTGAAATGAATAAGTTAGAAGAGAAATTAAAAATACCTATTTTCTAATAATCATTATAACTAGCAACAAACACTTTATAAAAGGTGTTGATATAATGATTTCATCATTTTTATCTTTTTCAAATTAATAACACAAATTGGCTTACTTATATAAAACGGTTGTTGTTAGTTAAAAACCTATTATATATATGAAGACATTTATAAATTGCATATTCAAGAGGATTTGACATTTCATTAACAATTTCTTGAAAACTGAAGGATACTCAATAACCTACACAGTTGCAAGGATTAATTAAGATTTAATCGATTTTGAGGTGCACATTTTGGAGGGAATTATAACTATATGGTGACATGCTCCATGGATCCACAAATCATTATTTAGCTTTGCAGACACGAAAGGAAAGTTGGAAAAAGTTACAAACAATGCATTATGGAATGAGATCAATAAAGATTATAACTATATGGAGACATGCTCCATGGATCCACAAATCAATATTTATCTTTGTAGAGACTAAACAAAGGTTGGAAAAATTTATAAATAATGCATTATGGAATGAGGGCAATAATCTTGCAAAGGGGTATCATCCTTTTTTTTATATTTTCACTTTCAAAAGAAATGGAAATTTTTTAGAGCCATGTTCGATGTCGGTGGGACAATGCACACGTGTATGGTTTTCTCATTGCACTTTTATTTAAAGAATAATAATTCAATCTTCTTTTAATGCTCTGTAAGTCAATATTCTGTAGTATTCTAAAACAATAATAAGATTTATCTTCTCTGGAATTTTAGATTAAAAAATGCAATTTTCTTTAAGATTAGATTAAAAAATGCAATTTTCCTTAGAATTATTGAAATTACCACAAAAACAATCACTTAAGTATTAAACACTTTAAAATACTCATAATTTTATAATTAAAAAATATTTAAATAAATAATTTTCATAAAATTTGGTTTATAACAATTTAAAATAAACGAAAATTGATATATAATAATAACTTTTATAAAATTCCTATAGAGGATTTTGTTATACATGAATATCAAAAACTCTACTTATTACCTAAAAATGCATAGGTAATACTGAACCCTATAAAAGCATGCAAGTGGACAAGTACTTATTACCTAAAAATGCATAGGTAATACTGAACCCTATAAAAGCATGCAAGTGGACAAGAGACGGTATGATTTGGGTTAATGTAGTGTATTGTATCGGGTGGACTTTCTTTAATATATTTGGAATATTTAATTTTTAACATATGTATTCTAATAGTTCATATGGATCAAACAATGTTTTGGAAACGAAAAAATTATTGAAATGAAAGGAAAATTGAACTCTCTGACTTTTGACCGAGAAGTAAGATGGCAAAACACCATGCACCAGGCTCTAGAGTAATCAATATTTAATTTCTATATATAAATTTTTAATGGTGCATGATACAGTAGTGCATGCTTTTCAATACATAGCGGAATTCCGTGAACTTTTGCATGAGGGGTAGGATGCATAAACATTATCCACTGTGTTGTAGAATAATAAAATTTTCATTTATGTATACTAAGATGTAATGGCTTATGTTACAGTAGTTCATGCTTTTCATTATAGAAAATTGAAAAGAAAGAAAAACCTAATGTGGTGGCCTTTGGGTATGGAGCAAGATGGGTGAACAATATACAAAGATATAATGGGCGAACAATGTACAAAGATCTAATGACTCATGTTGGAGTAGTGAATGCTTTTCAGTACAGAAAATTAAAAAGAAAGAAAATCCTCACGTCCTTACCTTTGGTTGTATGTGGTATCTGATGGTAAAACAATATTATGCAACAAGGTACATAGTAATCAGATTTTTATTTATGTATAGAATCCAATCTCTCACCTTGCACCAAATGTTGTGTACAAATATTTAATAACGCTTGTGTAGAAAAAGCTCGGTCGCGCTCTGTCGCGCTCTGTCGCGCTCTCCACACCGACTACATTACATTAACAATATCCATTTATTACCACACATGTAAACAAAGAATAAAATGAAGCAAAAATATCACTAAATATGTGGTCTGATAATATGTAATTTTCCACCTGGTCCAGATGAGTTGGTGAGAGCTTCCTGCAGCTTATCGATTTCTAGGCCCAACCCTCCCATCCATAGGCCTTCAAAGTATGTCAACTTCCTCTAACAATGTCTAACATCTTGAAATGGAGCATAAGCCGCATTGTTGAGGGTTGAGTGTTTATACAATATTGTGTCAAAACTTCGAACGCTAGGTTAAAAGATTGTGCCAAAATGTCAAACGCCATAAGCCCACTATCCCCAAGCATGGATATTTCAAACGCAGACTCTTAACTAACATGGCAGAATTATTGAGTGATTGGAAATCACTAAAGGGATGCTTAATTGAAACGGTGGCGCAAAGCCTACACCTAACCCAATATTTCTTCGGTGGAAATGAGGCGTGAGGTAGTGCATCCTAAACATTTAAATGTGGCAATAAAAATCTTATAAATATTAATATATATTAATCATTAAATGTGGAAGACAGTTGGTTGGTTAGGAAGTCATTTTTTAAAATGTTAAAGTAAAAGTAGAAAAGTAAACATGCTAACAGATGCGTTCATAAATGCAAGAAAGTTATCAACATCAAGTCTTATTCATTGATTTGAGAAGACAACAAAGAATATGCCAGCATTTTCAAATTCTAGCTTTATAATTTATAATCAAAAAATCATTTATTGTGTCCATTTTCAATAGGTGTACTCCTTTCTCATTAATTAATATTTTTTATTTCTTTTAATATGAAAATGATCAAAAAAATTATTACATATTTTAAAATTGAAATTTATTGTGAATATAAGATGGACAATCTAAGAGAAAGTGAGAATATTTATTTTAAAAACGATTACATGTTATTAAATTTTCAGAGTATAAAAAATGTTATACTTACATCAGTGAATGTCTTTAATGGAAACTAATTTTTTTTTTCTTTTAAATTGAGGTTTCAATTTAAAAGTAGAATTTGATAAAAAAAAATTAAACACTTTAAAGACTTAAGCGAGGACATAGATTAAAAATACCTACCTTTTTATAATCATCATAATTAACACTTTTTATTCTTTTAATATATTTTAGGTTAAATTAAATTTATAAATAATATATTTTATTTATTTAAAGAATGTTATAATTTTCACAATAGGAAGAATGTTATATTTACATCGATTTGTAAATGTGTTTCAAGGAAACACGAAAACTATTTTTTATTTTTATTTTTAATTGGGATTTCATGTGGCACACTTAATCTTACAGGTTCGATGGCGCATGGCAACAAGTAAAGTCATATTAGACGGTGCCCCTCTATTTATCCCACACATTATTGAGCCATGTCCTTTCTTCGGTTAAGGCACAAACTGTATCCGCTTCTCAGGGTAAGGCCTAAATGGATGAAATTAGAAAAATATGTTTAATTAAATTGAGATTTTATTTCTGTAATAAAGCTTTTAGAATTATTTTTTATTTTGATATAATTTTAAATGTTATATAAAATAATATAGAAATAGAAATGAAATAACTTTGTATAAAAAATAATATTAATATATGTATATATTAATTTTTTTTTTTTAAATTTAATTATTTTTATTATCATTTCAATGTTTATATACTTTAAATAAAATAATTTGAATTAAAAATAATGTACACTTAGACGTAAAAAAAAATTAATATATATATATATATATATATATATATAATTTAACTACTATTTTACCAATTCAATATTAACAAAATTACTCCCTTCAAATTGATTTCAAATAAATACATACAACTTCAAAGTTTATAGAATATCAATCTAGGAATACAACATGCCCTATTACATTATAGTGGTGAGCCATCACCATATGTCTATTTACATGAGATAAAATATAATTCCATAAAATTTATTAAAATTATATGTATAGGAGCACATGATGCTATGAAACATGATCCCTTTTCTTTTCGAGCATCATCACTTTAGGCAACAATTTCCTTTAAATTCACCATGTTGCTCATATCTGTAAGATTCAAATATAAAATGAAGCTTATTATTGAACACAAGGTCCCCTATAAAGACAAATTTCCATCCTCTAAAATTTACACGAACCACCAAATTGTTATCCTCCACTATTGTATGTCCTTTCCATCCACTAGCCTCATTCAAGACATTTATTTCCCATAATATTCATTTCATTGAAGCTAAACAATGCATTTGTGGATTATCCCATATAATGGTAGTCCAATGACATTTCTTACATTCTAGTCATTAAATCATCGATTTTCACAAACTTCCGATGATCTTGAACTCAGCCTAATTATAGCTTGTGCACTCAACCTAATTATATCTTGTGCACTCAAATTGGAATCATTCTACCGAAATAATCTTGAGCGGGATGAGAATTTGCATCAAATATTACAACGTAATCATGTTCTCTTATGCATCTTATGCTTCATTCATTCTTTCAAGGCACCATATGTGTACCCATTTTTGTTATGTTTGATTCCATACTTGATATTTATTCCTTTACTCACCCATTTCTGACATTCCATCTCTACGATTTAAGTCAACGTATACATTCTTTGTCCAAAGCTCCCGAAAAGACATCCATGCACTAGTGCATGGGGCTATCAAACTAAGGATCTCTCTGGCATGACTTTAGGTTACAACCAACAATATGCACACCATAACAAAGTATTAAATGTAGTATATCCTAGTATATACACTATTGGATCTAAATAATTTTGGATTGAAATGATTTTAGATCCAACAATATATATCCTCCAATAGTGACAACAGTTGTTTTTTATTGCATAGTCAAACAAGTATATACTCCAACAGTCACAATAGTGACCTCAACTTCTCACACACTAATACATGAACAAATATTTAGTTTTTCACAATAGATCCAATAGGTCTACTACCAAGTAGTATAAATAGCTTCAATTTTGATAAATTTGCTAGATATACACTATATCTTATAAGATATTCACTCATTCATTATGAATATAAGAAACCAATTTGGATATTCACTCTGATCCATTCATTTCCATGACCCTTATTCATGGATCTCTGCATAAGACCACTATCGTTAGAGAATTGAAGTCAATCTAGCTATGATCCATCATTTAGGAAATGTGTAGGCCACTCTCACTAGAAACTCTAGGCTTATTGAGCTATGATACACATTATTAAAACAAGAGAGATACAATAGAACAACATGAATCATCCACATAAATGAACACTAGAAATTCACCATAGAAACCCTTCCAAGAAAACCAAGACCCACGTTGATACACACTGTCGGTTTTGTGATAGAGAAGCGGTTAAAGTGATAAAGAAATGTCATTATTTTATACTTTGAGAAGAACGATGTAGAAAATGCGTGAAACTAACAACAAGCATGTGCGGGCAACGGTGTATTGGGTCGATTCCACCTACCCAGAACCTCTTTGCAGGACAAAATCTTGTCCCGGATCTTATAAGAACATAACCTCTATGCACCACGATATTTTTAGTGATGTTGGTATCAAAGTTAGTTAGAAGGGAAATAAATACCACTCACAATCTTAGTACTAAAGTGAGTATCATCAATAATGCAATTAGAATCAATGTTATCTATGGAGTGAGAAGGAATGCGACCAATTTCATTACTGATGTTTGCATGCGAGTGAATGAAAAGGAATTAGACATTGACCATTGAAAATGTTAGTGCTAAAAAAAGAGAGAGAGAATATCACAACAACAAGGATGCACATAACACGACACTATATTTACCCTAGAAAGTGTTCAAGGAAAACTAGTACCAAATAGATATCTATTTAACCTTGGAAAAATAGTCCAAGCCAAGCCATCTCCATCCAATTGAGGCATCTTAATATGCAGTATATCAAGCCATGAAATAGGATTCATCATATGTAATTTCATGGGCCCATAAACCATGAAGTGTAGACCCATCATTAATTGGCTCAAGGTTATCTTACTTACTATTTCACCAATTCAATATTAACCAGAATTAGCCCCTCAAATTGACATGGGATAAACATGTACCACCTCAACGTTTATAGAACAAGAATATAAAAATACAACATGCCCCTCGGGATATGTGTACACATTATAGTGGTGAACCATTACCATATGCCTATTTACATGGGATAAAATATAATTCCATAAAATTTATTAAAATTATATGTACTCGAGCACATGATGCTATGAAACATGATCCCTTTCCTTTTTTGGCATCTTTCATGGACCAAATACAATGAACCAAAATAATCACTCCTTAACGAAGTACTTATTTATACATTATCCTCTATGTTCTTTAACCAATGCTCCATTTTCATGTGTCATTCATCATGGTTGATAAACCCATGAACCATCACTTCAATTTGCATTGATTAGTTTATTACCAACTCCTGTCTTCTGAAGACATTTACTAGAAACAACACCTGATAACTTTAGGCACCAATTTAATTTAAGCTCACCATGTTTCTCATATCTTTAACATTGAAATGTACAACGAAGATTATTATTGAACACAAGGTCCCCTATAAAGACAAATTTTCATCTTCTAAAATTTACACAAACCACCAAATCTGTATCCTTCACTAGTGTATGTCCTTTGCATCCACTAGTCTCATTCAAGGTATTTATTTGCCATAATATTCATTTCATTGAAGCTAAACAATGCATGTGTGGATTATCCCATAAAATGGTAGTCCAATAGCATTTATTTCATTCTAGTCATTAAACATTCATCGATTTTCACAAAATTCTGATGATCTTGAACTCGGGCTATTTATATATTGTGCACTCAGATTGGAATCATTCTACCGAAATAATCTTGAGCAAGATGAGAATTTGCATCAAATATTACAACATAATCATGTTCTCTTATGTATCTTATGCTTCATTCATTCTTTCAAGGCACCATATTTGTACCCATTTCTATTAAGTTTGATTTCATACTTGATATTGATTCCTTTACTCAACCATTTTCGACATTCTGTCTCTACGATTTAAGTCAACTTATACATTATTTGTCTATAGCTCCTGAAAAGACATGCATGCATTGGTGCATGCGGCTATCAAACAATGGATTTGTCTGTCATGACTCTAGGTTACAAAAAACAATATGCACACCATAAAAAAGTATTATATGTAGTACATCCTAGTATATACACCATTGGATCTAAATAATTTTGGATTTAAATGGTATAATATCCAACAATGTATATCCTCCAATAGTCACAATGATTTTTTTTTATTGCATAGTCAAACAAGTATATACTCCAACAATCATAATATTGACCTCAACTTCTCACACACTGATACATGAAAAAATATTTACTTTTTCACAATAGATCCAATAGGTCCACTAGCAAGTAGTAGACATAACTTCAATTTTGATAAATTTTCTAGATATACACTATATCTTATAAGATATTTACTCATTCGTTATGAATATAAGAAAACAATTTGCATATCCACTATGATACATTCATTTCCATGACCCTTATTCATGTATCTCGACATAAGATCACTATCACTAGAGAATTGAAGTCAATCTAGCTATGATCAACCATTTAGGGAATGTGTAGGCCACTCTCGTTTGAGACTTTAGGCCTATTGAGCTATGATACACCATGTTAAAACAAGACAGATACAATATAAAAACATCAAGAATGCACATAAATAGACACTAGAGATTTACCCTAGAAACCCTTCGAAGAAAACCAACACCCATGTAGACATCTACTTAACATTTCCCAAACTAGCCAAGCTAAGACAACATTAGGAAATTGATGCATCTTACAATGGAATATGTCAACCGATTAAATATGCTTCATTTTATGTAATACCATGGACCCATAAACAATGAACTATACACCCATCATTGATTAAATAAAAGTTGTTTTAATTACTCTATGAATAAGTTAAGATTAACCCAACAATTAGTACTATGATTAGTATTAAACTGAAAAACTATGGCATTAATACTGCCAATGATGTTAGTGCTAGTGCTAAAGTGGGTGAGAAGACACACATTGGAGATGTTATTAATAGAGTTAGAATGCTTTGTGATGTTTCTAGAAGCACTTGTCTTCGCAATGAAAAATAATGTCAATGATATTAATATAAGGTTGAATTAGAAGGCATGTCACAAATATTGTTATTTTATAAGGCATGATACTAGAGTGAATTAAAATGCATGACACCAATATTGTTAACAGTGGTAGTACTATATTGATTTTGAAAGTGTAACGCAATTATTGACAACAATTGTACTAACCACGAGAGTGAGAAGGCATGACACCTATACTGGTATTGATAGTAGTATTAGAGTGTGGGTTGTATACATTGCCAATTCTAGTACACCAGTTATTTATAATTGATAGAATCATTATTCTATATGGTGATATCATGATATGTTATCATACATACACAACAATCCCATAAAGACATTGATATAAAAAGGCTTGATGAAATGTGGACAATATTTTTGGCTTACAATTTTCATTTTGAATATCCAACAATAGCTTGTCGATCCAATTTTGAATATACATTTTGTAGATCTCCTCGTTACTGAGGAATAGATCTTGATCCACACAATTTGTGCACTCCACGGTGACCCTAAATAACACGTGATTACCCATGCGATCGCAACATAAATTTGATTTTAATTCATTTCGTATACTATAAGTATGATTTTTTTGTTGATACACACTATGATTTTTGTTGATACACACTATGATTTTTGTTGATACACACTATGCTTTTTATTACTATACTTATGAGCAGAATCTGTTTAACTGGATTGTATAGCCATAATAGTTTGGGGTTTTCCACTCTGTAAAAATACCTATAGTGGTGTCTTATTAAATTTTAGTACATATTTATATTTATGTATATCTATATCAACATAAAAATTGTGTACATGTGCCTATTGGCCATGATAGATACAGTTTCTTGATTGTTGTTCATTCTTCTATATAATCAAATACTTCAGAAAGAAAAGTATAAACAAATTGTATTGAAATTTTTTCTATTATGTTGAGTATAAAGAATAAAAGTCCCAATACATTCTTTTTTCTATCATCAAAGAAAGATATATGATACAGTAGATCACATGATACTTGACAAAAATATATATATATTTATTACAAACAATAGCTCGTTGAACAACGTTTTACAATTTAGGTTTTCCAAAGACCAAGGAACTCCATAGCTAATCTAAACGGAGATTTAAAAGACTACATAAAAATGTTTTCAAGTGTGCACATGGATTGGTGGAAGAGGTATGGAACCCAAATAACTTTTGTGGTCAAGCTGAAGTGCATTGTATTTTCCCCAACCTTCAAAAGAGCCATACGACCATGTTAGTAACTTACCAATGTACAAACAATTGGTAAATGAGATAAATAAAAATAGTCAAAGTATACTTGTCTTGGATACTAATTTCGTATTGGAGCATCTTCGTTGCCTTGCGAAGTACTCAACCGAGGACCAGGAAGTGAGTGGGTGAAAAATTCATTTGATGGGTTCCCTTGTAGGACAAAGGGACCCAGCATCAATCGACATACATGAGAAATTTATTTATGTGTAAAAGAATTAAAAGAAAAAAAAATCCAATCAAGTTCTGTAGTTTGTTATCCCTGTACATGTCTTTCATTATAAAGCACAAAGAAAAATTACCCAAAAATACAAATTGTAATCAAGAGGAAGATCAATCCAATAAACGATTTAATAGAGGGGTGGAGTTAGAAAACTAAAACAATACCAATTAATTGATATATATTACCTTGATGAAATTACCAAACCCCATGCATAGGGATAAAGAACAAAACGAAATTATTGTGGAGAAGATAACATTTAAAACATAACTATTATTTTTGTCCATTATACAAAGGTGGAATTCCAACAAGCATAATTATTGCAGTAAAGAAAGTATTAATTAAGAATTAATGACAGAGATGCATAGGAGGTGATATGGTCATACTTTTATATATGGTAATAATCATAGTGAGAAACTTTAAATCAAGCAGCATTTACAGAAGTGAGAAGGATGAAAATTGAGTGCATAAAATTTACAGTAATAAACTAATTCATAGGTTAAAGTTTAACATCGCAAAAACATGTTCAAACCCTACAATTATCTTGTCTAGAACATTCAAAAATGATGTGGTGAATGAATATAAGCTTAGGGTATAACATGTAATAAACAAGGATACATTTTCTTATGTTAGTACAGAGTTATCAAACATAAGAAAACGTTAAATTACATAAATGGTTTATTTGTAACTGTATCAGAAGAGAGATCAAGTAAAGGCCACTGCCGAGGTGGTTGTGGGATAGAGCATGATTCTTCTCGGTAGAGAAATTTTATAACCAGAGAATACAAAGAAGTGTTGTTGTTTAAAAAAAAATAATAAGGGCCTTTTGATGTTGTCATACATGTAGAGAGTGTAATTATAATTTTGCCTACAGATTTTAAACAATCGTCAAGTCTATAACAACATCAACCAATGTAGTAAGTTTCTAAGGCTTTGGACGAATCCAATAATGTACTACTAACACTATAATCTTTTGACAGTGACTTTGAAATAGGGTTTGTCTCTATAGTTGTCTGCGCTAGAGGATACGTTTTTGTTACAACACCCTCTCGACAAGGGTCGTGGGTGGCACGACCCTTGTGCAGTTTTAAAACCAAAACGAGAAAAATTTTAGAGGGTTTAACTTATAGTAACAGTGTTCCTGAAAACTATCTGACTCGGAAGGAACACAAAAGAATACAGTCTTGAATATTGATAGCCAGCAGAGAAGAAACTCATTAACCCCCTCAAACATGAGTGAGAAACTTAAGGTATTTCGCCTAACTTACAAATAAATATTGAACATAGTGTAACCTAGAATGAAAATGCATATGAAAGTACAACTATATATCAAACCTAAAAAAACAAAAAAAAAAATGACGTATGTGACATAGAACCTCACAAATATTACATTGTACCATACAGAGAATGCATTACACAAAGTATACATTGCACCGACAAAGAACAAAAATATGTAAAAATACATTGCAGAGAGAACATAATAAATAGAACAGCTTCTCACCCATGCCTATGGAGAACCATGGAATGTGTTGATTACCTCCATCCCTCACCAGATCCAAGAACTACCAAAAATTGTCGGTCGCATACAGTGTAGAGGAAAAATGTTTTAAGAGATGAAATAAGTGACTACGAATAATGAATGACACCTCGAGCCCCTTGCTAGCTGGGTAAGAGAGAATAGTACGCACCACACCCTGGCCATGTGAAATCCACTAAAGTGGCGAGCCCACATTGGTAGGTTCCATTTAGTGTATGTTCTGGAGAGTACTAGGAAAACCTATTACCATTAATGGGTCGACCATAACGTAAATGTCTACACACTACAATGACCTAAGTTCATATTTGACACTGCCATCCACCTCAAATGATATTTACGAACCACTTAAATCTTTTGTGTATATATTTAACTTTAAATCGGGGAAAACTGTGTTAGCTTATGTGTATAAGTTCATATTTGACACTGCCATCCACCTCAAATGATATTTACGAACCACTTAAATCTTTTGTGTATATATTTAACTTTAAATCGGGGAAAACTCTGTTAGCTTATGTGTAGGGTTACAATTTATTTTATTGTTGTATGTGCATTGTTTTTCCTTCTTTAAACATAGTTTGTTACACTATGGTAATATTTTACGTGGTTATGGGTGTTATACACCATAGCACATTCATTATAACTTGTATAGTTATGTCTCCTAGTTCAAGCCTATGTCCGTTAAGGTTTTAATCTTGTTGACATGAATTATATCGCTTACATGTTTTATAACAAAGCTTATTACCTATTATATTATGGATAGCTTGGTTTGATGTAACCCTAGTGTTCATGTTATGGAC
>ML785750.1:540947-556701 GCA_009831015.1 Picea engelmannii
AGATGGAATGTCAGAAATGGGTGAGTAAAGCCATAAATATCAAGTATGAAATCAAAGATAACATAAATGGGTAAAAATATGGTGCCTTGAAATAATGAATGAAGCATAAGATACATAAGAGAAAATGATTGTGTTGTAATATTTGATGGAAATTATCATCCCACTCAATATGATTTCGGTAGAATGATTCCAATATAAGTGCACAATCTATAATTATCTTGAGTTCAATATCATTGGAAGTTTGTCAAAATCGTTGAATGATTAATGAATGGACTGCAAGAAATGTCATTCGACTACCATTTTATGGGATCATCCACACATGCATTGTTTAACTTCAATGGAGTGAATATTATGGAAAATAAATTCCTTGAATGAGGCTAGTGGATGGAAAGGACATACAATAGTAGAGGATAAGGATTTGGTGGTTCATGTAAATTTTAGAGGATAGAAATTTGTCTTTATAGGGGACCTTGTTTTCAATAATAATATTTGTTGTAAATTTGAATCTTACATATATCAACAACATTGTGAAGCTAAAGGAAATTGGTGCTAGAATTGATAAGGTGATGTCTCTAGTAAATGTCTTTAGAATACATGAGGTGGTAGTAAAATATTGCGTGCAAATTGAAGTGATGGTGCATTGGTTTATCAACCATGGTGAATGACACATGGAAATGGATCATTGCTGCAAGAACATAGAGGATAACATATAAATAAGTACTTGGTTAAGGAGTGGTTGATTTGGTTCATTGTATTTGGAGCATGAAATATGATGGAAATGAAAAGGGTTCATGTTTCATAGTTTTGTGTGCTCGAGTTCATCTTCCATTCCTAGTTTGAAGGGGCGGTTCCATGGTAAAATTCCTTGTTAGTTGTTTACTCGGCCTTTTCTCTATAAGGAAAAACTAAAAATATTCAGTAACTTCTCCAACCACCTCTATGACTTCTTTTAATTGTCACGTGGTTGCATAAAAGTGTGTTATTTTGGTAGTTGTAGGTTTTATGTTCGCAAACATATATATTATCTTGTTGTGCAAGATTCTTATTTTCTTCACTAATACATATGAGATCCACCTCCTGTAACTGTTTAATCAGTCCCTCAACCTCATCAATCTCCTCTGGTGTATCATTTCTAGTCCTATCAAGGTTTTTCCCTCTTATTCAGTTGTTTGGTGTTTCCATTAATTCAAAACATAATTACATGCCTTGTAACATTAATATATGGAGTTTGTGCATAATTATATTCCTGTGGAAAAACAAGGTGTTACATTCCCCTCCCCCTTAACGAAACAATAGGCTTGTTGTTTTAAAACACAATGTAATCACAATTATATAGTACAAAAAATGGGTATGTTATTTTAATGGCATAGTCTAGCTCCAATGTAGATTCATCTGCTCCAAAGTGCTTCTATTGCACATTAACTTGCATGATGGCTCAGTTCCAGAGCATTGTTTCTTTCCTATCAAGAATGCATTGGGATTATATCTAGAATTCTCCCTCTCGTTCCTCTTTCATTATACTCCAATCAATAGCATGCTTATAATCATGTACATATTTCTGTAATTAAGACACATGGAATACATTATCTTCTCTAATAGTAGGTGGTAAAGAAAGTTTGTGTGATATTGGCCTTATTCTCTTTAGGATTTCAAATGGTCAACAATATCGAGGAGCCAACTTAGCACACATCCCCATTTTTAAGGAGCTTTTATTGGGTTTCACCTGGAGATAGATGTGGTCTCCTATTTTGAATTCTTTGAGGGTTCTCTTTCTATCAACATAGATCATGTTTCTATTTTAGGAAACCTTCAGATCCTGCCTTATCTTAACTATGGCATGTTCCATTTCTTTCAGTAATTCAAGTCGAAGTGTAATTTGGTACACTGGATTTTCCCAACTAATCAGAAATCTGCAATTCTTTCCATAGAAAACCTCAAACTAGCGCATCTTCAATGATTCTTGATAACCATTGTTGTGCGTGAATTATACCAAAGGTAGATATTATTATCACTTCTTGGGTCAATGCATAACATGCATCCATAACATATCTTCTAACACTATGTTTATCATTTTTGTCTAACCATTTGTTTAAGGATGGTAGGCCATGTTAAATCTCAATTGTGTTTCTAAACCAAAAAAAAAGGTTCTCCGGAAATTCGAGGTGAACTTGGCATCTCTATCTGAGATGATGGTTTTAGGAAATCCATGCAATATGAATATCTCTTTCATAAAAACATTGGCAATCTCTATGGGTTTATTAGATTTTATGGGGATAAAATGAGTTGCCTTGATCAAATTTTCTACTATCACCATGATTGCATCATGTTGTTTAATTTTCTTTAGTAAACCAATGATTAAATCCATGGAAATCACTTCCCATTTCCATTATGGTATCTGTATAGAATGCAATAGTCAGGTAGGGTGTCATAGCTCGAATTTTTCCTGTTGACACTTGAAACACATAGAGATGTAATCAGCAATGTATTGCTTCATTCTAGCCCAATAATGCAATTGTCTAACTATTGTTACCATTTTCTCGTAACTAGGGTGACCCAGGTATGTTCTCTTATTGAACTCGTCCATAATCAAGCACCTCAAATTTGCTAAATTAGGCACATCCATCCTTTAATGTTGTACAACAATAGATTATCATTAATTAGATAATATCCTTCATACCTATTTTCCCTAGACTCTTGTTGCAACCTTTCCTTCACTTGATTTAAGAACTTGTCTTCCAGCAAGAGGTTCTTAATCCTTTGATGAACGTCAGAATCTCCTATACTTATTGTTGCTAAGTGTATTGTCTGAACGCTTTGGCTGAGCGCGTTGACCAATTTGTTCTCTTTTTATTTTATGTTTTTGATTTCACGTTCAAAATCACTAATAAATGCCATTCACATGTTCTATCTATCATTCAACCTAGGGTGGTCAAATAAATACTTCAGACTACAATGGTTGGTCATGAGGATAAATCCCCTTCCGAGCAAGTAATGTCTCCACATATTTAGTGCATGTACAATTGTTGCAAGTTCTAAGACGTGTTTAACACACTTCTGATCATGTTCGTTCATATTACATGTTTTATAACAAAACACTTTCCCATCTTGCATGAGAAATCTACCGAGCCCTTCTTTGAAAGCATATGTGAAAACCAGGAAGACTTTTTTTGGGTATGCAATGTTTAAAAAAGGATCATCATTCAATATTTGTTTCGGTTGTTGGAAGCTATCTTCACATTCTGGTGACCATACACACTTCTTCCCTTTCCTTTGTAATGAAGTAATAGAGTTATTGTTCTTGGAGAATCACTTGATGAACCTTCTGTAAAATCTAGCCAATCCCATGAAGGATCTCATGTTTATCACATTTCTAGGGGTAGACCAATTCATGATTTCCTTTATCTTTGCAGGATCTATTGTCACTCCTTTAGCTCATATTACATGGCCTAGATATTGGATTTCCTTTTTAAATAAATCACACTTGTTGAAATTCACATGAAATTGATTTTCTCCTAACACCTCTAACACCATTTTGAAATGTTTTTCTTGCTCCTCTTGGTCCTTGGAATATGCCAAAAAAATTTCAATGAATACTAAGACAAACTTGTCTAAATATTTATTGACCATGTTATTCAACAAACAAAGGAATGGAAATGGTGCATTGGTAAGTCCAAATGGAACCACAACAAACTCATAGTACCCATACATTGTCCTAGAGGTTGTCTTGTGGATGTATTCATATTTAATCCTAACTTGGTGATATCACGAACTTAAATCTATCTTTAAGAAAATTGTATCCCCTATGAGCTAATCGAAGAGATCGCCTATTCTAGGAAAAGGGTATTTTCTCTTGATGGTCATCATTTTCAACTACCTATAATCAATGCATAGCCTCAAGATACCATCTTTATTATTTACAAATAGGGTTGGTTCTCCCCATGGAGACACACTCGGTGTAATGTAACCCTTGTCCAACATTTATTTCAACTTCATTTTCAATTCCACCAACTCTGGTGTGCTTATCCTATAAGGCACTCTTGATGATGGCACTGCGCAAGGCACAAGATAGATTGAAAATGGACATCTCTTTTCGAAGGTAATCTAGGTACCTCATCAGGAAACACATCTCTGAACTCCCATAGCACTAGATGATATTCAACATTCTCCTCCTTTCCTTCTACCGATTTTAATACTTATATAGAATACAAGGGACACCCCTTTCTATTAAACTTCTTAAGCTACAATGTCAATATTTTCCCTATGGAGACTATCTTCCGAATGCCATGAAAAATTATGGTATTCCCTTCCTCATATTGACATTTTACTATTTTCTCATAACAATTTATCTTATCCTTATGGGAAGATAACCAATCCATTCCCAATAACATGTCATATGAACCAAGGGGTAGAATATCTATAACCGCTTGGGTATGAAATCCATTAATCCCAATTGGACAACATCTAACTACCTCCACCACTTTCCTCTTTGTTCCAATGTCTAACTGAACTGACAATACTTTGGTGTGTTTATTTCTCTTTAATGAACATCCCTCTACCACTGGAGGTGAGATAAAACTAAGATTATATCCTGGGTCAATTAAAGAAGAGATTGGTTTTTCAATAATAATACCTTCCAATTCCACCACAGAGGCTTGGTGGTCTACTTTTATATTTTCTACTGCTTCATATATTCTCATCACACTCTTAGCTACCTCGTTGGTTGTAGTTTCCTCATGTATGTTGTACACTCTTTTATTGTCATGTTTGTGGTGGGGACAATCCCTTAATAGATGTGTCTCTCCACATCCCTATCATTGCAACGGTCCTTTCTTGGGTTGTTGTGTTCTTTCCCTTGTCTTCTATGCTGGTTTATTCCTACTTTGAGATGAAAATTTTTGTTGATGCACCCTTTCTTATCGAATCCACACTTGTCCCTCCCTTTACAATATTTGGAAGACCCATGCTTATGCTTATAATGATCATAAAAACATTTTTTCTTTTGAATGGTGTCCTCCAATGTCTTGGGTTTATCAAACTCAATTTGATCTTGCTAGGACTATGGTAACCCATTGAGAGAATTTTGAATTCTCTCTTTTTCATCATTAAGGTAGGAAACATACCTCAAAAACTATATATATATTTTTCCATACACATAGAAGATAATTTTTCCCAACTTAATCTCATAGAATTTCTTTATCTTGTCATCATAATGCTTTTCAGATTGGTAGGATTTACAAAATAATTTCTCAAACTCTTTATAGGTTAATTTATTTTAATTTATCCTTTTGATTTCCTTGAGGTAGTCCCACCAAGTGGAGTACCCTCCATTCAAGTTAAATACTCCAATCCTTATCTTTGTGATGCAAGAGCATCATTGGAAAGCATGTGGAGCAGGACTTATCAGCGTCTAGGAGTCTATATGGAATCTCAGCACTGGAAGTTGCAACAAACATTTTGAAGTACCCCTGAACTCAACACAGAAATAATCTTTTGAGGCACGCTTGAGCAATCACAAGAGAAGAAGTGGGAGTTTCCACTACAGATATGGAATGTGATTGTACTAAAATAACCGTAGGATAGGGTGTGATGTAGACAAGTAGCCATGGGAAACCCTAAGATCCCTATGATATAAATAGAGGCTTTGTATGCCCAAATGAAGAGGGATGCAGGGTAGATAAATGCAAGTTAGTAGGATATTTCTGAATTTTCAATTTTTGTTGCTAATTTACAGTTGTAACCATTTTCACATATGAATATAGCAGAGGAAAATTGACCCAATGCATGGTGTGGACATTGTTTTGAAATTCTATGTTATTATGATTTCATGAATGAATGAAGGAATTTCATTATGAATCGATGGAACTATGAATGGTAGGATAAGTTTCATTTATTTATGTTCTATCGAGTGGTTCAAGGTGTGCACACAAAACGCAAGGAGTGCATTAATGGGATTTGTTTCAATTCTGAAGGTCAGAAGAGATAGTACAGAACTTTGCCTTTGCAAGGAGTGCAAAGAGACTGGTGCAAGGCATGCATAGTTGTCTGTAAGAATCTAGACCTTGCGTAAATATCTGGTGCATGGATTTCACAAATCCAATATTTGACTAAGTGTCGAAGGGACTTTGTAGGAATTCGAAGAACCAGAAAAGGAGAATGCCAGGATTGCAAGAGGAATTTCTCCCCAATAAATCCTTTTGGATCTGAGTTATTGAAATCCATGAATGCAAGGAGTGCATAGGAAATCAAAGTCTTCACGAGACCAAGTTTAGGAGGAATAAAACTTTCATAAGTGCTAACGAGATCCAAGAAATGGACTCGCACAAAGGAAAAAGGTCGAAGCCTTTGAATCCCTCAAAAATATTTTAAGTTCGAACAAAGTGTAAGTTGAGGGGAAATATCTAAACCGTTCGATCAACATCTAGACAACGAAGAGAAACTGCGAGGAGGAAAGATCTTCACCGCTCAGTCTGAGTGAAAAAGAATCATAGCTGGCTGATCAAGGTAAAGTGCATGAATGAGAAGATTTGAAAGTACATATGAGGAGTGAGGTTTCGAAACTCTGAAATCATCAACACCATCCATCAAGGGGGACACATGGTGAACAGATAAACATTTTTCTAACTTGTGACTTAGAGGATTCAAAAGTAGAGTCATAGGAACTTGAGAATCGTGATATCGCAATTTGATTTGAGTCGTCGGATCAAGGAGAGATCTCTACCATTGGTTTCCCAGGGGTACATCGGGAGTTTGAATATCAGGAGAAGGGAGGTGAGTGGTCCTCCGACTTCATGAAACATGAAGTCTCGATACGCTAAATCATGAAGCGCACAAGGGATTAGCCCCAGGTCATAGTGAGGGGTCATATCGTCGAAGGATAAGGGAGGATCTAGCATGCGCTATGTCCCACTTCGGGATTTTGGGAATCAGAGAGTTGGGGTTCGCTTAGGTAGAATCTCCCAACACATGAAGTCATGAAGCGTCTGTTGGTCAGGTGGGTGGCCACAATCGTGGTCAAGGGAGAGTAAGCGTTTAGTCAGAAGAAGCTAGTGTCCAGTCCACGTGGAAGTTGGACAATGCTCAAGAGAGAACCGTGGGTCTCCTACAACCTACGTATTTGGAGAATGGACCTACGTAAGTGGGTTTGGATTCTAGTAGAGACCCAAAGAGTATATTTGGCTTATTTGCTTGATCTATCCAAGACTGGGAGGTCATGGAACCCTTAGGAGAGAAGGGGGGACTCCATCAAGTCATATTAGATCTGAGGTTTTCCTGTAGATAGCAGGAAAAGGAGAGGAGATATAAGAAATCAAAGCTGTACTCTATGTGTGACAGACAGTCAACATAATGCTACCAAGGAGATGAGAGAAAGAACCTTTATCCAATCGTGTTGTAGAAAATGAGATGCGAGAACTTCGTACAAGATTAGAGGCGATGGGAGAAGCAAAGAGACGAGCACCTAATGTTGGAGACGTCAACGATGCATAGAGAGAAGAATATGGCGACGAGAATGTCACGGAAGAAAATGCAGGACATGAGGTTTCCAAAGAACACTTTCTAAGAGCAGTTGTTATATTGGGAGGCAGAGCCAGGATAGAGGTCTCAATGTATGAAGGAAATTTAGATGCTGAAGATCTATTGTATTGGATAAGATCCATGGACAAATATTTTGATTATGAATGTGTCAATGAGGAGAGGAGAGTGAGACATGTTGTCACCAAACTAAAGGGACATGAATCATTGTGGTGGGATGAACTACAGGCTGAAAAGAGAAGAAAAGGAAAGAAAAAGATAAAGAATTGGGATAGAATGGTAGCCAAGCTGAAGGCTAACTTCGTGCCTAAGGATTATCAGATCAATCTGTTCAGGAAAATGCAAAACTTGAGACAAAAGGGGATGACAGTTAAGGAGTACATAGAGGAGTTCTACAGGTTAAACATCATAACTGGAAAGAGAGAGAGAGATGAAGAAAAAGTTCCCAGATATATATGGCATGCGATATGAAATCTAGGATGAGCTCAGCATGATGTCAGTAAGAACAGTGGAGGATGCTTATCAATTTGCACCGAAGGCAGAGGAGAAGTTTTCCAAAAAGAAAAGCCAGCGAGGAAGAGGTAAAGGTCGAGTCCCAACTAGAGGTAAGGGAGTTACCCACGACAGAGCACATAAGTCTAAGGATGAGGCTGAAAAACGACACGGTTACTCAGAAAGAGGAGAAAATTCCCGAGGAAGACAAGGTGGTGGAGGATGGAGAATGTGTACAGACCCAAGAGCCATTAACAAGATCACCATCAAGTATAGATTTCCTTTACCATGAATGGATGATTTAATGGACTGTTTAAGTGGAGAAATTTTTTCTAAGATAGATTTGAAAAGTGGATTTCACCAGATTAGAATGAGAGAAGGTGATGACTGGAAAACAACCTTTAAGGAAAATGAGGGGTTGTATGAGTGTATAGTTATTCCATTTGGCTTAACAAACTCTCTGAGTACTTTTATGAAGATGATGAATGAAATATTGAAGGATTTCATTGGCAAGTTTGTGCTTGTATATTTGGATGATATACTGATCTTTAGCAGGACTAAAGAGGAGCATTTGAGACATATGAAACTAGTAATGAGGAGACTACAACATGAGAAGTTGTTGATAAATCTGAAGAAGTCCTCTTTTATGAAGACAAAACTCATTTATTTGAGTTTTTTTATCTCTTCAAATGAACTGAATATGGATCCAGAGAAGGTGAAAGCAATCAAAGAATGGTCATCACCAAGGAGAATGTTTGAAGTGAGAAGCTTCTGTGGATTAGCGAGCTTCTATAGGAATTTCATCAGAGACTTTAGTGGAATTTGTGCACAAATTATGAATACAGTGAAGAAGAAGCATAAGTCTTTTAAATGGACAGAGGAAGTCGAGAGGAGATTCAATATACCGAAGGAGAAAATAATTGACTGACCAATTTTTATCTTACTAAATTTTGAGAAGACATTCCAGGTGAGATCTGATGCAAGTGGAGTAGCAACTGGAGAATTTTTAAGCTAGGATAATAGACTTGTTTCCTATTTTAGTGAGAAACTAAATGAGACCAAGAGAAAATAATCCACGTATGATAAGGAGTTCTATGTCATAATTCAATCCTTGAAGAAGTGGAGACATTAACTTATCCCACGTGAATTTTTCTTGTATAGCGATAACCAGGCTTTACATTTCATAACCAGACATGAAAAATTGAATAAGAGGAATGAAAACTGGTTTGAGTTGATGCAAAATTTTACTTTTGTCATAAAACATATTGTTGGGAATGCTAATAAAGTTGTTGATGCATTAAGGAGGAGATGTTTGATTCTATAGGAATTTTGGGTGAATACCTTGGGGTATGAACACCTTAAGGACATGCATTGTGATGATACAGATTTTAGGGAAGCATACGAAGCATGCACAAATCATGTGCTGAGAGATAGAAGCCACTTGACATAGTATATGGTTCAACAGGAATTTCTATTCAAGAGGAACTAGTTTTTCATACCGAAATGATCAATGAGAGATAACCTTTTGAAGGAAAAACATAATGGAGGATTGGCTGGACATTTCAGCCAGGATAAAACATTTGCACAGTTGAGCAGTTCATACTATTGGCCAGGTATGAGAACAAAAGTGATAAAATTTGTGAACAGATGTATAATCTTGGAGGAGTACAAACACAGAGCTTATCAGCATCACAAACAACTTCAATTTGAAGTAGGATATGAGGTTCTAGCACATATCAGGAAAGAAAGGTTCCCTAGGGGAACATATAACAAGTTAAAAATGAAGAAAATAAGACCATGTAAGATCTTGAGGAAGTTTGATGCAAATGCCTATGAGATTGAGATGCCAGATGGAGTGGGAATATAGCCCATATTCAATGTTTTAGACATCTATCCTTACTGAGGGATCAACAAATCAATCAAAAAATCAAGGGAAGATCCAGTGGGAAAAACAAATGCCTATAGCGGAAAAACCACAGGTGGAGAAAAACTTTGATCAGAGGATTGGCAAAAGGACAAGGAGGAAGACCTATTTTGAGTATCTGGTCAAGTGGAAGCGACACCCAATAGAATATGCCATTTGGGAAAATGAATCTACTATACAAAAGCATGAAAAGTTTGTACAGGAGCTCATGGAAATGAGTCCATGGATTTTTTTCAAAGGGAGTATGATGCAAGAGAATCAATGGAAAGAAAGCAGAGCAAAACCTATCAGTGTCTAGGAGTCTATACGGAATCTTAATGTTGGCATTTGAAGCAGACATTTTGAGGTATGCCTTAACTCAGCTCCGAAATAATCTTTTGAGGCATGCTTGATAAATCATGAGAGAAGTGGGAGTTTCAACTCCAGTTCTAGAATGCGACAACACTAAAATAGTTGTAGGATAGGGTATGTTGTAGACAAGTAGCCAAGGGAAACCCTAAGAGCCCTCTGAGATAAATAGAGGTTATGTATGCCCAAATGAGGAGGGCTGCATGGTAGATAGCTGAATATAAATAACAAATACATATGTATACATTTAATATATAAATATATATAATAAAAATATATATTTGTTTTAAAAAATTCCAACATTTTGTAAGTAGATAACAATTCAATAAAAACACATATACTAAGAGGCTTTGTGAAATGAAGAAAATGATTGTTTTGGGCATAAATATTGCATTCCTCCTTACTAATTTGATTTTGAGCATCCAACAATTTCTTTTTCCATCCACAAATAAACAATTTATTTCCCCCCCTCACTAGTTAGGAATATCTTGCACTTCACAAGTCATTTAGAATTGATAACCATCATTATTGTCACGAGTAATACTAATAGTATTACTAGCAATGTTCGTAATAGTACAAGAGTCAATGAGAAGGTAGACGCCAATTTGTTATTAATAATTTTAATATAGAAACAAGGAAGGTTGAGGAGCAACAAGTCCTTTAATTCCCTTCCCAGAAAGTAGACTCGATAGAGGAGCTTGCTATTTCACTTTGTCATAAATATAAACTTTAGTTGTATCATAGAATTATATAGTATAAGATTTATAAATATGAACTCTAGTTGTAGACATGTAGAGGAGTTTGTTGTTTCACTTTGTCATAAATATAAACTCTAGTTGTATCATAGAATCATAGTATAATATTTATAAATATGAACTCTAGTTGTATCATAGAATCATAGTATAAGATTTACTTAATCTGATACTGGAGAATCAAAGATACTTATGTACCCAATACTCTTCATGATGTCCTATTTTTTGTATGAGTTAGGCTGTGACTTAGAATGCAAACAATCTTCTTGTTTTTCTGTAGAAGAAGTTGGGCTTTGTCATAACTATGAACATGATCTGTATCCTAGAATCACAGTATGTCTTGTTATCGGTTTCTTCATGACGTAAATAGCTTTTGTATTATTGAAATTTCAGAATGTAAGAAAGAATATATGATTACTTATGGGTTTTTTGTTTGACCTTTTTAATTTTCTTTGAAGAGTGCAATATGGTTGCCTCTGTATTATTGAAATTTCAGAATGCATGCAAGAATATATGGTTACTTCTGGTTTTCTTTTTTGACCTTTTAAATTTTTTTCTCAGGAGTGCAATATGGTTATCTTTGGGTTTTTGATACGACTTTTGTACGATTCAAATGTATTTTTTTTCATGAGAATTGAAATATAATTATTCGAAGACGAACTGCAATGTAATCACTCGTAGAATTTCATGGAATCCATATCTATTACGGACCAGGTAGGATATCCTTTTCCCATTTATACGTCACTCATGCGTCTGCATATTCTTTAATTTGTTTTTAATGTATTTAGACAATAGCCAGTAGAAGGTTTTTAAATTTTAAATTCATATAGTGTGCATCTGGAGAAGTAAGGCGTTGTTAAGATGTTGTTACAACTTAGGTTCAAGACATATGAGAAAAATGTTATTAAGGAAAAATGTTTAATTTTTCAAGTTAATGTTTATAATAAAGAATAACACAAATTTCTCTCAAGGGTTTTTTTTACATGAATTTTTAAAATCACTTTCAATGTTCAATAATAAAAGGTTGAGATGGATTGTCACATAACATGCTACATTTAAATGTTATGTAATTAAAATTTATTTTTCTTTAACTAGCATAGATCCATGGGAGAGACTTTGAAGGAACCATACAATAAGATGAAGCTGAAAAAATATATGACTTTGTGGGAGGGATATTTAAGAAAATTTCAGATAATGTTTACCATAATATTTATGTCGCTAGTATTCAATGTTACATATTCTGAAGGTTATAGATGAAGTTGAGCAGAGCGTCGATTGAAATGCATGTTGTGTATTTCTGAGGGTGTTACAGGTGAAGATGAGTAGATAGTTCATTGAAATGAACAGAGATGAAAATGAGGAAAACATGAGAACATATAGAATTTAGAAGAAAAAATTGCAAATAAAAGTTGATTAAAACATCAAAAAATAATTTATTTATTGGGAAGATAAAATTTTGGAAGAATCCACAGAACACACATATTTCAGAAGGAAAACTTCATCAACTCAGATAGAGCTTACTTTTTCCATAATTATACCTACTGTAAAAGTTTAATATGGAATAAGTATATGAACTTTGCGCTGATGTAGCTTTTGTATCAATGGAATTTGAAAACATATTTAAGAATATGTGAGTGCACCTTTGGTTTTTATCTAAGGTTACATTTCAAATGAATTTTAAATCATTGTCAGAGTTATTGGACTTTTTTACAATTCAAATGAGTTTTAAATCATTGTCAAAGTCATTTTACATCATTTTATGAGAAGAAATCCTATCATACTAACAATTCCACGAGTATGCATTATCTATCATACATAATGATAATTCAAGTGCTTATGAAGAGAGAAATTGAGTCTAAATCAAGAATTTGTTGGTATTAAATAATTTATGAATGAGGATTTCCAAAGGTATCCATTATATTGGAAGCGTTTCTCAGTAACCCTACATTATTTTTTATTTTTTATTTTTGAAAGATTAACATTATAGGATCAATTCCTGACGGTTGAACTACAATAACCCATATTGAGGAAAGAGATAAGAAAAGAGACATGTTGAATCATGAAGGATCTTGAGAAAACAATATTTGATTTACAAAGACATATGACATATATGATATCATATATATCATTACACAAACATTTTTGGGATTTTATAAATATGTTCTCTTTGGACTTGCTTGAAAGGAATGTTTTTTTGGGCTTGTTTGATATGAATCTTAATTTTTAAAAAATTTTAAAATACATAATTAACATTTTTTAAACATACAAAATTTTCCTTGGATCTTGACAATCACCATATCAAATATCTATGTGAAAATGCATCTGCACACTATGTAGAGGAACTATTGGGAGGTTTTGACGGAAAGGATGAGCTAACAAAGCAGAAGGATTATTTTGAGGTAAGTGGTAAGAAAGGATTAAAGAGATGGCGGAGAACACAATGTGTTAAGAAAAAACACGACGATCCCAAAATAATCCTGGGTGAAGACATATATTTGGGTCTAAAGAGTTGTGAATTGATATAAACGATAAGATTTGTTTTACTTACAAGTGCAAGAAAAAAACATTTTACATCCCTAAGACAAAAGCAAGAGAACTATAGTCACGAGAAATCACTTTCCACTCACCATGCAAAAACACGAGTTCCACGTTCCACGTGTTCCATGATCGATATCTATTATACATGAGTGTCCATAATAGGTATCTCTTATACATTGAATGTTCATAATTCTTATACACAAGTGTCATGCATGCAGATTGTTTTCGTCACCCACATTGTTTGCTATTATTTTTGTCTCCTGCATTGTTTTCTATTTGTACTAAGGTTGGAGCAGAGCCTCTACAAAAATGGTAGGGAAACATCCTAATCACAACAGTAGATCAATGAACCATTCAAGTTGTAGAGGGAGATCAAGATTTCTCTTTAGATTTTTTTTTTATGTCGGCTCGCCAAAACAACTGTGTATTCTAAGAAAAATAATGAAATGTATGCAACTTGTTATACAAGTTGCAGGATAGTAGACATAATCCCTTTGCTCACATGAAACCAAATTCTTTCAGACTCATTCTGCACCCCATTTTAGGTAGAGAATACTTAGATGGCACTTCACAGGGCCAACAATTTGCATATTGATTGATTTCGGTCACCCACCACTGATTGTGAATTGTTGAGTGAGTGGAGGTGGTTGACTAGGTGGATCTAAACATGGGTCAATTAGGTTGTATTCTCCCTCATAATGCGTCCTCCTAGTAATACCTTACAGCAAAATATGGTGAAATCGGGTGGTGGGAAGAAGCTACAGAAAAAGGGGTAGGAGTGGGGACAGGGAGGATTTATGATGTGAAATCAATGCCAACAACTCCCATTTTATTTTCTTGATTCTTCTAATGATGGGTGGAGTCCAATTAACAATGAAATTGGATGTAGGTGGGAATGCAAAGAGGATCATCTCGATTTTTCCTGATTGCCATGGTTGTGAATTCCATGGGGTAGCCATGGTTGGGAATTTCCATGGTTGTGAATTCCATGGCATCGTCTTGGGGTCAAGGGTAAGTGCTATGTTGTATTCATTATCGACGCACTGTAGAGGAAATTGTGATTCGATTGCGTAATAGAGTGGGCAGTAACGAAACGGAGAAAGGTCATTTGTTGAATAAGAAATAAGAGTTCTTTGACATTGGCAATGGATATCTACCAGAATGAGCACGAGACTATTCATCACGACCATCATCAAAAAATGAGTTATTTGACCTTGGAATTTGATCTCTACCATGACGAGCACCAAAATTTTCATCACAGCCATCACCACAAGAGAAAGAGAATCTGGATCTAGCTCACCACAAGATTCAAGTATGCATTTGTATATATTCTTTTATTAATAGCCAATGTTTACATCCAAAAACTCTTTATCAATAGAAACAATATTCGAAATATTTTTTTAAGTTTTCATCCTCGAAACATTAAGGGTTGAGATAGGATTATTCAACCAATCAATATTTCTATCGTGAATAAAATCTCTGGACTTAATTGCAAAATTATCTAAATTAGATGAAACTCCATATGGAAGTAATACTGACTTCTGATATAAAAAACATACCATGCTTGATATGGTTTATTTTCAGTAGCTAGTACAGTAAAAAAAAACATTAAGCTATATTATTTTAATAAAATATAATATTAAAATAATATAAATAATTTATTTTTATAGGTTAAAATTTTAGGGAAAACCCGTACAAAATCGATTAACAATAAATTTAAAATTTATTACAATAATATATTTAATAAGAGCTCAACATAGTGCATATTGATATTGAACTTGGGCCATTTGAACCATTCCAACCAGTTTGGTTATTAAAATAAAAAGTGGTGTGTTTCTGTTCAAATAGATAAGTTTGGAATAATGATAAATGGTTATTAAAATGAAAAGTGGTGTGTTTCTTTTCAAATAGATAAGTTTGGAATACTCATAAATTTTGATAAATTGTGAAGGACAGAGAAATGCAGAGAGAAAAGAATAGTATATTCAAATGTATGAAGAAATATAGAACAGAACTGAAGCGCTCAATACAATGTAAGATGGTTGAGCTATATATGCTCAAGCAAGACAAAAATAGAAAGTACAACTGTCCATTACAGCTGGCAGTGTACGATCATACTGTTGAGGGTACAATATATTTAACACTCCCTCTTAGACTCAACAGTTACAAT
>ML785750.1:559516-581756 GCA_009831015.1 Picea engelmannii
TTCCCTCCACTATTATGAGGGTTACCCTGAGTGTTCCCTCTTCCTCTACTTCTTCCTCTGCCTTTCCCTCTTCTGTTTGAGAATTGAGATTGAAAGGCATTTGAGATTGACTCATCTGTGAGATGTAGTCTTGTCTCATGTGTTACCAGAGAACCAATTAGTTCATCTGTTGAGAAACTTGACAGATCCTTGAATTCAAGGATGGCTGTTACAACCATTTCAAATTTCCTGGGTAGACTTCTGAGAATTTTATCAACAATTCGTTGATCAGTGATGGTTTCACCAATGAGTCGGATCTGATTCACGATCCCCATGACTCTGGTCATGAACTGATCTACAGTTTCAGACTCTGTCATCCTGAGAGTCTCAAATTGCGTCCATAAGGACTGCAGTTTAACAGTTTTTGCCCTGTCATTTCCTTGATAGGAAATTTTGAGGATGTCCCAGGCCTGTTTGGAAGTACCAGCGCCTGCGATTTTCGAGAATATCGAATCATCCATAGAATTCTGAATCCAGAATTTCGCTTTGTTTTCTTTGGTCCTCAGAGTTGTCTGAGCTATTCTCTGCGCATTTTTCATGGCAGTGAGGGCGACTGGATCTGGTTCCACATAGCCAAGATCCACTGGTTCCCAGCACTCTTGTGCTTGCAGGAACGACCTCATTCGAAGAGACCAGAATTCGTAATTCTTACCAAGAAGAATCAGACCCTGAGTCAGGCCGAGATTGCTGGTCGACGCCATTTTAAAAAAATGCTGAAAAAAATAGAGGGAAAAATTCGTATTTACCTTCAATCTCAGAGATCGCCGATTCACCGATGGGAGCTTATCGGGCTTTAGATGGCCCTTGGTCTCCTTGCAATGTGACCACGCGCTTTAATGTTACGGTGCTACGGGATTTTCCCGTTTCTTTGGCTTACAAATCGCCGAAATGCGAAAAATAACCTTTCAACTTTTCAACGGTCCAGATCTGCAGCGGATCGGACGGTCCTGATCTTATCGGGATTTCACGAATTGGGATTTCGCGATTTCTGATGTCAAGTTCTTTTGTCCCTTTGATTTCCTGAACTCCGATTTACCGATGGCGCTATCCTATCAGGACTTTTCCCGATGGCTACGATCTACGACACGCGTCCTCAACAGATGGACGGTCGTGATCACTCCTCGTGATTTCGCGATATGATGTGTCCCGAACCTCTTGTCTGTAGGATCCGTGAAATACCGAATCCCGAAAAGCCGATGAATTCGCTTATCGGGACTTTTCCCGAAAGCCTTGATCTCTGCCACGCGTCCTGAACAGATGGACGGCTAGATTTGTGTCGGGGATTTCACTGGAAAGAAACCCGATCTCTTGTTCTCAAGGATCGCGATTTCTCGAATCACGATATGCCGATGACCTTTCTTCTTCGGGACTTTTTCTGAGTCGTCGGATTTGTGCCACGTGTCCAGGATAGATGGACGGTCCTGATGCGTCCTCGGGATATCGCGACTTGCGATGCTCCAAACCTATGTCAGGTGAAACCCCGAATGTCGATACGCTGACGGTGCCCTTGATGTCCGCCACATGTTCGGTCAAAAATGGACGGCTGAGACCTTATCGGGATTTCGCGTATGGCGATTTTGCGAGTTGCGATGTCAAATTTCTTTGACAGCTTGAAACCCCGAACTCCGAAATGACGATGGGCGCTACGATGTTCACCACGTGTCCTAACAAACGGACGGCTGAGATCTTATCGGGATTTCGCGTATCGCGATTTTGCGAGTTGCGATGTCAAATTTCTTTGACAACTTGAAACCTCGAATGTCGATTTGCCGACGGGCGCTACGATGTTTGCCACGTGTCCTGAAAAACGGACGGCTGAGATCATATCGCTATATCGCGTATCAGGATTTCACAAGTTGCGATGTCAAATTTCTTTGACAGCTTGAAACCCTGAACTCTGAAATGTCGATATGACGATGCATTGATCTCCTGCCACCTTTTCCTCTGAAATGGACGGCTGTGATCATTTCGGGATTTCGCGATTTCACGTATCGGAGTTTTTGGATAGAGGATTCTTTCGCTCCTCCAACTCCCGATTCTCAATTGTGCGATGGGATAGGATCTCGGCACGTGTCTCTTGACGAACGGTCAAGATGACGTCGGGATTTCTCAAGTGAAAAATTCTCCTGTGCACTCCGAACGACTAACCGCCGTGCACCTTCTTGCTGATCCAACGGCTGTCGGTCCTTTGCGCAAGATCTGACGGCTGAAATGTGTTCGCCTTTTCCATGCTCTCCTTCTTCCCTTCTGGACTGTTTTCCCACCTCGGATCTGTTCACAAGATGAATCTTGCAGTCTTAATGGCTATTCTTGGCTTGTTTGACGCGATCTTTCCCGAATTTAACGGAATTTTATCCTGCGGAAGAAAAGATTCGTGAATCTTTCAAAGATTTGAAAGAGTTTCATGGTTTCTTCATGATCTGCTACAGTGTTTGACAGATTTGAGTTATTTTCAAAAATCTTTAAACGATTCAGCCTTCTGCTTGAATCTTTAATGAATTGAAGAGAAATATTCAAGTTCTTTAAACTTCTTTCATTCTGCAGCTGTTCTACGTCAATCTTTGACGGTTCTTTGAGAAAATTGTGCAGGTTTCTTCTTCTGCGATCTCTGCTTCCTCCGCTAGCTTCTCACGGTGATCTTTAAAGAGTATTGCAGACAGCTTTCCAAACCTTGTGAAAAGTCTGTGACGCGTGCTCTCAAGATCTGTGAGGCTCTACGCTGAGAGGATCGAGTTGCTCTCTCGACTGTGTGAAGAGGCTTACTACTGTAGCTCTGATACCATGATAAATTGTGAAGGAAAGAGAAATGTAGAGAGAAAAGAATAGTATATTCAAATGTATGAAGAAATACAGAACAGAACTGAAGCACTCAATACAATGTAAGATGGTTGAGCTATATATGCTCAAGCAAGACAAAAATAGAAAGTACAACTGTCCAGTACAACTGGCAATGTACGATCATACTGTTGAGGTTACAATATATTTAACAAATTTAACTAGTAAAAATGCTTACCAAACAGTTTTGAAAAGTAGTAAATTGAATGATTAATTATTCAATCTTTATCCAAGGAAAGATCGCAACTTTCATGAGCAGGCGAAACAAACTGAATTGAAACAAAATGAGTGCCAGAAGACTAACCCAACCATTCTGTGGGAATTTTGGCCTCGTCAGGCATGAAAAACCTCCTGGATTGACACATGGCGTGATAAATCCCTCATTACATCATGCTGGAAAAAGAAAGCTAGGAGTCACAGGTATATTTAATGGTCGCACTCCTACACATCAAAACCTTGATATATTAACCAATGGAGTAATGTTAAACTCAAAGGCCTCCTTGTAATTTTTATCTCAAAGGAATCCCTTTATCTATTTATTTCTTTTATGCATTTTAACACATGGTAATAAGTAAATGTTTTGAGATTATTCTTTCAATATATATTTAAAATTGAACCTGAATTTTTTTTGCAGACTAACGAAGAAGGCGAGGGATTTGATGGAACTGCATCTTGATCCATAAGGTACGATATGTGAATCATTGGTGGAGAAGTTGCTTCTTTGACCGTATCAAATGCTACTGAGGGATCAAATGCAAGTGTGGGCTCGAACAAATAATATAGTATCAATCCATTCACCCATAGAATGGGACTGGGAAAAAGCTATCCAGGGCTCAAACAAGCAATATGGTATCAGTTCATTCACCCATTGAATGGGACTGGGACAGTGAGGAAAAAGTTATCAATCTAGAATTGGTCCATTCACAAATTGCATTTACTAGTTATAAAATGGGATTGGGAGGACTTGGAAATAATGGAGAAAGAACCAGCTGTAAGCACTAGTTATAAGCTTCAGTTGTGAGAGTCAGTTGTAGGCATGTTAAAAGTCAGTTCTTAGTTAAGAGTCTAGTTGTCTTTGGTTTGCATGTAACCGACTCGATAGAGTCTTTTTCTATATAAGGATGTAATCCATCTTCATTTAATAATAGAGAAGTGAGAGTAGCCTCACTGTGTGTTTGGTCTGTATATTTTATCTTGGTATCAGAGCCACGAGGAGAAGTGCGAAAATTCTTTAAGTTTGCAGGTCCCTCCTCTGGTAGGGTGCGGGGGAATACTACTCAACCTTCACGTGCATAGAAAACGGAAAAATTTCCGCAGGACAAGGTAGCATTACAGTGCAGAAATATTTGGGCATTCCCGCAGAAGGAGCACTCGAGAGCTGCGAACTCCCCGCAGTCCAATAAGGCGTAAGGAACGTTGTTTTTTAACTTGTGTGTACTCATATCGGAAGCAAATCCATTGTGTAATCCCATCCTTTGTTGAATCGCCATGTGGTAAGGCAAATCCGTGAGCATGGATTAATTTGGTGCGTGAGAAAATCCAATTGCATGGAAGAGTTTTGAAAAGCGTGGAGGTCAATGAAGCGTGAAGGTGAGCCTCAGTGTAAATTTTGTTTTACATGCCAATGGATATTTTTTTTAAAAGCATGGATTTGGTGAGCATATGTGGAGCATTGAATAAGATTTTCATGCGTTGCATTGTTTGAGAATGAGGTATAAAGTTTTATTTTAAAGGGGGATATTTTGAATATTAAAGTGAATGCATGTGGATAAAGTAAATGCATGTGTATACGTGAAGTTATAAATCCTTTTATTAAAGTGGGTAAGATATTTAAAAGAAATTTTGAAGTGGATTTAAAAAGTTGGAGTTATATGTTGGTTATTTTTTATATATAAAGAGGGAGTTATAAGCTTTTTTTAAAAGTGGAGATTTTGAATATTAAGGTGGATGCATGGATGATTTAAGTTGACAGTAGAAATATAGTTGGATCAGTGGATTTGAAAGGCAGAGCGATGGACTTCTCAACACTCGACAAAAGTTGCATATCCTTGGTGATTTTCTTGTAGAGACTAAATTGCAGCGATGTCGAATCTGTTGGCAGAGACATACCTCAACAAAGCCAACAAGTTAGATGGCTCAAACTTGATTAACTGGAAATTCAAGATACATATGCTCATGGAGGGCTATGGTGTCTGGAACATTGTGAATGGAACTGAACTGAAACCTGATGCAGCTGCAGGTACGACAATAGCACAGATCCAAGACTGGGAGAAGCGCGAAAACAAGGCAAAGGTATTGTTGCGCATGTCAGTTAAAGATAACATAATTCCACATATTAGAGATGCTACAAATTCTGCTGAAACATGGACAACTCTTAAAGATTTGTATGAAAATAGCAACAAAAATCGCATTTTGTTCCTGAATACTAAATTGCTAGGCATTAAGATGGATGGAAATGAATCTATTAGTTCATTTTTGGGTCGCATTAAAGAGGTGAAAGAAAAATTAGTAAATATAGGGGAAACTGTTTCCAATACTGATCTAGTGACTATTACCTTAAATGGTATGCTAGAAGACTATCATATGTTCATAACAGGTCTTGTAGCAAGGGAGAAACCTCCTACATTTGAAGAACTAACAAGTATTTTGCTGCAAGAGGAAGAGAGGCGCAGGAATCTGAAGCCTTAGAGTAAAGATTTGGCACTGTGGTCAAATAATAGATCTGCGGAAGGGAGATCAGGAGTAAGAGGCAGAGAAGGCAGTTCATGGCAGAGAGGTGGTTCATGACAGAGAGGCAGTTCATCACAGAGAAGACAATCTCCAAATCAAGGTATGCAATCTGATAGGAATGAGTCAAAGAGTTGTTTTTATTGTGGTCAACCTAGGCATATGGTTAAAGACTGTCATAAGAAGAAAAGTGATGAGGCTAGGAATAAACCTAGAATACATTTAGGTCATTATGCAGAAAAATCTTCAAATCAAGATCACAGATTATTTATTGCTAATGATGATATTGATGAACCCCCAAATTTTGACTCATGGGATCTTACGTTGTTTGTGTCTAACGCTGCTTTATCTGCTGAAACGGATGATTTTGATGCCTAGTTTGTGGATTCTGGAGCATCAATACATATGACTTGTAATAAAAATTGGTATGCTAATTTTAAAGAAACACAGAATGGTGCTAGCATATATCTTGGAGATGACCGCGCTCATCATATCAAGGGATATGGAGACATTCCTGTGACATTGTCGAATGGTATTGTTCGTCACATTCACAATGTGGTGTATGTGCCAGGAATAAAGAAAAATTTGATCTCTGTGTCCACCATTACAGATCAGAACTTGAAGGTTGAATTCTTCAAGAATTATTGCATAGTGAAGGATCTACTGGACCACTTCGGAACTGTTGCAACAGGTGTCAAAGTAGGAGGTCTATACAAACTTGATGTTACCAGCAAAGCACATCATGCACTAACTTCTGCCACTATGCCAACAAATATTCTTTGGCATCAAAGGTATGGACACATCAATTATCCTGATTTATTGTTATTACAGAAAAAAAATATGGTTGAAGGACTTCCCATGTTAAAAAAAGAGAAAGTTGTTCATGATGGATGTGCATTAGGAAAGATGCACATAGATGAATTCCGCTCTAATCCTAATAATAAAAAGAGATATGTGTTAGATCTTGTGCATACTGATGCTTGTGGGCCTATGCAGACTTGGTCTTTAGGAGTGTATTTTACTTTCTGTTATTTATTTATGATTGCACGAGATACACATGGGTTTACTTCCTTAGATGAAAAAGTGATCTTTTCAAGTACTTTAAGAAATTTAAAACCATGGTGGAAAAGCAGACAGGAAATCCATCAAAATCCTCCACTCAGATCAAGGGGGAGAGTACAAATCAGGGGACTTCAACAAATATTGCAAAGATAATGGAATAGTACAGCAGTTTACAGTACCTCACACTCCACAGCAAAATGGAGTCACGGAAAGGAAAAACATAACTTTGGTAGAGTGTGCACGTAGTAGGATGAAAGGTAAGAATCTTTCAAATGCATTTTGGGCTAAAGCCATAAATACTGCAGTTTATTTAAAGAATAGAAGTCCAACAAGGTGTCTTGATAATGTTACTCCTTTCGAAGCCTTGTATGGTTCCAAACCTGCAATTAATAATTTGAAAGTATTTGGGTGTAAGGATTTTGCACATATTCCAAAGGAGAATAGGAGGAAATTGGATTCTAAAGCCACTAAATATATTTCCATTGGGTATTGTTCTGAATTTAAAGCATACAAATTGTTTGATCCTGCTACTCACAAAGTATTTGCAAGTAGAGATGTATTTTTCCATGAGAAGGAAGCAAGAAATCATGACGACAACAGTCATATGGAATGGCAGAGACTTCTTAATGAAAGAGTTAAAGAAGAGTAGGAGTAGCAACAACAACCCACACAGCAACAACCATCCCCACAACGACAACAACAACAAGAAGAAGAAGGACTCAGTGATATGGACAATTCCAACAATCACAGTTCACCTATAGGTGAAGATAGATCTTCACAAAGTGGGGAGGAAGATAATTAGTTGAGAAGATCTTCAAGATAGATTCGGCTTCCTGAAAGGTATAAATACTATGCCCTAATGAGTATCATTTCAAATGTTATAGAACCCATGAATTTTGATGAAGCTAATGAACATGATGAATGGTGAAATGCAATGGAGGAAGAATACGAATCTATAATGAAAAAAAATACTTGGGAATTGACTGAATTGCCTAAACATAAGAAGCCCATTGGATGCAAATGGATATACAAGCCCAAGTTTAAATCAGATGGTAGTATAGATAAGTATAAGGCTAGACTAGTTGCAAAGGGGTATTCACAAACAAAAGGTATTGATTATGCTGAAACATTTGCCCCAGTAGTTAAATTGAATACTATCATAATCTTAATTGCTTTAGCTACAAAGTATCATTGGAAGTTGCATCAATTAGATGTTAAATTTGCATTTTTGAATGGTGATTTAAAGGAAGAGGTTTACCTTACTCAACCCGAAGGGTTTGTTGAAAAGGGTCAAGAACACTTAGTGTGTAAGTTAAACAAAGCATTGTATGGACTAAAACAGGCACCTAGGTCATGGTATGAGAAGATAGACTCTTTCTTTCTTCAACAAGGTTTTATGAGGAGAAAAAGTGATCCAAATCTGTATACCAAATTTGATGAACAGGGATATATAGTATTGATTTCATTATATGTTGATGATTTAATAATTACAGGAAATGCAGATAAGTTAATTGATGAAATCAAGGAGCAGTTATCAAAGGTATTTGAAATGAAAGATCTTGGTGAGTTACAATACTACCTAGGTCTTGAAGTTTGGAGAAATGCATGCCAAACTTTTGTTTTTCAGAGTAAGTATATCAGAGAAATACTTAAGAGATGGATCAGTGTAAGTCTTCTATTGTTCCCATGCAAAAGAATGTGAAACTGTCTTGTGATGATGGTTTGAATGAGGTGAATGGCACTGTGTATAGACAGATGGTGGGTAGTCTGAATTATCTGACCACAACCAGACCTGATATTTCATATTATGTGAGTGTGTTAAGTCAGTTCATGGAGAAACCTCATGAAAGCCATTGAAATGAAGCAAAGGAAGTACTCAGGTATCTAAAAGGTACACTTGATTATGGTATTAAGTATACTGATGCATTTGATGTTGAGTTGATAGGTTATTCAGATTTTGATTAGGCTGGCAATCTGGATGATCGAAGATCAACCACGGGATATGCGTTCAGCATTTGATCCGGGGTTGTTTCATGGAGCAGTAAAAAGCAACCTACTGTATCTTTGTCTTCTACCGAAGAAGAATATAAAGCCTTGTGTGCAGCAACTTGTGAAGTTGTTTGGTTAAGAAGACTTCTTCAAGATGTTGGAGAAGAACGAAAGGAACCTATGATGATCAGATGTGATAATCAAAATTCAATCCATATTGCGAAGAATCCGATTTTTCATGCAAGGACAAAGCATGTTGAAGCTCAGTATCATTTTTTTTGAGAAAATTTGCAGTCAAATGAAATAACTCTTGTGTATTGTAATACTAGTGAAAATGTTGTTGATATTTTCACTAAGCCTCTTGGAAAGATTAAGTTTGAACTGTTTAGGGAGATGTTAGGTATAGAAGTCAATCCATTATCTATTAAGGGGGAGACTTGGAAATAATGGAGAAAGGACCAGCTGTAAACACCAGTTATAAGCTTCAGTTGTGAGAGTCAATTGTAGGCGTGTTAAGAGTCAGTTCTTAGTTAAGAGTCTAGTTGTCTTTGGTTTTCATGTAACCGACTCAATAGAGTCTTTTACTATATAAGGATGTAATCCATCTTCATTTAGTAATAGATAAGTGAGCGTATACTCACTGTGTGTTTGGTTCGTATATTTTATCTAGAGGAACAGGCTATCAATCTGGAATTGGTCTGGTCGACTCGCTACATTTTACCTAAGTTTCAATCTAACCTTGCCTGGATATGAGGCCAAATAAGACCTCAAATCTTTGGATTGGTTAAAATAAAATTGTGTAGTTATTCTATAGTTTCATGAAATGTGTTGCATGTTATTTAAGTGTAAAAGTTTGGTTATACACCTTGGTTAAAGTTTGGTTATACACCTTGGTTTCTATGTGAAACTATTGTAAAAAAAAGAAATTTGTTTAGAATAGTTCCTGATGCCTTAAGGCAGGGACTAATGGACTAATTCTATAGAAGGTATTAAGGGATGACATCAATACTATGAATGATATAAAATGTATATCACCAATATTCCAATATTGGTGAAAAGGTGATTATGCATATAATTTTTTTTCTTAATTGTAGTTTTAAAATAAGGGATAGCATTAATATCAAGGATGATTGAAATGCATAGTGATAAGAGTGATATATAAGAATGATGCCTAGTAATCTAGTAATAGTAGTACACGAAACACAATGAGAGTAATTCAAGAGATTATAGTTATGCACTATTGTTCATAACTGATAAAAACAATTGTTGATGCATCCATGATAGTAATACTAGAGTGAAGGGTGACATCAACACCATTGGTTGTAGTTGTGGTAAATTCATAATTTTATGATCATTAGTAGGTAAATTCATAATTTTATGATCATTAGTACTATTTATATTAGTACTACAATCATGAATGATACCATAACATTAATGATAATAGTAATCAAACTTGAGGGATAAAATGTAACACACACAACCCCTAAGTGTATTTTTAAGGGATGGGGCATTAAAATTATTCCTTTCCTTGACTATATCAAAACCTCTCCCTGAGCATACCAACATCTTCTTCTTCTGAAGAGAATTCCAGTGACTGTAACCATGCCCGATTTTGAGCTCATGATCAAAATTTATGGCCTCTAAAGGTTTCCTAGGATTTCATAGTCAAAATCCATCTCACTGCCACGTGGAATCCATATGGAACCTCGTCACTCAAGCCACCTGACATGGAAGATGCCATATATGTGATCGCTCAACATGCCCGATCCATTGGCCCATTTTCATCATGGTTGGGATTTATTATTGAATGATTCACTTTCACTATCTCAAGACTTCTGACGACGATAAAACAAGGTGCACAGTCCCCAGATCCTACAACTCACATCCCTTGATCTTAACGGTTTCGAGCACATCGGTAATGTATTTTGGTGTGGAATTTAACTATCAACTCACAATGGTTTACATATTGTGTGGATGTGACCTACAAGATCTACGGTGGATATTTCACCTCATCACTCAGCCAATCAATCGTTTTCATTAGCTCGACTCCCATCATTGTTGATGATTTCTCCGTCGTCGTCATCTTTCCATGGTTGAGTGTGATCATGCCAACCTCCCACATTTCTCACGATGACGTATATGGATCCAACGGTCTATATCACTTCATCAAACCTCCTACGAGGTGAATGACTATCATCTTCTTCCCTCTCTAAACCCTCATCATCCAACTGACAATTGATACCTATCCTCCTAAGGATTCTCTAGTTTCCTTATGTCTTTGACTTTAGACTTCAATGGTTGGTCATGAGGATAAAGTTTTGCCCGAGCAAGTAAGGTGTCCACATATTTATTGCATGTACAATTTTTGCAAGTTGTAGGTCATGGGTAACACACTTATGCTCATTTTTGTTCATCTTACATGATTTATAACAAACCACTTTCCCATCTTGCATGAGAATTCCATAGAGTCCTTTGCAAGCATCTGTGCAAACCAGGATTTTTTTTTTGGGTACACAATATTTAAAACAGGGGAATCATTCAATAGTTGCTTCAGTTGCTGGAAGCTATCTTCGCATTCTAGTGACCATACAAACTTCTTCCATTTCCTTTGTAGTGAAATAATAGAGTTATTGATCTTGGGGAATCCCTTGATTAACCTTCTATAATATCCATCCAATTCCATGAAAGATATCATGTATGTCACATTTCTAGGGGCAAGCCAATCCATGATTTCCTAGATCTTTGCAGGATCTACTGCCACTCCTTTAGTTGAGATTACATGGCCTAGATACCGGATTTCCTTTTAAAATAAATCACACGTGTTGAACTTGTTGTGCAATTGAGGGTATCTTAACACCTATATCACCATTCCGAGGTTTTCTTCATGCTACTATTGGTCCTTGGAATACACCAAAATGTTGTCCATGAATACTAAGACAAAATTGTCTAAATATTTGTTGAGAACTCTATTAATCAAACACATGAATGTAGCTAGTGCATTGGTAAGTCCAAATGGAACCACAACAAACTCATAGTACCCATACCTTGTCCTAAAGTTTTTCTTTGTGGATGTCTTCATATTTAAACCTCACTTGGTGATATCCCGACCTTAAATTTGTCTTTAATAAAAATTTACCCCTTTGAGCTGATCAAAGAGATCGTCTATTCTAGGAAAAGGGTATTTTCTCTTGATGATCATCATGTTGAGCTGCCTATAATCAATGCATAGCCTAAATATATCATATTTATTCTTTAAAAATAGGGTTGCTGCCCCCCATTGAGACACACTCAGCCTGATGTAACCCTTTTCCAACATTTCTTTCAACTGCATTTTTATTTCCACCAGCTATGGTGTGCTTATCCTGTAAGGCACTCTTGATGTTGGCACTGCACCATGAATGGGATCGATTGAAAAATCAAGATATCTTTTTGGAGGTAATCTAGGTACCTCCTCAGGAAACATATCTTTGAACTCCCATAGATGTAGGTGATCTTTAGCCTTCAACTCCTTTCCTTCTACCAAGTTTAATACTTGTATAGCATACAAGGGACACCCCTTTCTGCTAAACTTCTTAACCTGCAATGCTGATATTTTCCTTATGGAGATTGGATTTAAAATGCCTTGCAAAATTCTAGTATTTCCTTTCTCATCTTCACATTGTAATATTTTATGATATAACAATTTAGTTTTTCCTAATGGGAAGATAATCAATCCATTCCCAACAAAAATTCATATGAACCAAGGGGTAGAATATTCAAAATCGCTTGGGTATGAAATCCATCCACCCCAATTAGACAAGTTTTAACTACCTCCACCACTTTCCTCTTTGTTCCAGTTGCTAACTGAAGTAACAATGCTTTGGTGTGCTTATTTATCTCTAATTAACATGAATCAAACAATCGAGGTGAGATATAACTAAGATTATATCCTGGGTCAATTAAAACAGATATTGGTCGTTTAATAATAATACCTTCCAATTCCACCACAAAGGCTTGGTGGTCTGCTTGTCGATTTTCTATCACTGCATATATTCTCATCACAATCATGGCTACCTTGTTGACTGTAGTTACCTCCTGTACGTTGTACACTCTTTTATTGTCATGTTGGTGGTAGGGGAAATCCATTAATAGATGTGGCTCTCCACATCCCTAACATTTCAAGGGTCCTTTCTTGGGCTCCTTTATTCTTTCCCGTGTCAATTGTGTTGGTTTATTCCTACTTTGAGATGAAATTTTTTGTTGATGCACCCTTTCTTCTAGAATCCACTCTTGTCCTTCACTTTACAATCTTTGGAATACCCATGCTTATTCTTATACTAATCGTAACAACATTTGTACTTATGAATGGTGTCCTCCAATGCATTGGGTTTATCAAACTCTATTCAATCTTGGTAGGACTGTGGTAACCCATTGAGAGAACATTGGTTTCTCTCCTTCTCATCCTTAAGGTAGAAAACATACCTCAACAAATCTATAAATATTTTTTCATACACATCGAAGGTAAGATGTCCCAACTTAAGCTCATGGAATTCCTTTATCTTTTCATCATAATACCTTTCAAACAAGTAGGATTTATAAAAGTATGTTTCAAATTGTTTCTAGGTTAATTTCCTTTCTTTTATCCTTTTGATTTCCTTGAGTTATTCCCACCAAATTGAAGCCCCTTCGTTCAAGTTAATTACCGTAATCATTTCCTTAGTATTTTCATAATAATTATGTACTCAAAATTACTTTTTCAAACCAAATATCTATGCTTTGGCTTCTTCCCCTTTCTTTATCTCTTGATCAAAGGTAGGAAAATTATCCTTCTTGAATTATTTAGTCATAAAAATATGAGAATTATTTCTCTTTATCTTCTTAGAAATGGTGGATTCTATGCCACTACTGGATTGTCCCACTGAAATAGTCTTCGAGCTAAAGGACGTTGTGGAAACACATCTACTCGATTCTCCTTTCTTGGTACCCTGATGATTCCTTCTGGAAGAACTCCTTCCTGCATCGTTGTGATACATTCCATGATTTGAGCATCTGAATGGGTTCTCAACCTCTATGATTGTTGTAATTATGCATTTTTAGGGCCTTGCAACAATTTTTTTTGAATTTTAGACAGAACCTGTGGTAGAATTGCATTCAACTCCGTTGATCTGGCATGGGATCTCATAAGTCTCTCATTATTTTATTTTATAATTCTCACAGTGCCATCAAATATGGAGGGGTTTCTTTATCCCTGCGTCCATCAAACTCTTTGTCTATGAGGTGCGAGGTGTCGTCCATATTGTGATGCAACATTCACCTATGTGAATTTTTTCAACTCATACTACATGTTGAAACAAGAATCATCATTAACATTTTATGTCAGTATTTTTAAAAACATGCATTCCAGGTAACATAAAATCCTTTTTGTTAAACAATCTTAAGTGGTCTTGGTGATCCATTCAAGACTAGAGTTTAAAATCTTCTCTAATACCACTCTGTAACACACCCAACCCCCTAAGTATCATTTTGAGTGATGGGGAATTAAAATTCTCACTTTCCATGACTATTTCAAAACATCTCCATGAGTGTAGTGGCATATTCTACTCGCCAAGATCTTTCCAACGACAATAACCATCCTTAATTTCGATCTGATGATCAACTTATGGCCTATGAAAGTTTCTCAGGCTTTCATAGTTAAAATCCATCTCACTCCCACATGGTATCTCATCAATCAATCAACCTGATGTGGCAAATTCCACCTATGTAATTGTTCCACAAGCCCAGCCCCTTGGCCCATTTTTATCGTTGTCGCGATTTCTTATTACGTGGTTCACTTTAACTATCCCAAGAGTTCCAATGATGATACACAAAGGTGCAATGTCTCCAGATCCTACATCTCACATCCCTTGATCTCGACAGTTCTGAGAACATCGATGATGTATTTTGGCATGGAAGTTAAATACCAGATCCCAATGGTTTACACAATCTATGGATGTGACCTATGATATCTACGATGGAAATTTCACCTCATCACTCAACCGATCAACGGTGGTCATTATCCTTAACTCCCATCATTGTTAGTGATTTCCCCATCTTCGTCGACTTTCCTTAGTCGAGTGCGACCATGCTAACCTCCCAAATTTTTTATGATGATGCATCTCGATCCAATGGTCTAGATCACTTCAACAAATCTCTGATAATGTCAACGCCTATCATTGTCCCTCCTTTACAAACCCTCGCCATCAAACTTACAACTGACACGTCTAATCCTAAGGATGCTATGGATGCCTTGTCGGTATGCCACATCCATCTTGATATCATCATACTCCTTCCTTGTGTGAATAAGTCTCACGAAATATCGGTGACTGATATTCCTCTTACCAATAGGAAGATCGACAATTCTCATCGCATCATCGATTTCTTGTGTCATCAGAATTCAGGTCTCCTCCTGGTTCACCCACCTTCTACCTCCAACGATGATGCGTCGGATATCTATGTCTTAAGTTTCACAAGGATGAACTCTGACATATCCAATGATCTGGAATTAGTGCTTAGAGTCCTCCATTTGGGCTCTATTCATTCTCTTCTGTGAAGATATCGTGACTAATCCTCTTTGATGGATGACATTAAGGCACTTACGATATCCCTAATAGATGTTTAATATCCACTTGGTGGTCCAGGTTCCTTCTACCCTCTTTATCTATATTCCAACATAGGACACTATCACGACCTACCACCTTTCATGACATGTGACCCTACCACTACCAGCTACATGATGTGATAGTGTAATCATCTACATTCCTCCTCTTTCATCCTACATGTAGGAGATCAACAGATCTGATATTATCTCGGGGTTTCTCCAATCATGTCAAACCAATGACCTAGATCTCCTTTCGAAGCATTCCCATCACACTACTCCTACCTCCTCATCCGAGACCATTTTGACCAACCCATTGTGATCAATGGCTCAAATCTATCCTCTATCTTGTAATCAAATCTACAACCCACCTTCTTCCTCAGAGTCTCTCCTTTAGATATTTTTCCACAACACCTGATGGTTCCTTCTGAAGGTTCCACTCTGAACAACCCACTGTGATCAGTGGTTTAGATCCCTTCAAACCAACGGTTTTCATACTCTTTCTTACTATCAATGTCATCGGACCTTACACAACTTTGGAACTTGGTCGTTGATGACAATGTACCTTCACCAAAGAAGGGTAGAGATATTTTGATCGACCATATCGATGATTACGATCTCTTATTGGATTAACAAAGAATTTTACATAAAAAATAACATTCCACTTTGGGAACTTAGCCATTTCTAGAGTTCTACACGTCTTTAGTCCTAATTTTCAAAGAAATTTGAATTGGTTTTAAGGTCATTAGGAGTTGTTGAAAATTAAAGGAAAATATTGGATGATTTATCAGTTCTCCATACAGGGATATAAGATGGTAAAGAAAGCACAATCCATACTTCAATCATTTTTATGATTACCAGTTCATTAACATACATCCTAACATATCCATACCTTCATGCATTCAAGCCATGTGTTTTAAACGATTGAGTTTCCTCTTAGATGAACAAAAATTTACACATGCATACATATATGTCATAGATAAACAGTTCCAGGTAAACACTTATCTGGTAAGGAAATTTCAAAACCTGACTAACTAAGAGAGGCCTCCTTTCCTCCCAATCTTAGGCCTTACTACAGTGTAACTTCCTATGACATTCCACCCCTATGCCAAGCCATGATTCTAGTAGGGAAACTGACTCAGTAGGGTTCCAAGTTTATGATCATAAATGAAGGTTACTCTCCTTCCTCCTCTAACACAACAAAATTTTCCACCTACCAATGAGCTTGGAGATCCATGGGTTTATCAAGTGGTTTATCAACTAGATTTCCTCTTCATAAGGGAGCCCCTTCTCTTCTCAATAGTCCCTCACCCAACTCCCCTTACGAGTGTTGCAGTCCATTATTGCTCTAGTATGGGATCTTGATCTTATTTATTCAGGTTGATCATCAATAACTAAGATAAGCTTCATGTTTCCTCTAGCAAGTTCTCCCTTCTCTTTCTCTTCCTCAATTAACGTATTTTAACCTCTACCCTCTGCTCTCTCTTACTCGACTTTGTGTCTTCTCTGTTGTCTGTGCTCTGTTATGTTGTGTCTTTGTACCATATATCCTCATTGTTTTTCCTCCTTCGGTATTCTTCTATATCCCGCTAGGGATTTCCAATAATTCCTTCATACAGAACCTGCAGTTTGTCATTGCTAGTTTGAAGGAGATCCTTTGTGATAAAAACCCTTGTCACTTGTTCAAACGTCCTTTTCTCTACAAAGACTAATTGCCAATATTCAATAACCACCCCCAACCACCTCTATGACTTTTTTAATGATCATGTGATCTCATAAAAAATCCTATTTTTAACACTGATACATCTCAGCTCCACCTCTTCTAATCATGTGCATTGCACGTGATTGCCCATGCGATAGCAACCGCACATAAATTTTATTTGAATTAGTGCTACGTGATACTATAAATACTATAGAGAAGAATATACCCTAAATCATATGCTATAACTATGATTTTTACGCCGAAAGGCGTATACCTATTGACAATGGGCACAATTAATTACCTTTTAATCTAAAATTATAATCTGATGGCTAAAAATTGAAGATGCTGGCATATTCTTAGTCGTCCTTCCAAATCAATGAATGTGATTTATTCTTCATAACTTTCTTGTATTTTTGAATGCATCGGTTAACCTGTTTACTTTTTAACATTTACGTAATCATATTAAAAAATTACTGTAACTCTATATGCCACGTTTAGATAATTAACCTTTTTGCAATATTAATGGGACACAGTGCCACGTTTAAATTTATGAGAGACACGTTTAAATTTATGGGAGACAGGCGCCTCATATACCTAAGGCATTTTGCAATTTTAATTTATGATATACGCCATGTTTGGATGCAGATTAAATTTTATGGGAGACACGTTTAAATTTATGGGAGATGGGCACCTCATATACCTGAGCCATTTTGCAATTTTAATTTGTGATATACAGGCCACGCTTTGCAATTTGCAGTTTAAATTTATATTTCAATTTTAATTTATGATATACACGCCACGTTTTTTTTACTTCAATTAAGTTCTTTTACTGCATTTAATACTTTTCCCTACAGGCATAGAATACGATCGACATGGCCAAGTGTCATGTGCGCTTCCTTTGGATGGTGCGCTCTACAGTGACATTTCCACTCCCTCAGCTCGTGGTTTATCTCCACTCCATCAAATAGCGGTTTCACTTCTACACTTTGCTGCATAGATCTCTCTTTACGAAATTCCCTAATCCCTCTGCATTTCAAATCTGTCACTTCCCTGAACCCTGGATTTTCTAGATTTCTAAACCTTGGATAGTCCCGTTTCTCGATCGTTGGCATGTCACTGGATCAGACTAGATCGTTTGGATTGATGAACCTTGGATAGTCCGATTGTGAGATCACTCACCTCCGGTTGGATCATAGTTCTTCATCTATCGCTTGCGTATCTATGGCTCGCTATTGCAGCCTTCTTGGGTGTATGGTAAGACTTATTTTCAACCCTCAAATTATTTCTAGGGTACGTTTTCTATTTGCAAAACATCTAGGGTTTTGAGACATGAAGAGTACTCTTTACAGTTTTAAAAAAATCAATTAATGTTCAAATCATTGCTAGGGTATGTCTTTTATTTGCAAAACATATAGGGTTTCGAGACATCAAGAGTACTTTTTACAGTTTTAATAAAAAAAAATTGGATGTTTGTGTTTGCAAGGTAAACATATAGTGGAGATAAAGCGCTAGAAGCTATCAATTAATTTCGCCATCTATAAAAAAAAAATGTGCAAAACCATTCAGCCCACAAAGAGAAAATAAAGGCCAACTCTGATCAAAATGCAAAAGTTGCATTACAAAAATTTCTTCATAAAACTCCACCATTGGAAAAATCAAATTCAGAATACCCTGTAATGAAAAGAAACCTTGGGAGTTCACGTAGATCATGTTCATATTTAGACGAATGTTCAAGGGTTTGTTGATGATCGCAGAATTTGTTGCAATCAAATTGTTTATCCTGAAATTGAACATTCAAAATGTACTAGGTTTTTTGTATCAATGGCCTAGCTGCCACTCATAGCTTGTAGATTAATCCTTTTTGTACTACCACTTCTCCAATAATTATTGATGTCGTTCTCTGTCCTTTCTGGTAAATTCCGTGCAATGCAAGGCCACTTGACCATTTCCATATTTGCATGGATTATGTGCGAGCTCATTTTTTCATACTATTTCATTTTAAAACTGTAATTAGGGTTTGTGCAAAAATTAGGGTTTATTTGTACTTTAATATGTTAATTAAGATTTGATTGTAAATAATATAGGGAAAAAAGAATTAGGGTTTATTTGCAAATGAGATATGCCTTTTCGCGTTCATCAGCCACAATTATGTGGCTGTGCTAGTTGTAATACACACTGTCGGTTTAGTGCTACGTGCTTGATTATCAAAATTATAGAGAAGTAGTTAAAGTGATAGAGAAATGGCAATATTTTATACTTTGCAAAGATCGATGCATGTACGGGCAACAACGTATTAAAGTGATAGAGAAATGGCAATATTTTATACTTTGCGAAGATCGATGCATGTGCGGGCAAAAACATATTAGCTCGATTCCACCAAACCAGGATAGAACCTCTCTACAACACAAAAGCCTATCCCAGATCTTATAAGAACAAAACCTATTTGCACCACAAAAGCCTTTTCGGAAAACTCGATTTGAAAACTTTGAACTACTCTTGGAATCTATCTATATAAACCATCTCGATCCACTTCCAATTGCACTCCATCACTGTGTATCCATTTTCATGTTGTCGAACATGGCAGGGACTTGTTCCTTTCTGCTGCTCACCTTCTTCGTAGTCCTATGCCTCCAGGCATATAATTGTGGCGCTACTTACTCTCCTCCTCCGCTGCACAAATATCCTCCTTCTGAACACAAATCTCATCAGAAGCATAAGCATCATCAGGAGCATGAGCATCATCACGATCATTTGGTACATAAACTTCCACCCAAGCACATCCAATATCCTCCCCCTGTTCACAGATCTCCCCCAAAGCCCATCGAATATCCTCCTCCCAAGCATACAGTATTCCCTCCGTCGGTTCACAAATCCCCTCCCAAGCCTACAGTATTCCCTCTGTCGGTTCACAAATCCCCACCTGCTCCATTTCATGAGTCTCCTCCCGTCTATAAATCCCCCCCACACTACACGGTGCCTCCTCCTCCTCATCCTTCTTACTGATAAAGGTACGCTTGTCTACTCCATCTGTTCCATTGATCTCGCCGGGTTTTTATGTTGTTTTAATAGAGTTTAATGATGCTCATTATATTCCATTGATCTCGTCGGATTTTTATGCTGTTTCACTCAATAGCGTTTAATGATCGTCATTGTGTTCACTCTCCTTGCGTTGCAAGATCATCATACTAAAGTTTCTTTTGGAATAATTCTTCTGCAATTGCATCCAATTGTTTCCATCATCATTTATATCGATCATGCTGGATCGAGTTTTAGGGCTTGAAGTGTGTATCCATAGGCAAATAAGTCGAATAAATATGTCTATGTTTTCTTCGAATTTTTGAATGTGTCGTTACATTCACATTATCGTTTCTCTAATGACTACCTGATAAATCACCATTACATTGAAAAGTAACGATCAATTGATGATGATACATTTTCCAAACTTGCACATTGTATTGTATGAAATAATATTCATCACGTCAACCATTCACACGCAAAACTAAATTCAATGCAGTCAGTCAGTCTCCCTAATCTGTTGAAAGTTCTCTGAGTTGATAATTAATGGACTGATCAAACTGTGTTACTTCAACTCGAATGGATATTTAATGAAATGCAAATGCTGGGTACTTTGTAGAATCACAGAACACGTTATTTCCAAATGTTTACGAGGAATGAGGTGCACTCCACAATTCGGGGCAGAGATCTATTCATCAAAATTTTGCCCGAGGTTCACGTGCAATCCAAAATTTAAGGGGAAATTAAAAATACTATAAAGAGGATACTTCCAGAACATTCGTTGGGAACGTTTATACTTTGGGATTGTAACGAACTAATGAATTCGTCAATTCGAGTCCCCGAGCTGTCGTTGAAATATTCTGAGGCAGCTCACTGGGATTGTAACAAACTAATGAGTCTGTCAGTTCTAGTCCCTGAGTTTTCTTTGAAAGAGGCTTTGAAGATAAAATCTCCATCGTGGACCTCTGCAATCGTCTCCAAATTTCTGGTGAACTGGCGTCTGCTTACATAAACCATGGGAGACGGAGCCACTTCTACCCCCACAGAGAAGTGTAAGCCATACATAGTTCACGATATCTTTACCTGCATACATAAATATTCAAATGTCATTATCTATCTCATCTATGTGAAATAAGGGAGAGTTCACAGGTTACCAAAAGTATTCGATGTTGTTCCAGGTATATCATTAACAATTGCGCTAAACACAACATGGCATTTAAGGCATTATAAATCTAGAAATGGTGGAAAATCAATTCTACAACAACTACAGGACGCCAGAATTCAACCGAATATCACCAATCATATCTTCATCGATATCAAGCCTTCCAAATGTTCAGGCATACCAATATAGATATTCACATTTTGTAGGGTTGCTAGGACTTGGAGCGTCTGGATCTGTCATTATCTGAATATTTCCAGTGGGCAATCACAAAATTAATTCAACCCAACCCAGTATGATTTTACGGACAAACAAAAAGCGTAAATTGAATTTGAAGAATTTCAAGTTGAAGTGTAAACATGGACTATAACAACAACCTAAAATTGCGAGAGTATAAAATGTGTGCATGTCACCGCCTATTAAACTTGCGAGCTTCCCATTGTATTCATAATTCCCTTAATTTTCAGGTTCCTCTAAAATTTGATGTACTGTTTGCGTATATGCATTTCTTCGAAATCTGTGTCCAACAACTTTACAAATCAACATTTTTCTCAAATTTGTTATTAATATGTCTATAAGTAGATAAAATAAACCATGCAAAGAAACACGGTGAGGCTACGCTCACTTCTGTATTATTTAATGAAGACAGATTACATCTTTATATAGGAAAAGACTCTCTGGAGTCAGTTACATGCAAACCAAAGACAACTAGACTCGTAGTCAGTTACATGCAAACCAAAGACAACTAGACTCGTAGTCAGTTACATGCAAACCAAAGACAACTAGACTCTTAACTAAGAACTCACTCTTAACACGCCTACAACTGACTCTCACAACTGAAGCTTATAACTGGTGCTTATAATTGGCACTTACAACAGGTGCTTTCTCCATTATTTCCAAATCTCCCCCTTAATGGAGAATGGATTGACTTCTACATCTAACATCTCCCTAAACTGTTCAAACTTAATCTTTCCAAGAGGCTTAGTGAAAATATCAACAACATTTTCACTAGTATTACAATACACAAGAGTTATTTCATTTGACTGCAACTTTTCTTGAACAAAATGATACTGAGCTTCAACATGCTTTGTCCTTGCAT